>JASEVX010000003.1:30568041-30900211 GCA_031761405.1 Serripes groenlandicus
CTTTGCCACGATGTTTTCAACTCGATAAGTTTACTTATTCTTATAGATATTTCCATAGTTTTAACAGGGACGTAGATAAATCTTAGATCCCTGGTTTTACCTAGATGTTTTCAAAGTCATTTGGTGTTCCGGATAGAAAACAGGTAAGACTTATTTAAGAAATTAAACCGAATAACAATACCATACTTATTATTTTTTTAATTCGTCCAGATTTGTAATGGTTTTTTTTTCAATGGGAAGTTTCTGTAAATAGACTAATGGGTGATAGGTTCAATATAAAATTAGATTCACGAAAAGTTGAACGAAACGAGGCTATTGCTATTCGCTGTTTGGTGTAGGAACTATTCCATTCACAATCGGGTGTTCCCGTTAGAAGTCGTAAACACCCGGAAGTATTTACGAGTTTAATCAGTAAATGACAATAAGCCGCGTTGCTTTAATTATATAGTGAAGCGTCAGGTGAGTATGTGTAAACGCGCAGTCTCACCAGAGTCTTCACTGTCAGGGGCGTGGCTCCCTTTAGGCACTGTAGACACGTGCCTACACATTTTCTTCTAAAAATGCCCCAAAATGCAGCTGCGGCGATACACATCTGCGTAATGTATCGACCAGATCAGCCTGCGCTGTCCTTTTGACTAAATGTTTACAACTTTTTTCAGTTATTAAAGAGATTTTCCATCTTTTTCAGTAGACATTTTCAAAGTCGTCTGCTACAGATTTACTGTATGTTGGAAAGGGTTAATTCCACTTCCCTGAATCTAATCCTCTGATGTAACCAATTTTAATAAGATATGTGTCATTAACGCATTTAAACGCGGACATTAATGAAGCACCGGCTAATTGTAATGCAGGTATACAGGTATTGGATAGCAGTTGTACGTATTATCTGTACACACGTGTCTTAATAAGAATATTAGCCTCATTGTCTAATATATTTGAAAATTTAAAATATGTTTAACCCTTTCCCATTTATAGACGCCTTATGACGCCTCTGCAGCAGACTCATTTTGAAAACATTGATACAAAACGAGGAATTGCTCAAAATGAGCAATTTATGCTTTTGCCACAGTGTTCTCAAGCTTTCACAGTAATTTAACCTTCATTTATAGAGATTTTTAGTGTTTTTGCAAAAAGGATTTCAAAGTCGTCTGCTGCAGATTTGCTGTATTTGAAAGGGTTACCACAATTATGATGGAATTTCGATAACTGTTCAGTGAATTAATTACTTCAACAATTAACCGTTTAGTTACCCATGGCGTTCAAACGAAAATGCACAAAACAGGTACCAACCTCTTAATAATATCCACACGAATATTTATGTTTTCTTGAATGAGGCTAAGGTATTGCATACATATTTCATTCGAGAAAAGGGTATTGGGTAATGCATGAACAATTCTCTGTATTCTCTGTATGTCAGCGACAAAGTAAAATACCAGACCCTTGCCGCTCAGGATTACCGTTGCATTACGACTGACTGGCTGGTGTCGGGATAAATGGACCAGTAGAACTGGTAACTTACCAAGTAAACGCCTTGATATAACTGAAAAATGCTGAAAGCGGCTTAAAACACGAAACAATCAATCTCGATCATACCCTTTCTCGCACAGGCGTCCGGGTTTTCATTTGAGAACATTTTGATAAAAACCCACACAGTACAAGATTGCGTACAGAAGCAGACTGATCCAAAACTTCTCTTGGTCGTAAACAACACGAAGGTCAGTTTTCGAATGATCTGGTGGCCCATATTGTAATGGTAAACGTAGCACTTTCGGATATAAACAACAACATATACCTATAAATATGATAAAAGTGTTTAGTATTAGTTTAGTTATTTAATAGAATGGAACATATATATAGTGTGGCAAGAACTTGACCATCATGAATAGTGTCTTATTTTGCCACAATGTTTGCAAAAGTCGTCTGCAGCAGATGTGTCTGCGTGTGGTAAAGGTTTAAACCGTTTGGCTGACAAGGGTTAATTACTTCCCGGGTGAACATTTGGGATTTTTTATATTCCATTTACCTAACACATACAAGTTTGTATACGTTTGTAGTGGAGAAATGTTGAAACATTGTGAGAAAATTAATAATACGTACCATTGGCTAGTACGTACGTTTCACTAATTTGTAAAAATGATATCGTCGGAAAATAGCTCTAATGGGTTTTTTCCACACTGTGTCTGTTTAATTTGCACCTGCATACTTATCATTTCGTTGACAATACCTTGAATTCTGATTTTGGTTAAGAAAGGGTCGGAGACATGAAACGTCACTTTAATCTAGGCAATCTGACAAATTGTGTCTTATTTTAACAATTTCCCTCATACGACAAATATGCAGCAGACGAATAGAATTGGTTAAACCTTAAAACAAAACTAATGAATATCTCTATACATGAAAGCATTATCGTTGGATAGAGATGAAAACATTATTGCAAAAAGTAGCTCATTGTGATGTTTTCAAAAGTCGTCTGCTGCAGAGACGTCAAAATGCGTTTGCATGTGGAAAATAATTTAACAAAAGAAATATAACTTTAGGGTCAGTTAGAGATATGTTCACCGAGTTACAGAAAAACATCCTACCTCTGTAAATTTGTGAGAAGAAAATTATCAACTTTAAAGTTCACATTGTAACATTTGAAAAACACGTTTACAAAAGTCGTCTGTTGTCTTAAATACGTCAATATACATATTTAGGGTTTTACATCAAACATTTTCATATGAGTGGTGCTCTGCGAAAACCAACAGTAAGGCAACCAGTTTGGAAGACAGTGGTGCAGTGGAAGGATGTTGACCTCTCGTACTTAAGGTACCGGTTTGGAAGACAGTGGTGCAGTGGAAGGATGTTGACCTCTCGTACATAAGGCAACCAGTTTGGAAGACAGTGGTGCACTGGAAGGATGTTGACCTCTCGAACTGAAGGTACCGGTTTGGAGCAGTGGTGCAGTGGAAGGATGTTGACCTCTCGTACTTAAGGTACCGGTTTGGAAGACAGTGGTGCAGTGGAAGGATGTTGACCAGGCGTACTTAAGGTACCAGTTTGGAAGACAGTGGTGCAGTGGAAGGTGTTGACCTCTCGAACTTAAGGTACCGGTTTGGAAGACAGTGGTGCAGTGGAAGGATGTTGACCTCTCGTACTTAAGATACCGGTTTGGAAGACAGTGGTGCAGTGGAAGGATGTTGACCTCTCGTACTTAAGGTACCGGTTTCACGTACAGTTGTGCAGTGGAAGGATGTTGACCACGCGTACTTAAGGTACCAGTTTGGAAGACAGTGGTGCAGTGGAAGGATGTTGACCACGCGTACTTAAGGTACCAGTTTGGAAGACAGTGGTGCAGTGGAAGGATGTTGACCTCTCGAACTAAAGGTACCGGTTTCACGAACAGTTGTGCAGTGGAAGGTTGTTAACCACGCGTACTTAAGGTTCCAGTTTGGAAGACAGTGGTGCAGTGGAAGGATGTTGACCACGCGAACTTAAGGTACCAGTTTGGAAGACAGTGGTGCAGTGGAAGGATGTTGACCTCTCGAACTTAAGATACCGGTTTGGAAGACAGTGCTGCAGTGGAAGGATGTTGACCTCTCGTACTTAAGGTACCAGTTTGGAAGACAGTGGTGCAGTGGAAGGATGTTGACCTCTCGTACTTAAGGTACCAGTTTGACAGACAGTGGTGCAGTGGAAGGATGTTGACCACGCGTACTTAAGGTACCAGTTTGGAAGACAGTGGTGCAGTGGAAGGATGTTGAAGACGCGTACTTAAGGTACCGGTTTGGAAGACAGTGGTGCAGTGGAAGGATGTTGACCTCTCGAACTTAAGGTACCGGTTTGGAAGACAGTGGTGCAGTGGAAGGATGTTGACCTCTCGAACTTAAGATACCGGTTTGGAAGACAGTGCTGCAGTGGAAGGATGTTGACCTCTCGTACTTAAGGTACCGGTTTGGAAGACAGTGGTGCAGTGGAAGGATGTTGACCTCTCGTACTTAAGGTACCAGTTTGGCAGACAGTGGTGCAGTGGAAGGATGTTGACCACGCGTACTTAAGGTACCAGTTTGGAAGACAGTGGTGCAGTGGAAGGATGTTGAACACGCGTACTTAAGGTACCGGTTTGGAAGACAGTGGTGCAGTGGAAGGATGTTGACCTCTCGAACTTAAGGTACCGGTTTGGAAGACAGTGGTGCAGTGGAAGGATGTTGACCTCTCGAACTTAAGGTACCGGTTTGGAAGACAGTGGTGCAGTGGAAGGATGTTGACCTCTCGTACTTAAGGTACCGGTTTGGAAGACAGTGGTGCAGTGGAAGGATGTTAACATCTCGTGCTTAAGGTACCAGTTTGGAAGACAGTGGTGCAGTGGAAGGATGTTGACCACGCGTACTTAAGGTACCGGTTTGGAAGACAGTGGTGCAGTGGAAGGATGTTGACCTCTCGAACTTAAGGTCCCGGTTTGGAAGACAGTGGTGCAGTGGAAGGATGTTGACCTCTCGTACTTAAGGTACCAGTTTGGAAGACAGTGGTGCAGTGGAAGGATGTTGACCTCCCGTACTTAAGGT
Organism: Serripes groenlandicus; assembly: GCA_031761405.1. NCBI lineage: Eukaryota > Metazoa > Mollusca > Bivalvia > Cardiida > Cardiidae > Serripes > Serripes groenlandicus. The sequence goes on from JASEVX010000003.1 coordinate 30,572,586, forward strand.
ACCGGTTTGGAAGACAGTGGTGCAGTGGAAGGATGTTGACCGCTCGTACTTAAGGTACCGGTTTGGAAGACAGTGGTGCAGCGGAAGGATGTTGACCTCTCGTACTTAAGGTACCGGTTTGGAAGACAGTGGTGCAGTGGAAGGATGTTGACCTCTCGTACTTAAGGTACCGGTTTGGAAGACAGTGGTGCAGTGGAAGGATGTTGACCTCTCGTACTTAAGGTACCGGTTTGGAAGACAGTGGTGCAGTGGAAGGATGTTGACCTCTCGTACTTAAGGTACCGGTTTGGAAGACAGTGGTGCAGTGGAAGGATGTTGACCGCTCGTACTTAAGGTACCGGTTTGGAAGACAGTGGTGCACTGGAAGGATGTTGACCTCTCGTACTTAAGGTACCGGTTTGGAAGACAGTGGTGCAGTGGATGGATGTTGACCTCTCGTACTTAAGGTACCGGTTTGGAAGACAGTGGTGCAAAGGAAAGATGTTGACCTCTCGTACTTAAGGTACCGGTTTGGAAGACAGTGATGCAGTGGAAGGATGTTGACCTCTCGTACTTAAGGTACCGGTTTGGAAGACAGTGGTGCAGTGGAAGGATCTTGACCTCTCGTACTTAAGGTACCGGTTTCGGAAGGATGTTGACCTCTCGTACTGAAGGTACCAGTTTCGAATCCCGTGTTGAGCGTGATCTGCCAATCGGATTGTATTCAACACAAACGTCGCGCGTTCTCGTTAAACTTCTAGGATGCAAATATCGAGCGTGATTGATATAAGTGGAAAGCCTTTTTCGAAGTCGATATTGAATAAATAAGTTTAAACTAACAATTATAGATTCTGATCATCCGGCTCTGCACTATTAGCCAATCGAACATAAAAGCCAGTATCCATTTGGATCCTTTTGAGCATGGATGCACTGCAGGCCTCTCGTGTTATAATTACACTACGGTTGGTTTTCCTCCAGCTTCCATGAAATAGTCACGGTGTTAACCCTTAACCCACTATAAACTACTGAAAACATATTTAACGGGAATCAGTCTCAAATGTTTAAATACAAATATCAGCATTTAAATTACTGCAATTTCCCTTTCGACAATAGCTTATCATTACTGAACATTACGGTACAGAAAAATGCTTTGAGTATTGTAGATTATATAAATTATATAATATTAATGCAAAAATATGAATCAGTAGACTGTTTCCAGCCTAAGGACGCCATTAAAAAACGGACGTACACTTGTATACACAGTGAAACCTCTCATAACGGCTCCTATGAAGAGCAAAAACCTTTTTATTGCAACAGAAGTATGTCCAATATCTGATAATAAATTATTATAGAATGTGTTTATTTGTATAATTGTTTACTGATAAAAATGGATTATAGAATGTGTTTGTTTGTATAATTGTTTACTGATAAAAGTGGATTATAGAATGTGTTTGTTTGTATAATTGTTTACTGATAAAAATGGATTATAGAATGTGTTTGTTTGTATAATTGTTTACTGATAAAAATGGATTATAGAATGTGTTTGTTTGTATAATTGTTTACTGATAAAAAATGGATTATAGAATGTGTTTGTTTGTATAATTGTTTACTGATAAAAATGGATTATAGAATGTGTTTGTTTGTATAATTGTTTTACGTCACTTTTAACATTTTCCAGCTGTATCCCGGCGTTCCTTGGATAAGTTACCAGTAATACTCATCCATTTATCCCGACATCAGCGAGAAAGTAGTACTGCTAAACCAACAACCCTAAGTGTCAAGGAGGGAAAGACATTTTACTTCCATTTTTAAAGACTTTGGTATGACCCAGCCGGGGGTTCGCGACCAAGACCTCCCGCACCCGGGGCGGACGTTCTACCACTACACCATCGAGGCGGTGTGTAAAATATGGACAAAATAATTAATATTTTCGGACATTGTTGGAAAAAGAGAAATTAGTGTTTAACAATAGTGGTCTGTTTTGCAGGTGTCAAAATATATTTATATAAAGTAAAATATTAACCTCTATCGAGCGTCACCCCTCTTAATGAGGTTTATACTGTAGTACAAACATTAAGGAAAATAATGAGAAATTTAAGAGTAAGTTCCTCTTTAAAGGCAAAGTTTCCCAAACTATTTTGCAATAACATTTCCGATATGCAGATTTAACGTTATCCCTTTCCCTCATAAAGACGCTAGCTGAAGCCTCTGCAGCAGACAGCTTTTTGAAAACATGGCGACAAAAGAAGAAATTGCTCAAAACGAGCAATTTCTCCTTTTGTCACCATGGTTTCAACTCTGTTCAATTATTGTACTTTTATGTAAAGGGAGTTTCCAAAAAATGTCGGGTATGTTTTCAAAGTCATCTGCTTTTTTGCATGTGGGAAAGGGTTAATATCAATGCTAATTCCCACTTGGACAACGAAAGGGGATGGGTGTAAGACGAAGTGGGAAGTTTTTACAAACATGTGTTGAAACTTAATAATATATTCCTATTGTTGATGTATTAGCCACTAGTGCAGATTGTGTTATAACTTATATGACTTCCGATATGCATTTAAATATATGAGCCGCATGGTCATATATGTGTGGTCTTGCCGTTTTGTCCTTTCGGTAATACTTTACCCTTTCCCACTTACCAAGAAAATCTGAAGCAGACGACCCTTTCCCTCATATAGACGCTTTCTGACGCCTCTACAGCAGACAGCTTTTTGAAAACATAGTGACAAAAGAAGAAATTGCTCAAAACGAGCAATTTCTCCTTTTGACACAATGTTTTCCACTTTTAGTCATAGGTTATCCATTCAATTATGGAGATTTTCTATTTTTTTTTGACAAAATATGTTCAATGTCGTCTGCTGCAGAATTGTTGTATGAGGGAAAGGGTTAACAAAGGCCTATAGATGCCAGAATGTGGAAAAGCAATACAAAATAAATTGAAAGCTTAATTGGCGTTGAACCGAGTTGAAAGTAGTGTGGTAGAGAGAGAAATTGATCATTATTACTTTTTCAAACTTCGTCTCTTGGAGATGAATCATTAAGTCTTAATATATCTATAGGTGCTACCTATTTACGAAAAAACGCAAGATAATTATAAACAAAAATCAAAGAACATACTTTGGCCATACAAAAAGGATTTATAAGTAATTGACTAGACAATACTAATGTTAATGTCATGTTTCTTGCATTATCAAAACATATTTGGAATTCGTATTGCTGTCGTCTATTATTACGAACAGAAAATAATAAAGTAAAAACTATCAGAAAATCAAGGAATACATTTATAATGAACGAGGTTAAAACATGAGGGCCAAGATGATCCTTAATCGATCACCTGCATTATGGTAAAAAAGCAAATAGATCAGCCCTTTACTGATGCCATCTAGCGACTACCTTTTTCAACCAGTCAATATGACTGGAACAAATTATGTAAGGGGTCACATTTCTGCTAAACCCTTTCCCTATTAGAGACAGTTTCTGAGGCCTATGTAACAGACGATTTAGGAAAAGATTGTCACCAAAAGAACAATTGCTCCTTATGAGAAAGTTATCCTTTTGCCACAATGTTTGATAAATAATTATACTTTGAATGAGTGAGGCAATAACTCATGTATAGGAATTTGGGGTCTTTCATGTTGATACCACTTTTTTTGCGGGAAACGACGTCACTCCATTGACGTAACGCCAAGATGAAGTGTAACGGAAATGACGTCACGTCCTTCTTTGGCTACGATACAGTCAACATTTAGGTTCGGGCGTAGAAGGCTAATGCTGTCGGTTTTTTTACGAACGGGAAAGCATATTTCTTACAGATTTCCATTTAGTTTTAACTTTTCGTACAAATGTTTATTCCCACATAACACAGCATTTTAATGATCTTAAATATCTATTTAAAAAAAAAAATGATTAAAAAGACGACAATAATTTTCAATCCGTGTTTTTCCGCTCATTTTATACATACCCAAAATACCGATTTTAAAAAAAATGATTAAAAATACGACAATAATTTTCAATCCGTGTTTTTCTGCTCATTTTATACATACCCAAAATACCGATTTTAAAAAAAATGATTAAAAAGACGACAATAATTTTCAATCTGTGTTTTACGTCTGCCTTTTATACATATCCAAAATGGCGGCCCCCATGGATTTTTCCAGTTTCATTTCAGAAAGCTTCATGGGTTATTGAAAAAAAAAAAAAAAAAAAAAATCTCACACCTGTTAACTATAAGCGAAAAAACCCATTCATGGTTTTTTTTCGTATTAGGCCTACACCTTTAGTTGTTTTCTTCAACATTTAATGCTTTTCAGCTTGTAAGTGTAGGCAGATATGGTATGTTTATGTCATAGTCTTTACTGTAAATAAATGCACCAAAACCTAATTTGGCCTGAGACGGCTCCCGTTGTATTGGTATAGCACCAATAATAATCCTTTCCCAAGTGTAGAAGCATTTTGATGCAGCTGCAGCAGACTACTTTTGATCAAATAATGAAAAAATAATAAATTGCTCACAATAAGCAATTTCTTCATTTGCCACAACGTTTTCAACTCTACTCAATAATTAGGCTGTCATTTTTAGAGAACTTTCCGTAGTTTTGAATTGAAGTTTTCAGTCATTTGCTGCAGATTTGTTGTATTTGTGAAAGGGTTTGGAAATATATATCTGTAGGTAAAAACCCGTAAATAAGAGGTACGGAACAATGTTGAAATAAACACGAGACACTTTAAACCTTTCCCACAGACAAGAGCTATGCAGCAGACGACTTTGAAAAACATATTGGCAAACATATTGAAAAATGAAAGTATGATCTTTGACTAGATTTAACAAGAGTACCGCAAACGGTACATAATACGCCCGTCAGGAACTTCTTTGTAAGTTTCCTCTTTGTTTTGATATATTGTTTGCTTGTAAAAAGTTAATAAAGTCGTTCAGGAATAAGTTGTTAAAGAATAATAGGAAACTATGAAAGATGCATAACTCATGCAGAAATTGACAAATATTCTAAGTCCAAAAAGGGGCATAACTCATTCAAAAATTGACGAAATGCAAGGAAATGTGAACTTGATCTGTGACACATGATTACAAAGCCATATACAAAATTTCAGATCAATACCTCAAAGTATGTAGGAAAAAAGTGCGGAAAACCAATATTCTAAGTCCAAAAAGGGGCATAACTCATTCAAAAATTGACGAAATTCGAGGAAATGTGAACTTGATCTGTGACACTTGATTACAAAGCCATATACATAATTTCAGGTCAATAGGTCAAAGTATGTAGGAAAAAAGTGCGGAAAACCAATATTCTAAGTCCAAAAAGGGGCATAACTCGTTCAAAAATTGACGAAATTCGAGGAAATGTAAACTTGATCTGTGAGACTTGATTACAAAGCCATATACATGATTTCAGCTCAATACAACAAAGCATGTAGAAAAAAAGTGCGGAAAACAAATATTCTAAGTCCAAAAAGGGGCATAACTCATTCAAAAATTGACGAAATCCCAGGAAATATGAACTTGATCTGTGACACATGATTACAAAGTCATATACAAAATTTCAGCTCAATAGCTCAAAGTATGTAAGAAAAAAGTGCGGAAAACCCGAACGGACGGACGGACGGAGGGACGGACAGACGCACGGACGGACGGACATGACGATACCATAATACGTACCGTTTTTAAGAAACGGTCGTATAAAAACATTAGTAGTAATTTCTCCTCTTTTCTAAAATCGTCTGCTGCAGATGCGTCACGTGATAAAGGAGTGGTGTTGCACGTGCGAACAGAAATAACCTTAAGTAATAACACTGTCCGGTTACACGTAATCGTGTCCTAGGATCTATCTTCGGACCGAAGGATTAAAGTGTAGCCCTACCAAAATATTGTCAAATGCATCTTTAACCCTTTATAATATACAATGAATCAGCAGCAGACGACGTTGAGATCTACGCATAAATACGGTAAATTTCTTTAAATGAAAGTACAATTATTGAAAAGAGTTTGGAAACACTGTGGCAAATGGGGAAATTGCTCATTATGAGCAATTTCTCCTTTTGCCTCAGTGTTTTCAAAGTCGTCTGCTGCAGAGGCGTCAGAAAGCGTATGTATGTGGGAAAGGGTTAAGTGACGCTTAATTCGAGTGACAGGTAGACTTAAAACATCGAATTAGACGCGGCTAATTTCCAACAGCGACTAATAGTTTGTCCATGCCTTTCGGTTTGTAACATGTATACGAAAAGTGTAAATCTAGATCGGACAGTGCGCATGCGCATAATCTATACCGTTTCAAAAGACGTTTGGTGTGCCTTTTATGGCTTGTTGGTTTTCTCGCGGGACGGCTCATGTATTGATTGATAAAGATTTTACGCCGTTTTCAACAGTGACAAAACAATTGTTGAAATCAGCGTTAAACCACAGTCACAATCAATCATAACTGTTGGAAGGGTAGATTGAAGGAATATGCACAAAACGAACTCAAAAACACTTGTGTATTAGTATAAAATCTTAACATTATACATATAACAACACAAATTATACACATAAAACAAAATCTTTGAACATAAGGTATTTGTTATAACAGTAAATTGGAATGTCAGATCAACATCACAAGGAGGGCTAATGACAGAGAATACGGTGAAATAATAGCTCAATTAAACTCAATGTTAGAAACAGTCAATTTATCAAGTTATTATTCACTGTTATTTCTCAAAACCGCACACTAAAAAGAATGTAATAAAAGTATAAAATATCACTTATGATGTTACCATTTCTCTAACATCGATGAAGCAGACGTAATGTTATGCTATCCCTGCAACCCTGAGCATCAGGAGAGAAACCACTCCTCTAATAATTTAACATCTCCAAAATGTAACCCTATATTAGTTTATAGTGCATTTTCACAACCTAATTCTAACACTATTGGATCAACGTCAACAACGACTAGCCACATAAATAAAATTCACAGCTGCTCATACCGTACCTTTTTTTTTAAATGTAACCTGCCGAAAAATGCTGACATTAACCACTCTGTCATGACAGATTCCTCCTTTAATTACAGAAACTAGGATCAAGGTAATGAAGGTTGCTTTTGTGACATAAGTATCTGATATTTTAAATTTGAGTTCCCATTGAAATACAATACCAGCTGAATTCAAAGCTTATAAGGCATACTAGACATAAATACAGATCACATATTAAAATGTTTTTTTTGAGATTCACACCATAAAGATACGTTTCATTAATCCTTTCCCACACACAACAAATGACTTTCAAAAAGTCTAGACAAAATTATGGAAACCTTAATAAAATGAAAATGTAATTATTGAAAACAATGTGGCAAAAAGAGAAATTGCTCATTATAGGCATTATAAGCAATAACTTCTATTGCAACAATGTTTTCAAAAGACCCCTGCTGCAGATGCATCAAAATTAGTCTGCATCTTAAAAAGGGTTAAGATCATAGATGAGAAAACAAAGCTTTTATCAGCCTTCATTTGATAAAGCCAAAAGTTCAACAATATCTTATGTTAATTCTATGCTTCCATACACATAATAATGTCATAATGTGACCATTCTTATGAGCATAACCTAGAATTAATTGTTTACTCTTTCCCACATATCAAAAATCTGCAGCAGATGACTCTGAATTTTGGGCAAAAAATGGGAAATCTCTGTAAATTATAATATAATTAATGAGGAGAATTTAAACAAAGTGTGGCAAGTGTAGAAATTGCTCATTACAAGCCATTTCTCCTTTTGCCACAATGTTTTTAAAAGTTTCATCCTTCAGACGCATTAAAATGCGTCTAAAAGTGGGAAAGGGTTCAAAAAATATTTTAAGCAATTGGAATATTTGTCTTTGTATACTTCTAGGTCCTAGTAAACATTTATAACTATCAAAAGATACAGCCGCTGCCTGTTACATCTATGTATATGTCTAAAGGCTTTACATGTTTGTCCAACCAGCAATTGCTTTTTGCATACTCAATCGTTTAAGCCTTGACCAAAGCCAAGCAGGATGGGATTTTTTTAGAAGCCTTTTAGCCGAGGACTTTTGGTCAGCCACTTTTATCACAAAGGACTTTTTGGACAGCCACTGTTATCACAAAGGACTTTAGGCCACACAGATTGGAAAGCCAGTAGTCCTAGGAGAATTATATCATTATATCTAATCGTGCATTTTTTCAATTAATTAATATAATGATTTTCTTATATAATTATTAAAGTTATAGCAGGAAAAGTAGCGATTTGGACGAAAGGTTCTTTCTGGAAAAAAAAGGTCGGCTAAAAGGTCCTAAGCTAGAAAGTCAAGACCAAAACATCTGTGGGCAAAATGTCTGTCCATCCTTCAAACCATATCTCTTCCCGATTTCCAATTATTAATTTGTTTTCCTCAGATGTATTCAAAGCAGACAACTATTCAAAATAAAATGCTAAATGTTTATTCAAGAAACAATCCATCAATGTTTAATGCTATGCTTATGCAAGCACACACATTCACTGTTCATACATTAAACATAATTTGTCAATGTGTGGCTAACTATGGTAGAGCTCACTCCAAGCAGGTACATAAAAAAAAAATCTTACAAAACGAATCACTAACATTAGCTATACTAAATCAAAATATCACAGATCAAACAAGAATTATCAGAACTAGACTATCGATCACTTCAATTAAAATTTCCCAACTAAGATTCGCATCTCAAAGTTTAAAGAAAATTCATGTTCATTGCTTGATGCAAACAAGTTACAAGATGTAGTTGCAACAGTTTTGCATTAAGACCTGAAATTTATGATATAATAAAACAAAATGCATGTACTGCAAAGATTTATACAAATATCTTGCAATGAGAAAAAATATAACAGATTTTCCTAGCGAGAAATATTTCCCAAGGGCTGTTATCAGTCACCAGGATAATATGAAATTGAGGGCTTGGCGTGAAACGGTTGTAACAAAAAACCTATTTTGAAAACCCTGGTTTAGGGGCAATTTTGACCCCTTTGAAAACAATGCAAATTTAGAATGAGCAATGGCACCTAAATTTCCATTGTTTACCAAGAAAAATGATTTAACGCTTATAAAGACTTTATGGCCAGGTGATTAACCTGGGTAAAAAAATACAAATTTTAGTTACAACCGTTCCACGCCAAGCCCTCAAAATGATGTCACATATATGTCGAGTCTTTAACCCAAGACATGCTATCATTTCAAATGCACATAATGGGACTTTGGTTATTTGAATGCAAGGGCTCTTGTTATAAAGTGTGAGATATGTCACGAAAAGTGGGAGTTTGCTCGTTATAAGGCAACAGTATTTTTTATATTAAAGTGAGATTTGTCTTAATAAGTGGGAGTTTGATCATTTGAATGAAAGATTATTTATGCGTTAAAAGTGTCAGATCTGTCTCACAAAGTGGGGCTTCCGTCATTTGAACGAAAAATCAGCCTTATCAGTAATATGTTGGCCTCGCTTCGTACAGGTGTCGGCCATTTTGTTTTACCCATTCCGGTAGATAACGGCCTTAACTTGCGTAAAATAACGGTTACTTGCGCGTAAATACGACTGTTTTCGTTTATTCTCTCTCGCTTTCAGGTACCAGGGACACACAATATAGACTCCTTTGATTATTATTTCAGCTACATCAGCCACGATTCTCCGACATAAATCATCGAAATTCTTTAAAAAGTACCAAGCGAAGTAAATAACCATTTGCCGTTTTAAGAATTTATGATTCATGAGCATTTTTTCCTTTTAAAAACATTTTTTGCCTTTTATTTTAATCATAATTACATTTACAATCTTATAGCTGGGAACACACACAAACATTTCTTTGACATAAATTGAAGTGAAACTGAATATATAATATAACATTTAAATGTGTTTATAACGGCAATATAGAACACAAAACGGTCCTATGTAGAGCCTGTATTCTTCGTTTTGACTTTTTTTACCACAATTTTGTTAAATTTCATCGCATTTTTTCTCCAACAATATTAGATTCTTCCTTACAACATGTTTGTAAAACTAATTTAAACCAAGATTGATCATTTAACATTTATAATCTGACGTTTAAATGTATTTATAAAGGCAACATTGAACAGAAAATGATGTTTTGCATAGCCCTGATTCGTCATTTGGCAAATGGCCGTGATCTTTTTTAAAATTCATCGCATTTTTTCACAGATTTTCACAAACAATTCTAGATAATTCTCGGCAACCATCAGGTATAATCATATGATTAAAACAAAGATTGATCATTCAACATTTATAATATAACATTTAAATGTGTTTATAACGGCAATATAGAACAAAAAATGGTCCTCTGTAGAGCCTGTATTCTTCGTTTTGACTTTTTTGACCACAATTTTGTGAAAAAAATCGAATTCAGAAACTAATTGCAATAACTTTCATTTTTTGTTTAAATACAAGCTCAAAATTAATGTAAATGTAAGAAATATAGATCGAAATTATGTAATGTACTTACATTCTTGGTTATTCCTATTTAAACTAATGATTTTTAATAAAACAGCACATCGAAAAAGAATTTACGAAGTGGATAATGACCAGAGGAGCTAATGTCCGCTTTTCTTATAGAGAGGCGAAGATAACGGAACTTATCGATGCGTTTCATATCCCTGTAATATAGTGTCCCTGGTGTAACCATGTAAAATTAATCTATTTATATAAAATACCATTTGTCTAGCAATTTCTGATTAAAAAGCGAATATGCTACAAGTACTAAGAATAGACGTAAAACTTCTTTTAAGTTTGCAAATCATGAAGTTTCAACACAAAACTATATTGAAAGATGATGAGGTAATAACTTTATGGTGTGATATATGGTCATATGTTACCTGGTAGAAACAACCAGTAAGCTTTCTTTTTGCACTACATGTAGATAATCAATTTCTCCCTTTTTCATTATTTTTCAAGTCTATTTAACCCTTTCCCTCATACGACACTTCTGCTGCAGACGACTTTGAACATATTTTGTCAAATAATTGAAAATCTCTATAATTGAATGGATAACCTATGACTAAAAGTGGAAAACATGGTGACAAAAGGAGAAATAGCATGTTTTGTGCAATTTCTTCTTTTGTTACTATGTTTTCAAAAAGCTGTCTGCTGCAGAGGCGTCATAAAGCATCTATATGAGGGAAAAGGTTAAGAGTTATGCATCAAATTAATAAGATTTTCATTGAAAATTTGTCTACAATGCAATTTAACATTTTCCAACATCTTAAAAGTACAACAAAAGTTTTTTTCTCCATTTTGATTTCAAAAAGTTCAATAGTGAGGCAGAATAATGACTGAATCTTCAAGGGGACGGTCAAATATCACATCTTACGAATAGATCATTCATCCTGCAGTTTTCAGCACATTATATCATTTCAGAGTCATCTTCAAGGGGACGGTCAAATATCACATATTGCGGCTAGAAGATTCATCCTGCAGTTTTCAGCACATTGTATCGTTTTAGAGTCATCTTCAAAGAGCCAATCTCTTTTTCAACTGAATCAAGCCTTTCTTCAAGCTGCTCCTGTAAGGAAATTAAGAATTAAAATTCGTTTAACACCGTTTTCAACATTTTTTCAGTAATATCACCACAGCCGGATCATCTACTCATGTGTTTCCTGGCTATCTCACACTGATAGCCCATTGGTGGAAGACGAATGACACTTGTCACAGGTGAAAAAGAGGAGAACAAGCATTATAGACAAGTGTATTCAAAGTAACACATGTCACCTCTTGCAGACGCATTCTGCCACCTCTGTCAGCAACCGACTTTTGAAAACATTGTGGCAAAAGGAGAAATTGTTCATAATAAGCAATTTCAACTTATTCCACAATGTTTTCAACTCTTTTCAATGATCAACCGTTCCTTTATAGAAAATGTCCTTGGTTTTGCCTAGATCTTTTCAAAGTCGTCTACTACTGATCTGCTGCATGTGGGAAAGGGTTAATGCATGATAGACAGACTGATGACCTAAAAGTGATCTTTAGCCACAACCTTTTAAACACACTGCTTCACAAATGATGACATTTGATGCCTATCTGCAGCAGACAATTTTTTGAACATCTACACAACAATTATGGAAAATCTTTGTAATGATAAAGTTTGATAATAGAATCATGGTAACCCAATACTTCACATTATATTTCAAATCTTCTCTACTTTACAGTCAACAGATGGACAAGTTGAAAAACCTGGAAAACTGGAAGAAACTTTTTGATAAAGAGTTAAAAATATTTATTTTTATTGCAATGTTCAAAAAATTGTCTGCTGCAGATTTGTTGTATATGGGAAACGGGGGGTCAACTACATTTTACAGTAATGAAAAGTGATCTTTAGCAACAATTTGTTTAACACAATTTAATAATCAAACTCTTTCATTACAAAGAGTTTCCATAATTTTTGTGTAGATGTTTACAAAGTTATCTACTGCAGATTTTTTGTATATGAATAGTCTTGTAGGAAGGATATTTTTGTTTAACCTACATTTTTGTTATCCTCAGGGTATCTAGTAAATGAAATTTTATGTTCCCAATGCGAAATATTGTCTCATGTGGTCCATTGGCGGCCATTTTGGTGGCCATCTTGGATTTCTTAGAAAATCAATAATTGGCATGAATTTTGAACCAGACATGACACGTAGACAAATGAGACTACCTTTTTATATAAGTTTGGCATTGGGAAGCGATTAAAATGGTTATTTTTATGGTCAGACTGTTATTTAAACAAATTGTGTCCATAAATAAGGGGAAAAAAAGAAAGGGGAAGGGGTTAATTACATTTTACAGAAATGTATTACAATACCTTCTGCCTCCTGCCATTTCTATCCACACGGCCTTGTAATGGTATTTTATTAATACTGGATTCTAGCTGCCTTTTCTCTGCGTGTAGCCCGTCATAACGAGTCTCCATCTCTGAAATTGATCTCATTCTCTCTCGTACTTTCTCCTCTGTTGTCTGGAAGAGTAGTAATCAACAGTTACTGTGTGATGCTATACAGAACATTTGACAATTCATAAACAAACACAAAATATGCAACATCATTTACTCTTTCCCACATACAACAATTTTGCAGCAGAAGACTTTGAAAATCTCCATAAAAGATAGCTTAATTGTTAATAAAGTTGAAATTGTGGCCAAAGGAGAAATTGCTCATCATGAGCAATTTCACCTTTGGCCACAATGTTTTCAAAAAGTTGTCTGCTGCTGTTGCATCAAAATGCATCTGCAGATGGGAAAGGGTTAACATACCAATACTCCCATATTATGACATTATCAGATTTCCTGTATGAAGAAACACAAAGAGTAATATTATTTATTTGCAAGGTTTCGCAGAAAATAAGTTGTTTATTTACCATCAAACTTTTTATCCTTTATCCCAAGTGATATTTGCATGGGCTTGATTGATTGATTGTTATGTGTTTTAAGCTGCTTTCAACAATATTTCAGTTATATCACGACATATCCTGGGTAAGTTACAAGAATTACCCGAGGCGGGTGCTCTACCACAACACCACCGGGGCAGTCTATTTACATGCGGATGTAACAAACTAGTGTATTGGTACAAGTTAGTTTTAAGCCGATAAAATCACAAACGTCCTTACATAAAAAAATCAATGGCAAATAAATTATATACCACACCTAACTGGCTGGTGTTAGGATAAATGAACCAGTAATTTACCCAGGAAATGCCGTGATATAACTAAAAAAATATTGAAAGCGGCGTAAAACGCCAAACAATCAGTCAACCATTCCAGGTCATCCAAGCAACTGGGATATATTTCCTCATGGGAATTGTGATTCTTATGATCCCTGTATATTTCTTTAAATCTCCATTATATATGTACCGTAATATGAATGAATATTAAAACATTTCCATCAATGTGTCATAAGAAAGTTCAGTTCACTTAAAATTCTGTTTACCATAGTTCTAATTTTCTCCTGGTGTTCAGGTTTAGGTTTCACCATAGATGTGAACACATCCTCCCACTGTGGTCTGGTTGTGAACTGGCCGTTCCTCATCATGTCCAGGGTGTTGGTCACTCTATCACCATTCTCTTGGACTGCAACCAAATAAATCGGCTTTGATATCAAACACTTCAACTAACAAGAGCGCCAAATGTCACAAAATACGCCCGTCCTGTTTTTTTGAGACCAAGTATAGTGATAATTGGTTGAACTTAGAGAGCGGACACTGTTAGTACAGTTTTGGCCATTTCCACGGACATAATTGTGTAGTGACTAAGATAAAGTTGTAAGTTATCAAACCCGTCCAAGATATTCAGCTGAAAAGACCAATTTTAGATAATTTTTATAATTAAAGGACTATAACTCTTGATTGACTAAGCCATATGGCTAGTTATCGAACTTGTCCGAGATATTATCCCAATACACATTCTGACAAAATTTGGTAATGATTGGACAAAGGCTTCTTAAGTTATTGAGCTGACAACATACTGGACGCCGCCCGCCAGCCCGCCTGTACGCCGCAGGAAAAACTATAATACGATCCGTTTTTCAAAACGGGCGTATAAAACCTGACAATTGGTGCCTTTATTTAACCCTTTCCCTCATATAGACACTTTCTGACGCCTCTGCAGCAGATGGCTTTTTGAAAACATGGTGACAAAAGGAGAAATTGCTCAAAACAAGCAATTTCTCCTTTTGCCACAATGTTTTCCACTTTAAGTCATAGGTTATCCATTCAATTCTAGAGATTTTCTATTTTTTGACAAAAAATGTTCAAAGTCGTCTGCTGCAGAATTGTCAAATGAGGAAAAGGGTTAACTCTTTCCCTCATGCAGACATATTTTGATGCATGTGCAGCAGAAAATGAGGAAAAGGGTTCAAAGTCGTCTGCTGCAGAATTGTCAAATGAGGAAAAGGGTTAACTCTTTCCCTCATGCAGACATATTTTGACGCATGTGCAGCAGACAAATTCTGAAAACAATGTGGTGAAAGTAGGAATTGCTCACAATGAACAGACTGTACATATCGACATGAGTAGGTCACATTGGTTTTTTTATCGGAAGCCAAAGCCTATGTATTTATGGTACATTATACCAATGAAAGTTTGTCACTGACTAATGTGTCTATTACCTAATCTGATTCAGCTATTAACCCCACCCCTTTCAACCATACAGACATGTTATGACACTCTTGCAGCAGATGAACTTTAAAACCATTCTGGCAAATGGAGAAAATACTAAAAATATCTCCATTTGCCAAAATGTTTTCAACTCCTTTCAATAATCATGCTTTCATTTATAGAGATATTCAATATTTTTTACTCAAGTTATTTCAAAGTCATCTACGGCAGATTTGTTGTATGTTTGATATGGTTAATCATTTTCTAATATCATTTTTCCGGTGTTATGGCTCATTCAAGGTTTAACCCTTTCCCTCATATAGATGCTTTCTGACGCCTCTGCAGCAGGCGGCGTTTTGAAAACATAGTGACAAAAGAAGAAATTGCATATTCAAAGTCGTCTGCTGCAGAATTGTCGTATGTAAAGGGTTAAAAAAACCTTTTATCTCTAACATCCAGCTGCATTTGGATGCAGAATATGACTTTTGAATATACTGAAACATAGAAGCAAAAGAATAAATTGCTCAAAGTGAAGTAAATGAACTATTTAGCCCTTGCCACAAAGATCAACCCTATACAATTTGCAGCAGATCACTTTTAAAAACAATCTTAAACAGTGTACCTTTTTGCCTTTGCCCCAAAGATCAGCTCTATTCAACAAAATAAACTTTGATGCATTGAGATTTTTCGCATTGTTTTTTCAAAGGCATCTGCCAAAGATTTGTTGTATGTGGGAAAGGTAGGGATGCCTTCTGACGCCTCTGCAGCAGTTGAATTTTGAAAATATTGTGACAAAAGGAGAAATTGCTAATATTGAGCAATTTCTCCTTTTACCAGAATGTTATCAACTCCAATCAATGATTAAACTTTTACTTATACAGTTTTACCCTATTTTTAAGCAGATGTTTTCAATGTAGTCTGCTGCATATTTATTGTATTTTGAAAAGCATAAGAATGTTCAACAATCTCACCATTTCTTTCTCTCTTTGCCGATGCGATACCAGCAGGTTCTTCTCTCACTGGACGTGAATCTCCATCGGAATCAAATAAGTTACGCTGTTTCGTGGAATGATTATCTCCCCTTTTCTGAGACATTTTCCCTGTCTTTCTGTCATCGTTCACATTGACATCGAACCTCGTCGGACTATCATACATGTCTGGATTCACAGCAGTTGTTGGTTTTCTCCTCGGTGGCGTCAAATTATTTGTTCTGTCTTCGTCTTTTGGCTTCTCCATTCTATCCTTCTGTCTCTCATCTGATCTGTCTTTTGATTTCGTAGAACTTCTGTCTGACCTAGAACTTGAAGCTCTCTTACTGGATCTACCATCTGTGGTTCTATCTGACTTAGAATTTGCAGGTGTTGATTTAGTTTTAGCCACACCTGTATGGTTATTTGGCTGTTCTTTATGGCCCCTATTAGCTCCCAAATCTGGTGCGTAGTCATCCTTATTTGAAGGACGTTCACTGCCATAGAATTTCTTCTGTAGTTTCGGGGCTGGTGGGGAATTCGATGGTTTAATAGCAACTGCATGACGCATCATGTCCCGTAACTTGAACAGCTCCCTTTCTGCCTTCAATAAGGGGGAATAATCTGAGATTTCTGACTCGACCTGACTAGCTACTGAAGATGACCTTGGCGGTGTTCTATCTCTGACTGGAATTTGTTCTTCATTTTGACTTGTGCGAGATCTGTGGAAAAACAAAAAACAAGAACATGTTCTCAATGATGACTACAAACTGTGTAAATTGCAAGAGAACTGGATCAATACAGCTCTGACAGTGAAAAGTATTATTTACCTGAAGGTGATATGAAACTTAACCCTTTCCCGCATACAGCAAGTCTGCAGCAGACATACTTGAAAATGTTAATGCAAAAATATGGAAAATCTTGACAATTGAAGGTATAATTAATATATAGAATTAAAAACATGTTGACAAAAGGAGAAATTGCTCTTCATTTTGTCACAATGTTTACAAAAGCCGCCTGCTACAGAGGCGTCAGAAAGCGTCTATATGTGGGAAAGCGTTAAAAGTTGTCAACATCTGAGTTAAATAGAAATCTTAGCTTCATAAACCACTTTCCCACTTGCAGACGCATTTTCATGCACATACAGCAAACAATTTTTGAAAACATTGTGGTGGAAGGGGAAATTGCTCATGATGAGCTGCAGATGTATTGTAATGTGGGTTAATTTATTGAATATCGATTCAAATGGAAATAGAAATGGTTCATGTGGGCACATGAAACAGGTTAACTCCACCCACCTTTCATACCACTCTGTTTCCCTCTGACTTTCTTCTACAGAAGATCTCGGACCAGGCCCTCTTCTTCCCGGCATTTCTAGTGTATCTTTTCGAGATAAAGGTTTCGTCTCCCTTTTTTCCTTTTTCTCAGCAACATTCGAGTCAGACCTTTTACCCATGTCTGTTCTAGCTCTGCCCGCGGCTTTTGCAGACTTGTCTACGGAGTTCCAGGAAGTAGCAGCAGCACCAGTAAACCCAGGGACTCTTTCATCCGTTGATTTTACCCGAGGCTCGGTAACTATTTGGTCGTTGACTGGCGACCTTGGTCTGTTGACCTTGCTGGCGGGGACTGTGTGATAACCACGCTGTGAGGATGGACTTCCAAAAGAGTCATGCATGGTGGATAAACTGAAAAAAGCAAAATTAATTTTTAGTCATGCCAGAATATAGTGATTTTCCATGCACATACTAGAATATATAAGTATGATGTTGCTTAAACCTTTCCCACCTACAACAAATATGCAGCAGACAACATTGAAAACATGTAGACAAATACATGGAGAATATCTCAATAAATGAAGGCTGTAACACATGGATAATCAGAAGTAAATCTTCCACACATATTTGAAAACATTGAGGAGAAAAAGAGTAACCACTCATTTTGAGTAATTTCTACTTTTCCATAAATGTTTTCTTAAGTTGTCAGCTGCGTGGTGTTTTTTTTATAGTAAAACAGTATTTGGTCTTACCTTAACCCTTTCCCTCATACGACAATTCTGAAGTAGACGACTTTGAACATATTTTGTCAAACAAATAGAAAATCTCTATAATTGAATGGATAACCTATGACTAAAAGTGGAAAACTTTGTGGCAAAAGGGAGAACTTGCTCACAATTGTTTTCAACTTCATTAAATAATTTTTACTTCATTCATGTAGATATGCCATATTTTCGCCTACATATTTTCAATGTCGTCTGCTGCAGATTTATTGTATGTTAGAAAGAGTTAAATGAAGCCAACTTGGAGAGGCAATAAGACACCAGATTGCAAAATACGGCTTCCATGAACAATGAACCATAAAAGGGAACTCTATGAATGAAAGTACAATCTTTGCATTGAGTTGAAAACATTTTTAGCTGAGCATTTTTTACTTTTGCTAAAATGTTTTCAAAAGGTGTCTGCAGTATTTGTGCTAAAATGTGTCTAAAGGTGGGAAAGGGTTAACCAAAAAGCATGTCTCAGAATTTATTTCATGAATATTACAAGTTTCAATTAATTTAACTTAATTCTGAGTAACCAGAATCTCTTTAATGCATGAATCAATAATTTCGGACAACAAAAAGTAGTTTTTCTTTTTTACCCTTTCCTGTATGCATCAAATATGCACCGGAGGACTTTGAAAACTCCTAAGCAAATATATGGAAAATCTCAATAATCAAAGTCTATGATTGACTAGAGTTGAATGATGAGCTTTTTCCATTTTTGCCAGTGTTTTCAAATGGAGTCTGCTGAAGATGCGTCTAATATGTCTATATATTCGAAAATAAGAAGATTACATGTACGTAAATACAATTTGTTTTCTGTGTGGCTTTTTGTCAATTACAACAGAAGTTCAGTTATATCATGGCTGAGAATACATAATCTTTATCCCTGGGTGCCTAACCAGTACTTTTATGTCTTGCTTAAGCCTTTCCCTCATACAGCAATTCTGCAGCAGGCGACTTTCAACGAATTTTGTCAAGAAATAGAAAATCTCCATAATTGAATGGATAACCTATGACAAAAAGTGGAAAACATTGTGGCAAAAGGAGAAATTGCACATTTTGTGCAATTTCTTCTTTTGTCACTATGTTTTCAAAAAGCCGTCTGTGCTGCAGAGGCATCAGAAATATGAGGGAAAAGGTTAATGGCACTTCCGACTGACAGCTGCAAGCAGTGATTGAACCCAGGACATCCAGTATAAAATCCCCTATGCAAAGAGATTTTTCGTAAAATCATATTCAAAGAAGGAGAATTAGCAAGTTAACAACAACACGGATAGTTTTCTTTTATGTCTTGTTAAAAGAGAATGCCATTTCAAAGGATGGACCGAGGGCAGGTGGACTAGTATGTCATGTAAAAACAACCATGAATGAGTTAGACTGAAAATGGGCATTTACTAATGCCATAACTATTCTATATGATAACAGATAAGTGTATAAAATATACTTAAACTTATATAAATGACATATCTGGGGGGGGGACAATGAATGTATTTTATTCTAATGTTAGAAAACAATACCTTAGTTCAAACACGTCATGTTCTACGGAAAATTTCTACTGTCACAGCAAAGTTCACAATATAATCTTTCTATCTTTTTTTCACCTATTACAGATTACTCCTGACACCTTGACAGATGCCTTTAATCTTTCCCACAAAAAACTGCCGAAAACTTTGAAAACATCTACGCAAATAGAAATTCTCTTTAAAAGAGGTATTATTTTTTAATTCAGGTGAAAGTATTGAGGCAAAAAGTTGAAAAATTGCTCATTATGAGCAATTTCACCTTTTGCCAATACGTGCAGATGCCGTCAATGTGCGTCTTTACGTGGGAAAGTATTAAAGATTAACTTAATGCACTTTGACAGATGATTTTAAACAAGAAAATCATTGCTTCAAAAATGGCTTGTAAAATATCAAAGGGACATAACTCAAAATGGCTTGTACAATATCCAAGGGACATAACTCTATCTAAAAATTATTACTCTGGACATCCTCTACTTATGTCTTAAAGCTGTCTAGAAAGGAGTTGGAAATCAAAAAAATCTGCTCATTTAACAGCTAACTGTACTTTTTCCAACACAATTTATAAGTCATCTGCTACACAGGTACAACAACTTGTGTGTCGAGGAAAGGGTTGATTTGATAAACTTTCTTTGATACATGACAGCTATTATACAGTATTCTGAGTGTGTACACACGTTTTTGCTTATTTATACTGTACAACGGTCAAGAACTGAAAAGTATAATATATTTTTCCATTTATTAGCTATTTTTTTTCAAGTTTTACTTTTTTGTTTCAATTTATTAGCATGAATATTTCATGTTTACCTTTTTTATTTCAAATTATTAGTAATTTATAAGAAAGAATATGTCAAGTTTAACCTGTATATTCCATCCAATTTAATAGCAAGAATATTTCAAGTGTTGCCTTTCTGCTTTAATTTATTAGCAAGAACCTTTTTGTTTTAATTTATTAGCAAGAATAAATCATATTACTTTTGTCTAAGTTTATTTCCAAACCACAAATCTAATAACCTCTACCATCAACATTAATTTAGCCCGCATATTAAAGCAAATCTATAACAGAAAACTTTGAAAACAGCCTGACAAAAATATGGAAAATCTCTTTTTGTTTTAATTCTTAGCAAGAATAAAATATATTTCTTTATGCTAAGTTTATTTCCAAACCACACATCTAATAACTTCTACCATCAACATTAATTTAACCCACATAAAGCAAATCTATAAAAGAAAACTTTGAAAACAGCCTGACAAAAATATTGAAAATCTCTACTATAAATGAAAGCAAATTATCAATTTAGAGCTGAAAGCATTGTAGTCATTTCTCCTATTGCCACAATATTTTCGAAATGTAAAAACATCAAAATGCGTTTGTATGTAGGGAAGGGTTAAGTAAATTGTTACTTTGCTCATTGAGGTAGGCCAATGAACAAAAAAATAATTAAAGCACATTTATATTGACAAATACTTACACACTGAAAATATAAAGAAAAGACAAATTTAGATATTAATGATTTCATTTACTTAAGTCACACCTAATAATGAACAATTTCTCCTTGTGTCATGCTGACTTCCAATTGTTATCTGCTTTTGAGGCATCATAATGTATTTTACTAGAGATAAAGGTAGGAAGAGGAGGATTCGATCAAGACATACTGCTCACTGTAAGCAAAGTTTGCTCGCTAATTCATCATTATCCAATTCTCACATATAAAGGCATTTCGACGCCTCTGCAGAAGACGAGTTTTTTAATAATAATACTTTCATTAATTAACCCTTTCCCTCATATAGACGCTTTCTGACGCCTCTGCTGCAGCTCTGAAAACACAGCACAGAATGTGAAATTTCTCCTTGTGACACAATATTTTCCACTTTTTGTCACTGGTTATCCATTCAATTATGGAGAGTTTCTATGTTTTGACAAAATACGTCCAAAGTCATCTGCTGCAGAATTGTCGTATGAGGGAAAGGGTTAAAAGAAATGTTCTTATTTTTTCTAGATGTATTCAAAGTTGTCCGTTTCAGATTTATTGACTGTGGGGAATGGTTAACCCTTTCCCTTATACGACAATTCTGCAGCAGACGACTTTGAACATATTTTGTCCAAACATAGAAAATCTCCATAGTTGAATGGATAACCTATGACTAAAAGTGGAAAACATTGTGACAAAAGGAGAAATTGCACGTTTTGTGCAATTTCTTCTTTTGTTACTATGTTTTCAAAACGCCGCCTGCTGCAGAGGCGTCAGAAAGCGTCTATATGAGGGAAAGGGTTAATAACACCACTTTTAGCAGTATACCAGCGATATCATGGCAATTCCTCGGTAATTTACAAGGACAGTCTTATTATCTTGATTACTGTGTATTTATCCTACTTCAGTTCCTGTAGTCCTTATGCACATGCGAGAAGCTGCTACCATTAATTAATTTTTTGGTTGATTTATTTGTGTTAAAAGGCTTTTTCAACAACTTTTCAGTCATGTCCAGTTCGCCATTCAACGTGTGTTTCATTACTTTCCCACACCAGTAATCCACACAAGTCTTTCCAAGCAACTAGCAGCTTTTCCACATAAATTGTTAGCCACTGGTGGAAGACAAATGACGCTTTTCACGGTGACTTTTGATAATCGTCGGAAAAATGTTGGCCGAGCTGGGGTTCAAACTCACAACCCTGTATTGACAGCCCCCTTTGATACTGACTTAAGCTACAGGGGCTTAACAGGAAAGATATTGGAAAAAGTAAAAACATTTATGAGAACATAGATAGAACTGATTACATACTTCAGAGACTGGGTAACTTTGTGTCGTAGATTATCATTTTCTCTGCCTAGTCTCTTGTTTTCAAGTTCCAGCTTAGCCATTGCCCTAAAATAAATAGCGTTGTGAAAGTCATGTGTATAGAATATGCAAGAATTTTATATCAAATATCTCAATGAATTACCAATTAACCCTTACCCACATACAAACACTTACTGATGTATCTGTAGCAGACGACTTTTGAAAACCTTGTGAAAAGGAGAAATTGCTCATAATTGCTCATAATGAGCAATTTCTCCATTTGCAACAATGTTTTCAACACTATTCAAGTAATATACTTTCATTTACAAAGAATTTTCATATTTTATCCAAGATGTTTTTAAAGTAGCCTGCTGCACAAACATTGTAATTGAGAAAGGGTCAAGCTCTCAACTGAGAGTTCTAGCTTGAATCAATCTTGAGTATCCATTACATAAGGCATAAAGTTTGTTTGAGCCTTGTTTTAAACTGCTTTCAACAGTTATTCAGTTGTATCGTAGCATTTCCTTGGTGTAAAACTACCAGCGCAAAAGATGATTTATTCGTAATGAACTCCCCACAACCCTTAATATTAATACCAAGGAGGAAAGTCATATAAGAAATATATTGGTTTGATTCGACAGGTGTTGGAACTCTGATCCTCCGATACCAAGGCGGCCAATCTAAACACTACACCACAGAGAAGGCTTAACCCTTTCCATCATACGACAATTCTGCAGCAGACGACTTTGAACGTAACTTGTCAAAACATAGAAAATCTCCATAATTAAATGGATAACCTATGACAACAAGTGGAAAACTTTGTGACAAAAGGAGAAATTGCACGTTTTGTGCAATTTCTTCTTTTGTTACTATGTTTTCAAAAAGCCGTCTGCTGCATTGGCGTCAGAAAGCATCTATATGAGGGAAAGGGTTAAAGAAATAAGCTTGAAGATTGGGAGCTACCATAACCCTTTTTTCATTCATTTGCTTCATGCAAACAGTTTGAATTATTTCAAATATCAAAATTGTATCGAAAGTAGATGAAAAATAACTTAAGAGTGCCAAGAAAAGTATTCATTTGTATGACAGTGTCTTACCTATTCAACTCCACAATTTCTGTTCTGGCCTCGTACAGTTTATTCTCTGTAACTGTCATGGTTTCTTGTAATAGTTTATACTCACGATCCAAAGACTCATACTTGTCTGTGATCTGTAAAGATTGTTTGTATCATTGATTTGTTTTGTATGGTGTATTAAACCGTTTTCAAACATGTTTAGTTATATCATGTATAGTTATATCATGTATAGTTATATCATGGTGTTTCCTGGTTAAGTCACCAGTATTACTAGTCCATTTATCCTTATACCAGCTAGTCAGTCATACTGCTTACCCTACAAATCTGAACACCAAGGAGGGAAAGCCATTTCTTCCATTTTTAAAGTCTTTGTTTCATTGAAAGATACAAAACAATACAATATCACCTACTCATGTGCTTACTGGCTTACTCACACAAATCGAGGGCTTGGCGTGAAATGGTTGTACTAAAATTGGTATTTTTTACCAAGGTTAATCACCTCGCCTTAAAGTCTTTATAAGCGTAAAATCATTTTTCTTGGTAAACAATGGAAATTGAGGTGCCATTGCTCGTTTTGAGCAATGGCACCTAAATTTGCATTGTTTACAAAGGGGTCAAAATTGCCCCTAAACCAAGGTTTTCAAGATAGGTTTTTAGTTACAACCGTTTCACGCCAAGCCCTCGAAATACTCTACAAAATAGTCTTTCCAAACAACTGCTGCTTTTTCACATAGACTGTCAGCCTATTGGTGGAAGATGAATGAAGCGTGATGCGGTTCAAACTCAAACCCCTGGGATGTTATCTACCGTCACCTCCGACTGAGCTTCCGGGGTCCGGCTTAATTTAAAAGACAAAAATGTTGGTAACATACCCTTTGAAGGGCTATCTTATCATGCCTGTGTAACTCCATTTCCTCATCAAAACTCTTCTTGTATAGTTTGACCCCATCGTCCTGTGACCTGACCTTGGATTCAAGGTCATTCACAAGGTCATCCCTCTCACGGCAGTATCGCTGTAACTCTTCTATGTGGGCCCTATGTTGTACAGCCATGGCCTGGGAATCACCAAATGCAGCAGCATACTCACTCTGAAAACAATCGGGAAAATGAAATTCATTATCTTATGACAGTTTATCTGAAACAGACAAAGCATCTGCAGTAGATGACATAACCTTCAATAACATTTCAATGACATAAACTATTCCAGCTGACGACTTTGAAAACTCAATATACATAAGACAAAAATATCGAGTAGAGTTAAAAAAATTGTGACAAAAGTGGAAATGGCCCATTATAAGCCATTTCTGCTTTTGTCACAATTTTTTCTAAAGTCATCTGATGCAGATGTGTCAAAATGCATCTACAAGTGGGAAAGGGTTAAACTTTATGAAATTAAAATGTCTCTAATGCAGCTAACTTTGAAAACATTGCAAGAGAAAAAGATTTAGTTGAAAAGAAGCAATTACCGTTCAAAATAAAACATTGTGTGAATGTGGGGAAAGCAGAATTTTGTCATTTACGATCAGTTTTATTTAATTTTATAATAACCAGTATATGAACTGATGTAAGTGTACCCTTTCACACATGTATGCAACAAAACTGCAGCAGACAACTTTGAAAACATGTAGGTAAAAACATGGAAAATATCTATAAATAAAAGTATTTTCATTGAATAGAGTTGAAAACATTTTAGGAGAAGGAGAAGTTGCTCAACACGAACAATTTCTCCTTTTGTAAAAATGTTTTCAAAAGTCGAGTGCTGCAAATGCATTAATATATGTCTACGTATGGGAAAGGGATAATTAATGCCAACCCCTACCAGCCGTCATGTTTCCAGAGCAGATATATACCTTTCACCTGATATAATAGTTTCAACATAAAATGGAAGTTTTACTTACCGCTCTTTTTTCAAGACCATGATTTTTCTGTTCTGTATGTCTGATTTTCCTAAAATGGACAAGAAAAAAATTCTTAGCTTTTTCCATCATACAGATGCCTCTGCAGTAGACAATAAAAATTATCATAATGAGCATTTTCTCCTTTTGCCACGATGTTTTAAATTTTATTAAATAGTAGTACTTTTATTAAAGAGATTTTTGCTTTATGTAGAAAAGGATTAAAGAATATTATCTGAATGCTCTTCCCAAATCCTTCAATTAAGAGCACCTACTACATGTACTCTATCTCAATTCATTGTGGATTATATGATGTTTAGCGCCAAAGTCACCCATCAGAAAAGTCATCCTACCTAGCCTCAAACTCTAGAGCTCTAGTTTCAACTCTTCCCTACATGTATTAAACAACTCAGCAACAGAAGACTTTTAAAAAACACTTCTACAAAATATTGAATAATGCCATAAAAAGAGCTGAAAACATGGCAAAAGAGGAAATTGCTCCTAATGAGCAATTACTTTTTGTCACGATGTTTTCAAAAGTTGTCTGCTGTAAATGAGTCAAAAGGTGGTCTAAACGTGGTACTAGGTTGAAAGTGAACACTAAAACATTACTACAAAACCAAGCTCAGTAGCAAGCAAGTATAAGTATCCCTGTATGCAAACACCTAGCTGCTGATTTCTATTTAAGGAAAATACCATTCTACTACACATATAGAGTTTGTTTTTATAACATTGAACTTTTTTTCATTTTTCATAACTTAAGTTATATTTGGGTAAAAGTAGCCAAAATGATGGCCCTTTCATGACCAGAACATTCATAGTGAAGAAGGTGGTGTCTCAAAATTTTGGACGTTATTTCATATTATCTGGGCAAATGATAACATATCATGGGAATTATTTCATACATGGAAATTATTAATTTCTCATCACATAATAGTAATATTTCTATAAATCCTAGTTGTACAATCACCCTTTCCTTAGGCAGCCACACATGGTATAGTCAAAATATGACTGCTGAAGACAGGTGACTGTTCAACACAAGTCAAATATATAACAAAGTTTTTTTCTGGCTGCATACCAGAGATGACCACTTACAATAGTTTGACAATACATGTAATATAACATGTAACTTACCTGTGTATGTTCTTAATTTGTCTTCCATAGTTTTACATCTATATAACAGATATTTGTACCCACTTGCAGATTCATTTTGCTTTATCTGCAGCAGACAAATTTTGAAAACAATTTGACAAAAGGAGAAATTGCTCATTATGTGCAGTTTGTCCTTTAGTCACCATGATATCAAGTCTATTCAATAATGATACTTTCATTTATGGAGATTTTCGAAAAAATTCTCCAGACGTCATCTGCTGCAGATTTGTTGTATGTGAAAAAACCACCTAGCAACCCATTTCTAACTTTTAAACTGACAACTCTACTGCATACACTAATGTAACTTACGCATACAGCTCCTCTAATTCATCTTCCATAGTTTTACATTTATCCAGCAGGTGTTTGTTCTCGGCCTCCAACAGCTGGTTGTGTATCGTGGATTGCATGGATGTGTCTGCACTGGGAACCGTCATCTCCATTGAGTCGCTCAATGCTTTTCGCATCTCTCTTAGTTCCTCTTCGTAATATGCTCGTAAGTCTGTTAAATGCTTGGAATGTTTTTCGCGTAAATTTACTCTTTCACTGATGAAAAAAAAAAAATTGGGTTTACTTTAACCGTTCTGACACCTCTGGAGCCAATGAATTTTGAAATGTAATGGCAAAAGGAGAAACTGCTTAAGACTGCTTCAATAAGTTTACTTTATAGAGATTCCTTACATTTTTGCTTAGTCATCTGCTGCTTGATTGTTGCATGTTGGAAAGGGTTAACCCTTTCCTGTAAAATAAGAACCAGCAGCAGACGCCTTTGAACAAATCAGGGAATGAAAATAAAAGTACAATTTTAGAAAAACAGAACAAACATTGTCAGAGAAGAGGAAATTGCTCATTATGATCAATTCCTCCTTTTCCCATAATGTTTTCGAAAGTCATCTAATGCAAACATGTCAAGCTGTGTTTGTAGTAAAGGGTTTAAGGATCCAAATTATAATTTGCATTACAGCAGAAATGTTTTCATAGTTTTGAATAAAATGAATGGTAGAGCTACAATCCAACCTTAGAACCCTTTGATCGATAACCCTCATTGTAACTGACTGAGCTTTTTCCGTGCTTGAGTAAAACAAATCAACAACAAAACAAACTTTTTTTTTTACTCCACCATGACTGTTGTCAGTGGGAATCAAACCTGGTGCAAGAAACAAGAACAAGAGCTGTCGCAAGACAGCATGCTCGACTATTTGGCCATTTGATACTATAGTCAACAGTTGTTACTGAGATAGTGACTCGATAGTATAGTACTATAAATCAAGTTGTATACGTCTTGCTTGAATAGCATCTGCTGTTTGTGAGAAAAGGCCTTGCATGCAAAACCATAACCCAAATTTTTCAACAAGGGCAATAATTTATAATAAATTCAGTCAGGAGTTACCTGACCTGTAGGTTTGATACCTTTAAAGACAATATTGAAGTTTGAAATCGATCCCTGAGTGGTTACTGAAATGCTTGCATGAAAGTACCATGTACGCGAAACTTTAACAAATTTTCAAAGTCAAACAAGGGCCATAATTGGACTCTTACTGTAGTTGCATGCAAAACTTTAACAAGAATTTCTAATTAAAACTAGAATGGAGTGCTCCGCGGAGCACGTGTGTCACCTGCACCTGCTCATTGAAAGTGTGACGAAAAAGTGTGACGGACAGACAGACAGATGCCGGACAAAAAAAAAAGGAATCCCTAAGTGCCTACCATGCTACGCAGGGTGACACAAAAAGGGCCATAATTTGCGTTATATGATAGATAGAGTTATCATACTTGATTGTTAACATAGGTGTGATAGTTTGGAAGGGTTGTATAAAGTTTCAATGCAATGCATCAAGTAGTTACTAAGATATGGACTCTTAATGTAGTTGCACGCAAAACTTTAACCAGAATTTCTAAAAAGTGGCATAATTGTGTCAAAATCTGATATAGAGTTTTGGGATTTGTCCTGCAAAATCATTTGATGATGTCCAATAAGTGTGTGAAATTTTAAAGCAAAAGCATCTGGGGTTGTAAGAAAAAGACTTGCATGCAAATCTTTAACCAAAATTGCAATGCCGACGCACAAGTGACTGTAATGTCTCTCATATTCTTCAAATAGTTGAGCTAAAAACCCTTGAACTAACCTGGAAGATAAAATATCCTCAATTTGGAATGAATCTCGTGAGTTATCTCTCTCAGGAGTTTCCCGGTGGTCTGTAGACTTCCTCCGCTCAACCTGTTGTTCCGAATAATACTGATCTTCTATGGATCGTCTGGATGACCTCATGGAGGGCAAACTTGTCGCTGGTTCATCAGCTGCCTTTTCTACAGACTGCAAAAGATTAAAAAAGCTACGCTACAGCATTGATTGATTGATTGATTGGTCATTTTCAACAATTTTTCAGTAACATCAGGGTGGCCTGTTCACCAATTCATGAAATTCCTGACTTTTTTTTACAGTCACATCTACTCCACACAACTTTCTTTCTAAGCAACAGTTGGTTTTTTTTACCTTGAATATCAGCCCATTGTTGGAAGACAAATGACACTCGTCGCATTGACGTTTGTCTAAAATCAGAAAGAATGTTAACTGAGTTGGGAATCAAACTCACAACCTATGGATTGACAGCTGTTGCACACTAAACTACTCAGGCTCAGCGCTGCTACAGAATAAAACTCACAATGCTTTTGCAACCAGTGCAGATCCAGATTACAGTGTGCATCAATTCAGTCTGATCTGAATCTGCACTGTTTGCTCAAAGTCAAAGAAGCATTTGGCAAAAATTGTACATTAAGATCAAGTAGTATGGATGTGATTTAATTGATTGATTGGGGTTTAACGCTGTTTTCAACAATTTCTCAGTTATATCACGGCGGCCAGTTCACCTACTCATGCATTTCCTGGTTTTCTCACACCAGTACTCCACACAACAATCTTCCAAGCAACTGGCTGCTTTTCCACAAAGACTTAGCCCATTGGTAGAAGACGAATGACGCATGTCGCATTGACTTTTGTCAATCGTCAGAAAGAAGTTGGCAAAGCCGGGATTCGAACTCACAACCCCTGGATTGACAGCCCACGTCGCTGCCGGGGCTCGGCTGGGTGTGATTTAAGACACTTGAACAAATTCTCGGACCTTTCCCTAATACGACAAAACAGCAGCAGTTGTTTTTTAGAACATCTAGGGAGAAATATGGTAAAATCTTTGTAGATAAAAGATAAGTTGAATCACGTAGAACACATCATCATGAGCAATTTCTCCTTTTGCCAAAATGTTTTCAAAAGTGATTTGATGCAGAGGCATCAAAAAGTGTCTATATGTGGAAAAGGGCTTCCCACATACAGACACTTTTTGATGATGCCTCTGCAGCAAATTACTTTTTAAAACATTGTGGCAATGAGTAATTTCTCCTTTTGCTACAATGTTTTTCAACTTTTAATATTCTAATTAATATTCTTTCTTTTACAGAGATTTTTCCTATTTCTTTGCCAAAAAGCCAATGTTGTTTATTGTTCAATAATCGTTCTTAATCTTCGAGAGTTTCCATATTTTTTATTTGACGTTTGCAGCAGATTTGTTATATGTTGAAGGAAATATAGCATGAAGCAAAGATACTAATCACCAACCTTTGACCCTTTTCCTCTAAAACCAGGCATAGGACTACTGAATACCCCTGCTCTAGGCCTGTCCACCACTAACTCATGTGTATGGTCCAAGGTTTTCCCAGAGGACGGTGTTGGCTTGGTAACAATATCATCTTGAAGTCCACGCAAACTCCTGTGGGAATCTTTAAGATTGTCTAACAGCTCTTGAACATGAGGTGACACATCATCATGACGGGCCCGACCACTTCCAGTTGACGAGGTCAGTCTATCCTCTTCTGTAATAAAACGAGACAAGAGTGTCCAAATAAGTCAGTATGAGAAATAATGATGGACAGAGGATAAAGAAGTCATCCCTGAATGTCACTCTTCCTAGGCTGGCAATTTAAAAAGTAGTTGCAATGCAGATCCAGATGGGAACTGTTTACCTGATGATTTTAGAGTCATCTTTTTTGAAACGTGGAAAATGAACAGCATGATTTTAACAGTGTTGACAATATTGTGGGAAAAGGAAAAATTTAATTTCTCTTTTTATCACTGAGTTGGAAAGTTGAGTTTGCCCCAGAGGCATCAACTGTTATCCATTTAATGTTAACCCTTTCTCTCATACAACAATTCTGCAGCAGACGACTTTGAACATATTTTGTCAAAAAATAGAAAATCTCTAATTTAATGGATAACCTACGACTAACAGTGGAAAACATTGTGGCAAAAGGAGAAATTGCTTGTTTTGAGCAATTTCTTCTTTTGCCACAATGTTTTCAAAAAGCTGTCTGCTGCAGAGAGGCATCAGAAAGCACCTATATGAGGGAAAGGGTTAAGGATTTGTTTAACTAGAAGCAACATTAGATAAGCTGCCCTCCAGGGTAAACAAACCATTAACCCTTTCCCTCATATAGACGCTTTCTGACGCCTCTGCAGCAGACGGCTTTTTGAAAACATAGCAACAAAAGGAGAAATTGCTCAAAACGAGCAATTTCTCCTTTTGCCACAATGTTTTCCACTTTTAATCATAGGTTATCCATTCAATTATAGAGATTTTCCAATTTTTGACAAAATATGTTCAAAGTCGTCTGCTGCAGAATTGTCGTATGAGGGAAAGGGTTAACACTATCCCACAAATCAGTAGCAGACATCTCTGAAAACATCTAGACAAATATATCGGAAATCTGTTAATAATGATTATTTAATAGAGTTGAAATCATAGTTGTGAGAGGTCAAATTACTCATCATGAGCTATTTCTCCTTTTTCCACAATGTTTTCAAAAGTCTGTCCGTAAGCATTCACAACCTTGTAAATCATGATAAGATTGCATAAGAATTATCATTATCATAATAAAATTCATAAATAAATACCTGTTTTATGTATAGGTGAGTCATTTCTAGCTTTGACCTTTGACCTTGATTCTCTTTCGGAAGACCTTGAAATTTTCTCTTCATATGAACTTGGAAAACTATCTCTAAACGACCTGGTAGAATCAGCATTTGAAACATTTCTCTCTTTTGACCTTCCAAGGGGTAAAGGTCGACTGATGGATGACCTTGACCTATCAATTGTTGTATCCACAGAGGCAAACTCGGAATCTAGGGCTCTCTGTAACCGTGGTGATGGCTCTGGGTCCATGTCACTTTCTTCTGCCCGCACCTCTTGATAAATCTCACGCCATGATTTAGAGTTCTGAGAATTCTGCAAATCTGACATGTCAGTAGCCTCTGGAATAGGTTAGAAAAGCAGGATTCATTATGTTAGCAATTGATTGCCTGATATGGTATTTTAAGAGTCTTTTTGATGCCTCTGCAGCAGACAGCTTTTTGAAAACATAGTGACAAAAGAAACAATTTCTCCTTTTGCCACAATGTTTTCCACTTTTAGTCACAGGTTATCCATTCAATTATAGAGATTTTCTGACAAAATATGTTCAAAGTCATCTGCTGCAGAATTGTCATATGAGGGAAAAGGTTAACACACATTAACTTTTACCTTTACCTTTACCCAGAAGTAATTTGCAGCAGGCAACTCATGAAAACATTGTGGATACAGGGTGAAAATCTTTTCTTAAAACACATGTACTACTACTTATATCTAGAGATAATTCCCATATTTAATCAACTGCTGCAGATTTTTTCAATGAGTGCAAGGTTTGAATACAATAATCCTACAAATCAAGGTTATCTGTAGGTCCCCTCACTTTTCATGGGTTTTTCAAGATGTTGTTAAGTTTCTGAAATTTAACAAGAGCTCCGCAAACGCACGCCAGGACTCGTCTACCTTTTTCAAATTTGAAAAAGGGGCATAACTGAATATTGATTGAAGCCAGAATTTTGTGAAAACGCAAACAACATCGCCAGGGGTATCACGATACCCCCCCCGACTACTTTTTCTTCGAAAAACAGACAAGCTAAACAACTGTCCAGTTTTCACGGAAAGGTGGGAGCTAATTGTACAGTATACAGTAAAAGTAACATTAACAACATACCTGATCTTTCCATTGTTCTTTCATGTGATCGGTCTCTTCCACCTGGTGAGGAACTTCTGTCTGGTGATCTACGCCTGTAATTGAGTTTTACATATTAGACACTCCCCCACATGGATATGCGCTTTTGACACATTTGCAGCAGAGGACTTTTGAAAACAGTGTGACAAAAGGAGAAAAGGCTTTCTTTTGTCACATTATTCAATATTCAAAATAGAAATTTTCTGTATTTGTACCTAGATAAAATAAAAGTACTATGCTGCGGATTTGTTGCATGTAAGAAATGGTTAAGATACACAATAAAATAGCAACTGAGGTATGGGTCTTTTGCAAACATACCCGAAAGAAATTGGAAACACCATTTAAATGAAAGTACAATAATCGAATAAAAAGTTGAAAACATGGTGACAAAAGGAGAAATTGTTTGTTTTGAGCAATTTTTTCTTTTTTCGCCATGATTACTAAAAGCCGTCTGCTTCAGAGGTTTCAGAAAGTGTCTATATGAGGGAAAGGGTAAATGAAGAATAATACAAGAAACCGCTGAAGACGGTAAGGCCGGATTGTCGGCAATTTGATCTTGAAAATCAACAAACCAAGGTCAAGGTCAAAGTAACCATAGAAATCAATGGAACTTGTTACTGGCTACATTCAGTAACATAAGTTTGTAACCCTTTCCAGTGCTGAGATTTTGCCTCAACCTGAAACCAAAATGTTGACGGACAGACAGACGGACGGACATCGCCAATCTATAGACCGGAATTGCTAGAGCAATCCGGCCAAAAACAAGAGGGCCATGATGACCCTATATCGCTCACCTGATTTAATAGATCTTCAAGTTTTCACTCTTTACATATAAGCAACCCCCGTTTTTCATTGGATTGGATTAATTTGAACATCCTTGGTATGAGGTACCCCAAGGAACATTTTTGCCGCATTATCTTTAAATCAGGCCGGTACTTTTGGACAAGAAGATTTTTAAAGTTTTAGCAATTTTCCCCTTTTCTGCTGCCGCAGCATCCAAAGTTTTACATGGAATTAAATTCTTTGAACAACTTTTAAAGAGGGCCACCTAAGAGACATTCCTAGGAAGCTATTTTGAAATCAGTCCATGAAATTAGTTAATTTGTTTAGTAGGAGGAGTCATTTGTAGGAAATACGTAGATGACGACGACGACAATGGATGCCGAGTGATCACAAAAGCCCACCTCGCACTTTGTGCTAAGGTGAGCTAAAAACATACCATGGAGAAACATTGCCTTTTGCCTTAGAAGAACATTGTGTGTTATTCTAATGCAAGAAAACCAAGCTATATTTTGGATAATGCACTGACTGAAACAATGTTAACCCTTTTGCCACAGCAAATCTTCCGAAATGAAAGTTACATTACCGGTATTAGTTTAAACTTATTTATTTTACATCGATTGCGAAACAAGCCTTTGGCTTAGATTAATCGAATAGAATATGAGAAATTTTGTCATTTTGCCACAATGGTTTCAAATGCTGTCTGCTGCAAAGCAGCAATTTTCATCTGTAACAGAGAAAGGGTTTAGCCCGATTCAAACAGAAAAAATTAATGACCTAAAGTAGAGCTAAAGATGAGATGAAAATCTTATATCCAAAAATGCTAAATTTTGTCAAAATAGAGACATTGTGGTGAAACCTTAATTTACCATTTCCCACTTATAGACTCAATCCGACACATCAGCATTAGACAGCTTTTGGACAGTGACCATTTTCTCCTTTTGCCACAATGTTTTCAACTCAGTTCAATAATTATAGGTCATTTAACCTTTCCCTCATATAGATGCTTTTTGACGCCTCTGCAGCAGACGGCTTTTTGAAAACAGTGACAAAATAATAAATTGCTCAAAACGAGCAATTTCTCCTTTTGACACAATGTTTTCCACTTTTAGTCACAGGTTATCCATTCAATTATAGAATTTTTCTGTTTTTTGACAAAATATGTTCGAAGTCGTCTGCTGCAGAATTGTCGTATGAGGGAAAGGGTTAAGGTGATTTAAACCATATCTTTGTATAGATGTTTTGAAAGTTTGCTGCTGAAGTTTTGTTGTATGTGGGGAAGGGTTAAAAGGCGTCTGCTGCAGACTGACGTACCTTCTGTCTGGAGATAACCGGCCCCTATCAGGTGACATTTTGGACAGAGCCTCCTTGTGGAGGTCCAGTTTTTTACGAATAGCGACATGTTGTTTTTGCAGTTCATGCTCCATCTGTTGCTGCAAGCGCTTTATGTTTGACTGGTGTTTATCATACTGTGATCGGAGTTCATGTCGATGTTCACTCTCCAGATCAGTGAACATGGTTGACCATTTTGCCTTAAAAATAAGTAAAAATAAAGTACCCATATAAATAATTGCATAATCATTTCCAATAGTCATCTATTGCAGATGGCTTTTAAAATGTCTAGACAACATTTTAGAAAAAAGTTTAAAACATTGTGGCAAAAGTAGAAGATTGCTAATTCAATTTGAAAAACTTTGTGTATGTTTAACACAAAGTTCAGATGTGCCTACATATTATATACCTATCAATCAAAATTGTTTTTATTTACCTTCACAATCAAATTGGAAACTGTGCCTACCTGTTGTTCTTGAAGTGTCTTAAACCCAGGAATTACACCAGAATCAATGGGTTTGATTGGCTGATGACTGGCTGGTTCCAGTGATCTCTGTGTAGTACTGTCATGATGAGTGTCTTGATAGGAGGACGAGTACCGATTGGTTGCATCACTTAAATCTCTAGATGGCTGTTCAGATGAATACCTGATATATAGCAGATATGTATAACATGTCATTATCATTTATAACACACTGATTTTGAATTTTACCCTTTTCCACATTTTGATGCATCTTAATCAAATTTTGAAATGTTGTCTGCTGCAGATATAGTTTAATTTGTTATTATTGTGGCCAAGGTGAAATTGCTCAATATGAGCATTTTTTCCATTTGCCACAATATTTTCAACACATTTTTCCAGAGATGTTTTTAAAGTCACCTGCAACAATAAGCAATATTAGTGTGGTTATGTCTTTGACTTCTGGAAATTCAAAAATTGTTAATTAAAATATAACATGACCAAGACTATCTTTCATATTTCTCTGTAAAAATACATCAAAGATGTACTTAAATTTGTTTAATTAACCCTTTCCCTCATACGGCAATTCTACAGCAGACGACTTTGAACATATTTTGTCAAAAAATAGAAAATCTCTATTATTGAAAGGATGACCTATGACTAAAAGTGGAAAATATTGTGGCAAAAGGAGAAATTGCTTGTTTTGAGCAAAAATTTTCTTCTTTTGTCACTATGTTTTCAAAAAGCTGTCTGCTGCAGAGGCATCAGAAAGCATCTATATGAGGGAAAGAGTTAAGAAAGTGTGACGATATCAAAGAGACTACTATTTATAGCTTGAGAGAAAAATGGACTTAAATCCCTAACAGGAATTCTTAACCCTTTCCTACATACAGACACTTTCTGACACCTCTTCAGCAGACGGTTTTGAAAACATTGTGGCAAATGGAAAAATTGCTTATGATGAGCAATTTCACCATTTGCCGCAATGCTTTCAACTCTTTTCAATAATTATTCTTGCATGTGAAGAGATTTTCCACAATTTTTCCTAAATGTTTTCTGCTAGATAATTGTTGTATGTGGGTAAATACAAAGTTCAATATGATATTGACACCAAACCATGATGAGTGTCACTAGCTAATCTGTTGAAAAAATCTGATGAGATAAAAAAAAATCATAAAACAGATTATATAAGCCTACCTAAGTAAAAGCTAAATAAACATAATTCATACCGGAAACAAATAACCTTAAAATCAGTTTTTCAAATAATCTCAAATCAAATTGGACACATAAAAGTGTGAGTAAACAGGAAAAATTACTACTATGAACAAAAACCTCTCATCATATAATGTTTTTTCAGACATACACGTTAGACTTTTCCTGATATATGAGACTAATGACGCTATGACTTAGGTAAACATTATTGGAAAACCAGATATTGCCATAAATGTGCAATTTCTAAAAAATTTAAAAATGTTTTCAACTGTGTAGTGTATCAAAATAATGTGTAAAAGATGTATCATAAAAACTATCTTAACCCTTTCCCATCTACAACCAATTTCACCTTTGGGCACAATGTTTTCAAAAGTCGTTTGCTGCTATTGCCACATACAGCAAATCTGCATTCAACAACTTTGAAAAAAATCTAGGCAAAAATATTGAAAATCTCTTCCAATGTTATTTCATTGAGTTGAGAACATAGTTGCAAAATGAGAAATTGCTCGTGATGAGCAACTTATCCTTTTGCCACAACATTAGAAAAGTAGACTGCTGTAGCTCTATAGGTCAAAAGGGTTAATTTATATTGTGTCTTCATGGAAAAGGTTAGTTCTTTTAATATGTAACAAAAGTCACGACGCACCTGTCTCTGTCATATGATTTTGAGAAGTAGCTGTCCCTCTCAAGCATTGACTGATAACGTCTCTCAAATGACTGGGAATCCTGACTTCGTTCCTGCTCACTTGATTGTCTCCCATGATAATCATCTCTAGACTGTTGTGCCGCGACATCTGACTCAATTTCTCCACCTAGAGTTGCTTCCCTTGGTGAAAATTTCACATCCTTTTCCTGTTCAATGGGAGAATCTCTCAACTCAGAAAGACTTGTTTGTTTTGGAGATTTCGAATCTTCAATGGATTTGATATGAGATCTAGCTGAAATTAAATTTGGCTGCATAGCAAATGTCTGGGTTGATACTCCTGAATCTCTTGTTGGTATCAGATCAGATTTCTTCTCCTTTTCTATTAATTCTCTAATCAATTCTTTGTCAATCTGCTGTGATTCCTTATTAGAAACCACAACCGGTAGAGATTCAGGCACAATAGCTTTGATTTTAACATCATCATGCCTATCATCTTGGGGTTGCCTTGGAGATTGGTTTGGAGTTGATCCATTTTCACTTCCTGTTGACCCTTGACCTTGTGACCCTATTTCCCTTGGAGACTGACTTGGCGATGTTCCCACTCTGATGGTGGAATACGATTTCTCACCACCTTCTTTGACTGTTTTTACTATCCTAAATTTACCGTTATCCGTCATTGGTTCGTACCTAATCAATGGTGGAGATATATCAACTGGAATACCTGGTCCTGTACCACACAGAATCCGATCGTCAACACTTACATCTAAATCATGCATTGTCACGCTTTTCACTGACCCTCTAGGTGTAACATCATCATCATCATTTTCAGATCCATTTTTATTTCTTTCTTGTTGTTCTTTTGTTTCATCAACTGTATTATTATCTGCAGTTTCCTTAGCATTTTCGATCATCTCTTTTGTTGAATCATTTCTAGGTGTTGAGTCTGTGGAGCTGGTACTCTTTGTTACTGAAAACAGTCTTGTTTGAGGCTCATAAACGTCTCTTTGCACGTCTATGACTTTATTGGCACCGTTACTCTCCACGGAAGGTGGACCTGATTCAGGTGGTGATGCTGATTTAGGCGACACTGGTTGATCAAGTCCCTCTAGATCAAGACCGTACAGCTTTAAAATATCCCCTCTATTTCCGTCCTCATTCACATTGTCATCTTCGTCGTTATCATCAAGTTCAAAAACCTCTGGACTATTAACTTCTTCAGTTTCAGCAGATTCACCAAAATACTGAAATAAACCTACTTTGAGATCTTTGGGTTTGGAGCTTTGATTTTCCACTTGTTTCTGTGTTGTATCTGCATCACCATAATCATCTTTATCACTGTCTTCATCCTCCTCAGAATCTACAATATCATCATCAAATCCGCCATACTGAAAAAGTCCTACTTTAACTTCAGTTTTTACTTGATTTACTTCCTGGTGTTCATGTTCAGTATCATTTTCATCAGCATTTTGATTATTAGTGTTGAACTCTGTTACAGCTTTATCAATCACTTTATTAACTACAACCTCAGCTACAACACTACTATCTGTACTGCTAGCAAATGACTTCTCAGAAACCGCAGTTTGTTCACCTGCTTCTTTTTCGAGAACTTTCTCACTATTCAGGTTTCCATTTACGTCTGTGACAGTGACATTATTGTTTCCCTGATCCGTCTGAATACTGCTCATGTCTAGCACAGAATCTCCTGTCAAATCAATCTGTATACTGCTTAAAGTAGTTGAACTATCGGGATTGATAAAACCATTCTCTGTGTTGGTTTCTATCATGACATCAATATCTTTATCAAGATCTTTGTTTGCATTTTCCTTTTCTTTTTCACTGGGATTTCCATCTCCAGGTTTTCCATCGTCATCTACGTTCACAGTCTGGGTCAGAGACCCAGTCGACCCTCCATCAGCACTCTCTCTGACAAGATTTGAAACTGTGCAATGCTCGTTGTTATCAGACCCATCTCCTGCTGCCAAAGAAACAGCATCATTTTCTTCAGCAGAAGTTGGTAAGCTTGCACTCATGGTTGCTTAGAATAGCAAAAACCCTAAAACAGATGAAAGTTTAGTTATTCCACCCTTCAAATGATGCAGATGACTTTTGACACCCTTTGGGAATTTAGGACAAATTCCTTTTTTATTTTCCAAGTATATTTCAAATATTCAACTATTATTATATTTTCTGATAAGACCTTTTAAAGGAGATGACCCAAGAAATACTAAATCAGGGAAAGATTTTTGATATTCAGAGTTCATATGGAACATATTAAACAAATGGTACACTGTGCTGGACCAGTGCTAGAAATGTAATGGTGATATACTATGCAGTTTGAATGCTAGAAAGTCAGGAAAAATATTGGTAAGTGAACTGACAGTCATAATTTAAATGAAATACTGTTGAAAACGGAATTAATTGTATGACAAAAAGTATGACTATTCATTTTGGGGCGTTGTTTTGACATGAGTTTGTGATGAACTTTGAGTTAAGACAGCTCATGTGAACCTAGAGCAATCCCAATTAAGGGGATAAGGTAAATAATCCTTCGATTGACACTGACAGGTGGGTGGGATAGAATTTGGATTAATTTTGCTACCAAATTTGCAAATTCAATTGTATCAAGAATTCCTAAGTATTGTCATCGATAATTCAGAAAATAAATCAAAATATGCACCTTAGATTACACAAAATGCATCAACTAATCGAGCGCATTCAGTTTAGATTCACATCTCAAACCAGTTGCAACAAGCAACAACTCGGGCGGCCTCCATTTTGTTATTCAGAGTTACTGTTCTTGAACAACAATTATTCGCTGAAGCTAGTTTTCGTCCCGGGTATATTCGTCTCCTTTTATCTCGCGTTAACTCTACTTTAAGCATGCACATCGCTTTCACATGACGAACAAGTGACTGTGTTGTGTCTAGGCTGCATGTAAGTCTGAAGATATGACTGAAACGAATCGGGGTCTGAAAGGCACAAAGTGAAATTTCTTTAATATATAAAACTTGATATAAAATACGTTTACATTGGGGATAAAAGTGATCCATTTTGGATCAGGCCCTTTTAGTAATTGGCCTTTTCATCATGAGCAATTTCTTCTTTTGACACAATATTTTCAAAAGTCAGCGGCTGCCTGCAGATTCGTCTATATATGGGAAAGTCTTAACAGTACAATGGAGTGTTAATCTATGAAAAGTTATTTGAGTTGACGACCCACGAGTCACCACGAGCAATTTCTCCTTTTGCCATAATGTTTTCAAAATGCATCTGCTGCATATGCGGATTCCGGCTCGGCAAAAATACATTCTGATGATTCACAATAGTCATTTTCGATATGCTCAGCCAAATTGGGAAGTTAGTCAGTTACCCGGAAAGATTGATGTAGGTCTATGGAGAACCACCGGCTCGGTTGTGTAGTGGTAGAGCGTCCGCCTCGGGTGCGGGACGTCGCGTGTTCAATCCCCGGCCGGGCCATACAAAATAATTTAGAAATGGTAGTAATGGCTGGCCTCCTTGAATGGCGTTCACGGTTGCGGGGTTAGAATTACGACTGACTGGTTGGTGTCAGGATGAATGGACCAGTAGTACTGGTAACTTACCCAGGAACCGCCGTGATATAACTGAAAAAAATGTTGAAACCGGCGTAAAGCACCAAGCAATCAATCAATCACGATATGGAGAATCGGTGCTTGAAAAGCAGAAAACACTTGAATAGGGGAACTGACATCCGTGATATAACTAAAATTGTTGATAATGGCGTTAGACTAAAATCAACCAATCAATGCAACAGAAGTGTACATTGGTATATATGTAGATTATATTATAACATGTTCAAATTGATTTGAAAGTCTAAAAACTATTTTTAAGTTGATAACGTTAGGGTCTTATCTTCATTCCTGCTATCTCTGACATGTTTAAGTAAATATGAGCGGATGTATTATGTTAAAAGACTGGCTGTAGGACAATCGGGGGGAAAATACAGGTAAGATGTCGGCTAATCCCAGCCCGGGGCGAAGATATCACTATATACAGTCCGGTTCATTTAAAGTTCCACTATCTTGGTAACCTTTATTCATGAAACAGTAAGTTACGAATTCTCTTAACTTCTCTTTGTTTTTCATCAGAAAATAAACTCTTGTTTGGTCCTCTTTTATATCAAATAGGAATAAGGAAAAAATCAAACTTATTTAGAAAATAATATTTTAATTCAAATTTAGTAATTGTACGTTTAATATCAAGTTGTCTATTGTATATAATATAGGGATATCACTCAAAGAACAAATACCCTATTCACATGATTTTCGAACAAGCTGATCTCGTTTTTCACATTTTTCAAAGTTTTTGAATATTATTCACAGAATTAACATGTTTTTTTTACATTGTTTGCGACTCCGTTTATAAAACGTTTACAAGTGTATAAATATGTAGCTCTGTCCGCATACTCAATTGCACCGATGGACCCTTCACGCAGGCGTTCCTTTAGGGATACTAGCCGCGTTACAATGTTCTTGTATTTCCTTCTCTTGGTCGGTCTTTAACCTCCTGTAGCATACTGAACTACCAGGGCTTCAACTTCCTGGATTGTTCTAAGGATTGAAAGGTACGTGTTCGGATGAGAATGCTGAACAGCTCTCTTCAACATGCTATACCAGCCTTCTAAATTGTTCGTCGTCCTTTGACCTTGGGTGTTGAAGTGATTCCAAATATGTTTGTCGCCCTCAACCCAGTACCAAGTTACATAGTCAACGGCTGCTGGAAGGTCTAGAGTAGCAATGTCATTGAGTGCTTCCATCCGCACATCTTCAACTGTGTTGACTTGTACAAGTGGTAAAACTGCTGCTCGTCTGACTAGGCGGTGAATGTCTTCATTATTTCTGTATTCGTTGGTAAAACCCTAGAACTGTACCTAGGACTGTACCTTCCTTCCTCCAGATACACTGTGTGTAGTGGAAGAATCAAGCCTTCACGTCCGTCGTCTTGAAGACTCGTCTAGCAGCTTTTCTTGGAACGAGTTCATTGTCCATGAAAAGGATGTCTGGCTTCAACTCGAGCCCGAAACGGGTACATTCTCTATAGACTACTAGTCAGCGCACTAAACAGTCTCTGGTAAGTTTCTTCTGACTTTCCCGGTAGGAAGCCGAACATCAGAGGTTACATCTGTCCGTCGATGAAACAATGCCATGTATATAACTGGTAGAAAAGTCAGAGTAGGTTGTCCTGGCGTTGCATATAAATGCACTAACATTTTTTTT
Organism: Serripes groenlandicus; assembly: GCA_031761405.1. Classification (NCBI taxonomy): domain Eukaryota; kingdom Metazoa; phylum Mollusca; class Bivalvia; order Cardiida; family Cardiidae; genus Serripes; species Serripes groenlandicus. The sequence continues at coordinate 30,614,859 of JASEVX010000003.1, forward strand.
ATTTTAAATAAAAGCATTTTAGGGTGAACATATCGTATTCAAATAATTATTTTAAAATAATTGAATGTTTGTGCAAACAGTAAAGAAACCGCAGTCAAATAATTAAATAATAAAATGTTTTGATATTTAAAGATTAATTATTAATTACAAGTTGGGTTTTTTGTCGACGGAAAAAAACATTAAATAAATATATGATTGCATGTTTGGGCAAACAAATGAAGGTGAAAATACTATGAAAACAGTAAAGAAACCGCAGTCAAAAAATTAAATTACATTACTATAATTGACTGTTTATGCATAGGTAAATAATGGAATACGCAAAATAACAGGACTGTATTCTCGCCTTTCCCTTACCGCTCGTTATCACTCCGCACTAAGGGTACATACCATTTTCAAAATGTGGGACAATCGGGAAGACACCGTTGATCAGTTGTACAAAACTGTAGATAACGATGCGTTAGCCTTTATTGATTATTATTTACGACGATTCGTGTTTAAACGGAACCATTACGTCAGACGAAAATTTGAATACAATGTACATGTTGTTTGAAACGCATCAATTTAAATCGATCTAAAAGACCTTGTGGAATATGAATTGTACCAGCACAGTCGTCTGCTGTAGATGCGTTAACATGCGTCTACAAGTGGGAAAGGGTTAAACTGATTCATACAATGCAATACATGTATATGAACAGACATATCTTTTTTTGTGTGTGTGTACACACTGCGCAACTTGATTACATATTTTTTTAAAAAAAGGAATAGTCTTTTTAGACCGCCGCAATCAGTTAATTTTTACAATATTGAAATGAATATTTGTTATCAATAAAATGCGCTGAAATATTGATATCTATTGTGAATAAATCTTATTTTCAGTTGTGTATAGAGAGAATAATTAGTAATACTAGTTAAAGGCCTCTGTGAAACGTGTTTTAACTCATACTCTTCATGCAAATCGGTTGCATAAATCGCCAATATTGACCTGATTATGACCTTTTTGAAAATATGTAATACATGTAGTGCTACGTCTCATTTTACGGAAGGGGCGTGATTAGCGGTTGAAACATTAAAACATATTTAAAAACATACGGGATAAGCAGTGAATGGTAATACTACATGTATTAACATGATTCGTTCAATTATGTGGTTATTTCTAAAAAAAAATATTATATTATTGTACTTATAGAATCCATTCAATTTGCACGGACGATTGGGTTATACCGATTGCCTTTTGTAAATACATAAAATAATTGAGCGCTATAGATGTGTATATACATGTATGTATATATACTCCATGAACCACAAATTGATAAGAATACATGAACTTGCATACATAGACATTACCTTTATATATAGTGACATATAGGCCCACTTTGTATTATGTTTTATTATATGTAAGTTTTTAGTTCGAATCAAAATTAGGGCAACATTCCTTCCGACGCGTCAAGCGTCATTCGACTTCCATCAAGATGCTAACATTGTCTATACGTAAAAGAAGCCAGCTGCTTGGAAAGATTGTTGTGTTGAGTACTGGTTTGAGTGAGAAAGCCAGAAATTACACGGATAAGTGAACTGGCCGCCGTGATATGACTGGAAAACTGTTGTAAACGGTGTTAATCCCCAATCTATCGACTTGTGCACTCATGCAAGTAAATATTGACGCCGGTCGTTGCTTACCTGCCTTAAAAAATACTACATGTACACATTGCATGTTGTGCATTTTTATTTATAATCTTTAATGAGAAAATCATTTCTTTAAATAGTTATCATCTATCTTCATTCTGATGTACAACCTTATTCAGGTGAATAGCATTATGATTGCTTGCCGTATGGCAGTAACGTGTATTGATGCCAAATTTGAACTGTTGCATAACTAATCAGGTGAATCAAGAACTGGTGGTAATTGAACATCGTCCACAAGCAATTTGCATTGATAGCAGAAATCCATCTATTTTGTTATAATTTATGGTAACTTTACGATATGCATTTTCTGCGGAACTGTCATTAACCGCATTTCCTCATGTCACTGACTAAATAATTAGTTTTGCTTGTTTTTCCTTTTGGTTTTACGCCATTTCAACATTATTTCAGTTATATCACGGCGACAGTTCACTTATTCATGGTCCCTGGGTAAACAAACCAGTAATAGGCAAGGACATGTGCCTTGCTCAAGGGCACTCCACCACTGACTAAGTAAGAAAGAAATTTACTTATTGTGTGACACTTGCATGCATAGCGGATACATTTTACTTATTGTGTGATACTTGCAAGCATATCCAAAATGTATCTTTAAATTGCAATTGAATCTTTAAAAAATGGATCTTAGTACCATTTGTTGACAAATGAGAAATGTATATCAACGTGTTCCAGCCATCCTTTCGTATGAAACTGGGTATTCTATACAAGCATGGGGTGGTTAGTAGCTATTTCATACCATAAATACACTTGTCCGACAACAATTTAAAGCAGACGCCTCACGATATAAGGGTCACAACGTTCGAACAATGACAACTGTTACCTGACACTATATAAATGTAAGTTTGTTAACGTGGAAATGATTCTTTACCAATCATCATGGCTTGAAGGAATCTCGTATCACCCAAGTTTTCACTATAGCCATATAAGGCAAAATAGCCCCGCCCCTGGCGGCCATGTTTTTCGACCAATCAGCATGACTTGAAGGAATCTGATAGAGTATCATCCAAGGAACATTTCTATAACATTATTTGTTTGGGAGAAGAAGAATTTAAAAAAAAATGTTTGGTTGCCATGGAAACCATAATTCTGCATGTATCCCAAACAAATTGAAGGAATTCTGGTGAGGTGATTGAGAGATTTGCTTTCTGTGAAGTTTCATTCCACTGACCACTGGATACTAAAGTTACAGACACTAATGTTAGTCATTGTCTGATATTTCTTTTTATATTAACAACAAAGCGAACAGATTGTATGTGGCTTTGCTTAATATTTCTGAACATTGCGATAAATTACATTCCATTATTGAATTTCAAATAAAGATTGTCTCGCGAATAAGTGTCTGTAAAGTTATCGCGTAAGTGCAGAACACTTTATTGCCGAAATTATTATTTTCAGGTCTTTCTCGGTTAACATGTACAGCAGGGTTGGGATTACGAAATGCTATGTACATGTATCTAGTATAACCCGAAAACGGTTATTTCCCAAAAGTATAAAAATAAACAAGAACGGTTTACCCGAAACTACACTTCGCGGTTTACAAAGTTGTGTGTAGGAGTTTATATTGTCGAATACTAATTAGAAGTGAAAACATGGTATGTTTTTAATTATATTTTAATAATATACTTATTTCTCATGATGTGTAGCTAGCTTCAGAAATACACGAGGTTGTTGAAGAGAACATTGAACCTTTATTGCGGAGAAACTTCTTAAAGTAATGTTCGTTTTTATTCTTTAGCATGTCTGCACAGACAGAATAGTCCGTTTATGGTAGCATAACCGGACTTAATGTTTTGACTATATAAATTGATTGAATGAGTGCGTTACGACATAAAAAGCTAACAGTTCAATATATTTTATTGCATAAAACAACAAAAAGTATGTTTATAGCAAATAAAGAAATTATAAAAAGTACAAACGGAGAAATGGATTTTCCAGAAGAATTTGCTTTAATATTATGAGTGTTCGTGCTAAAATTGCTCTATTATAGAAATATGATGTATACATTTCGTCAAAACTTTGATTTTAGAACGGTTATCAAAGCTGGACCATCACATCATTAGGTGTAATCATCTATGTTTCATTGCAACGAATACATATTTAGATAAACTATTTATAATTTTCGTAGAAATTGAAGACATGAATGCATTAAATTTAAGTATACTTGGCCAATGACAATAATATTTTTAAATATCTCTTGCGTATTTCATAATATCTAACATGCAATAAGGGTACACACTGGATTAAGAAATAAATCTCAAATAAACATAGCTGCTAGATACCGTATTGGATACTCGCTGGGTTTACAACGCAGTGATAGCTCGGATTTAGGCTGATAAGGGTGTTCGGTATGTAGTATATATATTTAGCACATGACAATGCTAGTCTGGATTACCTGCCCCTACCACTATGTTACGGGTCAGGCATACTAGAAAAATGGCGGCTCCCACAGGACCATTGTATTACAGTCAAGGTTGTCTGTTGGGCACTTTCATCGCAGTAGTTTTTTCGTGTGAATATTATAACCAAGAAGTCATTTGTTAGTTTATATTTTATTGCCTTTCCTGCTAATCGTTGTTTTATAATGCATTCGTTAAGTAGACGTATTTCGGATGCCTTGTAATTTCGGATAAATGTTACCTTTAATTTCGCATAACCTACGAGTATAATGTTGGCTTCATGGAATATAACTAGATAGGAGTAAATGAATAGAAAAGTGTGTAGAAGCAACATATTTGCAATTATTTTGAAAGAATACACACTATTTAGTCAAATAAATAAAAGCTTCATTCACAATCACAGTCAGAAATGAATGTATATTTTCTAATACAGAGTTCCCAGTCCACATTACATCTAAATGTCTTTTGAAGGGTCTTGATATTTTTTGTTCAAATCTCTATCCTTAGGCTACAAATACCCGATCGTCTCCCATATATAAAAACAACCAACCCAATTTGGTGTCATTTTGTTCTTCTAGAAAGAAAATAACGAATGACCCTTATCCTATGTCTATTTCTTGAAACTGAAATAAATAATATTTTCCTTCCTATTGTATTTGTAGATTATGGACCATATATACTCTAAGACAGTTACACCTAAAGTTCTAAACATACTGATATTAATGATAGTCAAAGGACACCAAGCTTTCTTCGTGTTGATCACGGGTATTTTAATGGCAGTAAACCTGCAACAACACCAGAGAAGAAAGACACAGTTTCAAAGAGGAAACGTGATTCCTCAACAGACACATTTAGACATATCTGGAGCAGATGACTTTTGATAACATTGTGGCAAAAGGTGAAATTGGTCATTATGAGTAGTTTACTCTTTTGCCACAATGTTTTCAAGTCTTCTCATTATCTATATTTTCGTTTAGACAGATTTTGTACATGTATGTGAAAAAGGTTTAACATGTAATAATGGCTTAAGAAAATATTGTAAATCTAAAATAGACCTTTTGATGTTTGACCCACGCCTTCATAATCCTTTTTCATTTACAACAAATACCACTTAAAAAATACCTGATAGAAATTCTCCAAAAAATTAAAATGTACTTAGTAAATAAAGTTGAAAACATTGTGGCATAATGAGCAATTATTCCTTTTGTCAACATGTTTTCAAAAGTCGTCCGCTTTCGTGCATCTTAAGGTGTCTGCATGAAGGGAAAGGATTTGGTCTCATAATTCCATTTCATTTGCATGAAAATATTATAGTAGAATATTAATCCAATTTCATCTTTTCCCACACAGATTGTAGAAGTTGTATGCAGCAAATGGTTCAAATATGGAGTTAATCTCACTTGCAGACCAGACCATCTTTGACACATGTGCAATAGATGACTTGAAAACATTGTAACAAAGGGAGAAATTGCTCATAAGTTGATATGAATTTAGCAATTTCTCCATTTACCACAATGTTTTCAACTTTATTAAAAAATTAAACTTTCATTCATACAGTTTTCTATGCTTTTGCTTTTGTCTTGGGTGTTTTTAAAAGTCCTCTGCTGTCTTTTTCAAGTAGGAAAGGGTTTAATTCCATAAGATTTTGCGTGTTGACCTCACCTGTGCACAAACTGCTCAAGGTGAGCTATTGTCTTTGTAGAAATTGTCTCCCAAAATCATCCTGGAAAATTCATAACCATATCCAATCCATTGAATGGACTTACAATATATGATTGTAATTGGGATAAATCGAGTTTCTCCTTCAGCTCTAGAAGGACAGGGTGAAATATGTAGTCATATGGAGTGCATGCATTATTGCCTTTAGCAGTAGGACAGGCGCGTAGCTGCCCCCTAGCACAATTATGAATATGAATCCACATAAAAAGAGGGCTAGCTACGCCCCTGTAGGACTTGGTCTTTGTTTAATAATCAATGCTATATTGTCCTTTGCTGGACTTGCAGACACAACCTTGCTGTCAGTCATAAAAAGGTTATCAAGTATAAATATATGTCCTGCTTTTGTAACAGTTGCTGACAAAGCAAGCACACTGCACTTAAACACTGCTCTACATTGTCCCAACTTCAGGTCTAAATTCCTCACGCCAGTCAATTATACAGTGAGCTTCGTCTACAACTAAAAACACTTGTTTATTCTGCATATAGTCTCTTGAAAACATATCAAAAAAATCTCTGTTTTGTAAAACATCCTCTGGATGGCCGAAAAGGAAGTTTGTATTTTCTGTCTTTTGTCCTCTGGTCACAACACTGGCCTTGTCCCCAATCTTGTCCAAATGTTGTTTAATTATTGCATTTAGTGGTTCAATTACAACTACAAGACAATTTTCAATAATAAATGGCAGCAGTTCATACACAAGGGATTTTCCATATCCAGTTGGTAAGCAGCAGAGTCAATAGTTACCTGCCAATAACTTTTGCAATGTATCTTGTTGCAGAGGCTTAAGTGTTTGTATATGTGTTGAAAAAAGCTCATTATATTTTGTAATTTGTATTTTTTAATTGCATCAGAAATAACCTTAAAAAGACAAAATTATATCACATATTATATGCCCAAGTAAGCCACTTCAAGGTATACAACCAAATGATATGTATATTCAATATATATTCAATGTTTTACGTACCAACCCCTTAATACATAGACAGATAAGATTTCGAAATAGAATATACTCTTATGTGTATCCGAAATACATAACACCATCCGAAATGTAGCTACTTGATAAGTAAATCAATTGATGAATTATTTCTTAACACTCCGAAACAGGGACAAAATGAAGATATTTTCTTTTAACATACACAAATATAAGTGCAAGTTAAAATTTTAAAAAGTGTGCCCTACATGGTATACCCAGTTAGCAAAATATATGGGACCCTAATGGGTCCCATATCGATTTCGTTATGGGCCCCAGATGGGTAACCCATGTGGTACCCACATGGAAAGTGCAACCGGTATTGGCATGGGTCCCATACAGGTTATGATATGGGTCCAACATGGGACCCACGTGGGCTCAACATGGGACCGTTATGGGCAAACAGATATGGGTCCCATATAGATTCCTTTATAGATTCCCCAGATGGGTAACCCATGTGGTACCCACATGGAAAGTGCAACCGGTATTGGCATGGGTCCCATACGGGTTAAGATATGGGTCCAACATGGGACCGATGTGGGCAAACAGATATGGGTCCCATATAGATTCCTTTATGGGCCCCAGATGGGTAACCCATGTGGTACCCACATGGAAAGTGCAACCGGTATTGGCATGGGTCCCATACGGGTTAAGATATGGGTCCAACATGGGACCCTCGTGGGCACAATATGGGCAAACAGTTATCGGACCATTATGGGAAAACAGATATTGGACCATTATGGGCAAACAGGTATCGAACCATTGTTGGCAACCACACTATTGTACCATTAAGGGGCAATGATGGTACCCATTGGAGCATATTGCTATCATGTAGGGAACTACATGCCCTCTTTATCTTTCAAAATGACCACTACACTTCTCTTGTTATTAGTTCTTCACAATGCGCAAAGCCTAAACGTAAAAGTGGGTTGATGTTATTAAGGTATATTTTGACAAACTACTTGATATCATTTTAAAAATAGACAATTTAATACAAAACATATTATTATGCAGCCTGACAAAATATATGTAGACCATAGACAGCTTGACAGACAATTGCATCCATAATTATTTAAAATTTGAAATATAAGTAACAATTAAAGTAGTGTTTACATGAAAGCAAACTGCAAAGCATGTTAAAAAACGTGTTGGACACAAACAAGGTTATTGAAAATGAAATAATGATGCACTGACATTTTGATTAGTCGGTATATAACAAAGTGATTCTACTTATAGAAAGAATTTGACTAGAATTAAGCCACTAACCTTATATCATTCAATATATACTTCTTAACAAGTGAATTCATAGCTCTGACTAGATTTGTGTGAAATAACTTTAGTCGGTATATAAATGGTTTTACTTATTGGAAGAATTTGACTAGAATTAAGCCACTAACCTTATATTATATAAATATTGCATGGCTTCCAGTGTGACAGTACATATTGTCAACATGAGAAAAATACTGTTACCCGAAAGAAGCCATGCATTATTTATTTTATTTTACCGAACAAAATGACATGTTTATTCAATTTATTCAGTATCTTTGTAGGGGAGGTGAACATGGGTAGATCTACTACAATGTAACACACACATATGAATATACGTTAACAGTATACTGTTACATGGCACGCGCGTCTAAAAGGTGACGTTATTGTTTGAAATGACGTCATGGACGTGCATAACCAACATTTTAACGCGCTTGCCATGTAACTGCTAGTATACTGTTTACCGGTCAAAAATGTACTGTTAGCATGAGACAGTAAGAAATTGCCCATGATGAGTATATGAGAATTTAACATTACAAAGTCATGTGAGGTAAAACAACATTCAATATATACTTTTTTTAAAACAAGTGAATTCATAGCTCTTACTAGATTCGTGTGAAATAACTTCTTAATAATGTCTTAATCTCAAAGTGTGATGATAATTTGAAAACAAGATGGCCCTAAATCGATCACCTGAGTTATCTAACGACAACAACAAAAACCATCAAACGAAGAGGGCTATGATGGCACTGTAACACTCATCTGGCTAAGCACTGGAATATGAGGCTTGTAAAATATCTATACATTTTCAGTTTCCACTTTGTGCCAGATGATGTTAATGTCTAATTATGCACTGTATTCTGCACAGCGTCAGAATTTAATTTTACTGGCCATGGGATACATTACATATAAATACCGTAATGTTAAGACATATCCGAGAATAAGGGCCAACTAAGGAAATAAAAATTAAATTTTGAACAGTGATTTTTTGAATCGTAAGAAACAAAGACATATCATAAATCAAAATACAAATTATAGAAATGAGATTAAATATGTAGTTAATAGTAGCAATGTATAACAGAATCGACAATAATAACACTACAAAGAACAACAAAAGCACTGCCAATCAAATGCTTGTCTGCTTATTCTGAGGTGAAAAAGGGGCATTTGAGTTATTTCTGAATAATTACTGAAGCCAGAGTTATGGGACTCGGCACAGACATGCTTATTGTTCCAAGGTACATGTTTATTAAGTTTCATTTTGAAAATGTTTATCGGTTTTTGAATATTGAGGTAACTTAAGTGTTTTGACAATGCCATCAATTAAGTGTATCCAGACTATTTTTCTTCCAAAAACAGACAAGCTGAAATTGAAAAGAGTTTTTTAGATCTATGGTAACATTGGATCTTAAATAAAAACAAATGCATCTAATGTATAACACATAACACAAGCAGACAGCTTTTAGAAAACATAGTGACAGAAGAAGAAATTGCTCAAAACGAGCAATTTCTCCTTTTGCTACAAGGTTTTCAACTTTTTTCCATAATTATATCTTCATTTATGTAGACTTTCTTTGTTTTTGTGTAGATAATTTCAATGCTTTCTGCTGCAGATTTGCTGTATGTGGTAAAAGCTTAATACAAGCCATGATATAAAGTACTAGCAAACGTTTTGTGAACAGTGTAGATCAAGCTCAGTCTTTGAATCTTGTCTAGTCAAGATATAAACTGTTCACACATCATTTACATCCACTTCTTCTTATTATTTTATTTACCTCGCTTTGCAGAATTACCTATTATGGTGAAGCTAAATAAAACCAAAATAATAAAACCACTTCTTAGAAGTTTCTGTTAACTTATGTAGATTCTCATATGCTGATGTACATGTACAGGCTGATCTGAACCTACTCTGTTCGGAAATGCCAACTTTTACCAAATCTCAATCAACAGGCTTAAATATGGTTTTGAAAGAGTGAATGGTGTAATAATTGAAAGAGTTATACATATAATTACACCTTGTATAATATGAAATATGTCACAAACTACTTGTATACATGTATATTTATGATCTGTAATAACCAGAACATATTTTACTAGGGTTGGCAACGAATACCAAAATTAGTATTTGAATATTGAATCACAAATTATTCAAATATTCGAGCCATTTGTGCATGCAGAAGACTTTGAACACACCTAGGAGAATGTTTAAAACAAAATTTCTAAATAAAAGAACAATTATTGAATAAAGATGAAAACATCGTGGCAAAAGGAGAAATTGCTAATCATTAGCAATTTCTCCTTTTGCCACAATGTTTTCAAAAGTTGTCTGCTGCAGACATATCAAACTTATTTGTGCTAACTTTCTACATCCGAATTTTCTGTATCACTTTGTGTCGAGGCAAATGTTCATTTATCTTTGTTGCCCTTTTTTTCTTCCTCCATCCCCGTCACGAGCACCAGACAGCCATTTCCTTAACTCCAGCTCCATATCATTCCTTTTAGCACGTTTTGTTGATGGATTCCTTTGGGGAGCTCCTGAAAGAACACATACATACATGAGTTATTGACTAATTACACTAGGTATCATAGCTAAAACATCATGGCTGTATGACTAACATGAATAGTCATGCATTGTATATTTGACAAATGATCATTCACACTAGACCTTACTCTCCTGTAATTATGCCAGTATTGAGATTTTCTACTCATTTATAATTGTTTTCAAATGTGTTTATCAATACAACTAATTAAGTAACTTATAGACAAAGGAACTTGGAACACAAATAATACAGGGCTTACACATGTATAGCCCCATATGGGCCCCAGTAGGGCAACACCTTTTTATATGGGTCCCACATGGGTCCCACATAAGTAATCTACACACAGCCAAACAGGTATCAATAAAAAAACATTCATAAAACTACAGAAAAAAGGACCAGGTTTTCTGCTTTCAACGTTTATTTATTTCTTATACATTTAACTTATATATTTCTGAAAAGTTACTTTGTCATGGGTCCCATGTGGGTCCAGTAAGGGCAGAACTTTCTAATATGGGTCCCAGATGGGTCCCACATCGGTCGCCAATATAGAGCTTGCCCAGGTACAGCCCATATGGGCCCCAGTTGTGCTTGCTTGCTGGGTAGGAGTTACTCTTTGTTAGATACACTGGGCTCCGCCATGTTTGTTGTGTGCCTGACGTAGTATTTGTCATATAGTACGCAGGGAACCAGACTAATGACAATGCTTGTATCCGATGTAATATACCCATTACGTATTTTTATTATATATGACACGTGCAATCTGACATGACCGAATCACTATTTGTACATTCATCCGCGAATATTTACAAAATGGCTGAGAACGTGTATACGGTAAACACAAACGTCCCGATAGCTGGACGAGGTAAAGGGACCATTATCGTTCATAAAAAATATGTGTTTGTGATAAGTTAACAGTCTATTACGTATCACTTGTTGGGACTATTTTCTGACAGCGAAAAAACGATTTTCTTTTTGGTTTCGTCCTGTGATAAAAATAATCTGACAATCGTTGTCATTTCATAAAGTTTTATTAAACTCGTCCAAGAAATTTCTTGAACTCGTTTAATAAAACTTTATGAAAAATGATAACTCATTTCAGATCCTATATATCTATTTTTAGCAAGGGGCTCGTTATAAATATTCTTGACCCTGAATTCTTGTTTATATACACGATCATATATATTGGACTGGATGTCATACAGTCAGTGTTTAAATATGTTTTCAGCCAGTTGTATATAGATTGTTAAACAATGGCTTTGACTTAATTTAACTGAAATGGAGAATGATTGGTCAATATATTCAACAGTTATTGCTACTATATAGCTACTGCATCAATTAATTGTGAAAGGTAGCTTGTAGTAAATTGCATGACATTTCAATTGGCTGCAGAAACTGTTATTATATGACTGGGCAATATGATAATATTCCCCATAAGTTTAAATTCATACAGGCACCATATCATGTACATACTTGAGACATAATTTTATCCAGCACCCAACTGTCAATAACTATCAGACCTAAGTATTTTACAATATCGGTATTAAATTACTTCACATCTGTCTTTCTATATCAGCTCTCCGTTTCTGAGCACCATCTTAGGTTCAGATAGATGTCTTGGTAGTTGCAGATCGTATATAATGTCAATGAAAGAGAATGATCTGTTGCCAACTAATACTCGAGTCAGTCCTTTCGAACCGCAAAATAGTTCCTGTCTAAACATTAAAACGCGGTAACTTGGTAGGATATCGAACGGAAAATGGATTTGATTTGATATCACTTAAGCAATAGAACGATCTCCAAAGTAATTTTCTTTTAAATAATATGAATTACACAATTGAAAATTAAAATGTATTTCTACGCTTTCAACATACTTTATCGCACGTAAAGTTCATGGGTTATTCGTAAATATTGTAAATCGAGTGGAGTAAAGGTAGCTTTTCGATTCCGACTCAAAAGCAAATTCAGATAATGTAGTCCCAATGATAATATATATACTCAAAAGAATCAAATTATTGAAAAGATAATAAAAAGTTGATAAAATATAAATTATACTGTAAATGTGTTAGTCAGCCTAGGCGTCGGAATTTCCAAAAATCCTTTCGAATACTTTTTAGCGGTAACGTTAATCGGGAATCTAAGTACTAGAGTATTTGCTTCTAGATTCCTGCGAAAATACATCAGATCACAACCGAAATTAACCATATTGACCCCAGTAGACGGATTAAGATTTCCAGTGATAAAAAGAAGAGAATCAAATTAATTAAATGATTGCTGTTTTTATATATAGATTAAACGCTTCAATGTAAATAATTCGCTAGGTTGTTTGTTGATTTTTAATGATTTTATACATTAATTCGAAACAATGGCGGAGTCAGGCTAATGTAACGGTTAACATATTCGCTTGCGACGCGGCAGACCAGGGTTCGATTCCCGGTTTAGGCAGATTATTTTTTATAAACAAAAATATATTACAATCATCTTTTTCTTTTTTGTCTTATAAATTGCTTATATCAGTAGTACAATTGTCATTTGACACCACTGAAACAAACTCCTTCAAAATGTTAGGATTTCAAATGATTTCAAAAGCAACGCATTTAAATTTTCCACCTATACGTTGTAACACAATGTAAGAAATTGATTAATTCGTTTGTATGATGTTTTACGTCGCTTTTAACAATTTTTCAGTTGTATCACGCTGAAGAAAATGTAGATAACACAGGGTTTTATTTCTGATTTGATTGTATAACTGGACTCTCAATATATATATCATGGTTAGGCAATTGTGATGTGGATATGATATGTATATGTGTTAAATGCATAAACAAACTGACTAAAATCCATTGTAAACCAGGAAGTGTGCTTAGCAGAAACTACCCAGGTAGCAGATGCGCATATGTATGTCAAATTTTAGTATTTCGATAGTCCACCATTCTGTGTGTACAGTATTTTGCGTTCAACTCCGTTATCATTCAGTATATGGACATTACAAAGAGTTATTGTAAAGTGTTCCAAATGTAATCTGCAGTTAGCCCCTTGCTGTGAGCACTTTCAGTACTTTGATTCAATAATGTTAAGCTATTAAACTGTTAGTAAAGAAAGGAGTATGATATATAGGTTTAAACAGAAAGAAAATCAAAGTACTGAAAGTACTGACGGTAGAATTGCGATTGTTTAAGGAGAGATACAGAAGTGCATGTATGAATATTTATTTTAAATAAATCCCCACCATGGCAGACAAGAAATGATGCATCTGGCCAGAATGAAATGTTTCCAAGATCATTATTTCTTGTTGGTCTAGTGAAAGTTAATTGACCCCTACTTCGAAAATATCATTCGGTTCGGAATGTTTTAAAATCAGTAATTACATTCATTAATCAAGTCGTCAATGGTTGACAGCTCGGTAAGATAAGGGTGATACACTATCCCGTTTATTCCTCCAGCACTTGATTTACACCTGGAGTGTATCGTCCGATGGCGCGTTTTCCCTGATAAAATTTACCGACTCGCCGTTAAGTGCTATATCAACTGGTGTGAACAGTCAGAATGTCGTAGTAGCCCGCTGCTAGAGTGATGTAAATCGTTTGAAGAATTCTTGGAGCAGATGATCCAAGAATAGGATAGTTGTAACAGGCTTATAATATTCCCCCGGAGTATCATCGGGGTTGTTGTAACGGCCTGTCTGTCGGCTACATAAACCGGTATAGTAGGTACTTTGCCGACGGATTCACCAATAGTCCTGAAACGCCTTCCGTTTAAAGTACTAGTGACATGACCTGAACTGGAAACGAACTCGAGATTAATAAGCATGTATCCGACACTGCAGTTGTCACGCCAATCTTCCATATTTGACCTCTCGGCGCATTAATTTCTAAGCATTTGTTAAACTCATGTTAGGTTCTCACACCTTAGATTTTTCACTGATGTTCCAATAACATTATAATAATCTTTTTTGGGTGATCTTAACCTTTTAAATGCAGTTTTGTTGAATCCATAATGAACTATTTTTCTCGAGCAGTCTCCCCCTAAAATGCGTTGTAGGGTGTTAACAGCAATTGGCAGGCTGCCAACTCCGAAAAAATGGTATTACTACTATGACCAGGGGCTAAAGCCCCAGGCCAAAAACACTAATCTAGATTCCATTCTCAAAACGATGGGTGTCTTCGGATTTCGCATACTATAGCAATTGGCTCTAACGAGCCCCTTGCTAAAAATGTAAATCCAATATTTGAGAAAAATAGCCTTGCATCTTCAATGAAGTAAAATGTACGTAAGATATGTGTGGGTGTCTACAAACACTGAGATAAAACAAATATTTGAAGCATGTTTTGTCAAAAAAGTAACCACACAAAAAAGCCTTGCAAATCTTTATCTTTGATATATATATATATAATAAAATATTTATATTTTCACAGGAACCAAAGAAAAAAAAAATTTGGTCAATTGCCACAAGAACCAAGTCAATTGCCGCAAAAACCAAGGTATTGGTTGATAATTTATTCCTTTTGGGAAGATTTACGAATGAATATCTATTTCATTATTGTGTTGTTGAAACATTTCCCTTTCATTCCAACAATATTTAGTTAGGCGTTTTAAGAATTGCACCAACAGGTGTTGCATGTGTCGATATCGTATTTTCTCTGTTATTTGCCCTGTTGATAAAAAGTGCTAGTAAAGCTTTAGTCATGGTCTTGTGCTCGTCTGTACCTAAAACATTCATTTAAACGAGTTATTCTTGTGAACAAATGGACAGATGCTCGGGAAACTTGAGTTTGAAGCCTAAAGAGCTGAAAATTTACTTATGGTATTTAATATAACCTAGTGGCTCCATTAGAAAGGTGTACTCCAGTCTTCGCCATAATTCACATCAGGTTCGGATCCCAGGGACATGTGGTTGTACATCGAGATTTATGCGAACACTTTAAATCAAACGCTAACAGCCATAGCTAAATCAGTAATATATGTTATTTAGCCTTTCAAAGGAGTCATCCACTATACTATTACCTTGGAGTTAGAAATAGCTACACCCGGAGACTTGTTATTGTACATAGGAAATGAGACTAAAAAGTAAACAACACTAACATGTATGTGTATGATATTTCACGTTCTTAACTTGTTTATGATACGTGGAAACAAGTATTCTTTTCGGAAGTTACATCCAAGTAAATGTGTTGTCGACGAACGTACTGAGTTCAATTTTCGGCGATATTTTGGCTTTTTGGTGAAGGATGATTACAAAGTTGCATAACAAAAACAATCTTTCTAGTTACTGATAAAATAATATACTATCTGACTAATAAAATATCCGAAGCAAAGAAACTAACACACACCATCTGAAGTCAATTTAAATCATCCGTTTTCTCCTGCACAATGCACAATCTGACATTCCTTCAACACAGCACATACACAAATACGGTGTTAAAAGAGGTTTTATGGTCCCGTAGAAATTACAAACATCGGCATTTGCAATTTCTTTGGTGCTATTATTTTAATAACATACCAAAAAGAAGAAAATGCGTTGCCGAAGAGTCACGGAAATCTTATTCAGCAGCTAATATCATGTCATGTCTGTTGAAATTGCTTATGACATCTTCTACATGGCAAATCATCTCCATATTTTGGATATTACTCTTGTTCATTGTGAAAACGCGATGTCCTCTCAAGTTACAACACCAACAACTCTTGTGTTAATAATCTTTAATAACTCGAGTTTACAATGGCAACAATTACATAATTAATAGTTCTTGTCGACAAAAAAGAACTGAAATGGAAAATGCTACCGATACTTTTTAGAATCCTGTACACTTTTGTAATTATACTTATTAATATGCTCAATTTAGATTGATCATTGCTCGAAATGGTTAGACGTGCGTGAGGATGGAATATATTCAGAGGTGGAGAACATTGAAGGTAACGCCACATCGGTACTGGGAGCAGACGTTCAGGAGAACACTGCAGACGTTTCAACGGAGATTTGGGTTAAAAGGGACAAACCACAAGTACAAAGACCATTTCATAATACAGTGATGGTTCGAGAAACAGTTTTAATAACATCCGAGGCATTACAGGAGTTTAATGAAGGTTTTTGTTGTTTTTTTCTGGAATTAAATTTAAAACAATGTAAATTATGATAAATAGAGATTGAAAAGATCAGGTATTTCAACACATTTTTGCACTTATAAATATCGGGCACCACATATATCCTCTGATATATATAACATTTTGACATCACAGGTGAAATTAACATAATATTTGTGGAACATTAAACTGCGTTTACGATGTTTAAACTTCTGTCTAAGAAGAAGATTTGTTTATTTACCCCCATAATATTACGAACTAATCGCCAGCAGGTCAGAGAAAAAAACCGTATGGCGACGAAATTAGTATGATCTCGATTCTTTGATTCAGGAGGGTGGCGGTGGGCTGCGACCGTAGGTAACATTCGAATGTGATGAGTTCCGTTATTTGCAACTCTGGTACGACATACTTACTGTAGTATCGTGTTACTCTGCTTATTTGCTTTTTCATTGCAAATCGGTGATTTTGTTTTAGTTGTTCAATTGTGATCAAAGCATTATCACCCCACACACTTTCTTTGTTGTGACTTTTAAGCGATACTTCTTGCGTATACAATAATTCACAATACTGTAAGTGACATTTGTATTTCTGATGGATGACATTTGTGTTCCTGTAGATTGACATTTGAAATTTTGTAGATTGACATTTGAGTTTCGGACTGTAGACATTTGTGTTTCTCTCTGGTGACATTTGTATCTTTGAGAGGTAACATTTGTGTTTTGACTGGTGATATTTGTATTTCTGGCTGGTGACGTTTGTGTTTCTGGCTAGTGACATTTGTGTTTCTGGCTGGTAACATTTTATTTCTTGCGTATACAATAATTCACAATAATGCAGGTGACATTTGTATTTCTGATGGATGCAATTTGTGTTTCTGTAGATTGACATTTGAGTGTCGGACTTCCACTCGCAATAACACGTATTCTGTATTGGGTTATTTGCAAACAATGCACCCGGGGTCAATTGTGACGTCATAAACGACCATATGAGATAATTATCAGGAGAGAACAACGAGTACCCATTTTAAAGCAATAACCCATCATTTGATTTTTAAAAGTAAATCGGAGTCGGTTTTCATGATTTATCCATGCAAAGCGCTAAAGATGACAATCAAAAACTAAAATAACTGATTTTTATTGAAAGAAAATGTAAACATGTATAAATTGGAAACATACAACATATACACGGGTTTTCTTCAAATAAGAATCCAAATCAAGAAACTGTCCAACCAAAATTTGCAAAATTATGAAAGATATTTACATACCAACGAATAACCTTCAGTGTTTGTCAAACTTTGTTATCTCAGTTACCTCATCAATTGTAGCGTGATATATAATATGTTACAGGGTAAGGAGGCCTATCCTCTCATATAATATATATTTTTGTTAAAGTTGAAGACCTACGCAGAGAGTATACCTACCAGATTACTAAAACAATAAATGAGAGAACAAGCACACCATATTACAAGAATATCGAAGCCTTCCCATCAGTTGTGAGGCGAAATGATAATCCATATGCCTTCGTTGGGCCAGATATCATGGCAGGCACAGGTGTGTTATTGGTAAATATTTGTACCGCGTCTAGGGATTTGAGATCTATATATGACATTCCGCCTTCTAGAGTCATATTGGCATAACGCTATTGGAGCTTCACTTCCACTTGTTGTCAGAAAATGCATAAAGTCTTAAAGGTACAATATTTAGAATATATAATCGAACGGCAAATACTCGGGTGAGACTGTTCGGAAGCATATGCTACCACATATCTCTAGTCACGGCTAGGTAATTCCACACCTCGGAGATAATTGTTGATATTATTCAATATCCTTCAACATTTGGCATACGGGATCTCTGATGTCAAGGCTTTTAAAAGGCAAGATGCATATCGAATAAATGCGCGTGATATTAACGTCTTTTTATATCAATATATTTTGGGAGCCCTGTTCATTCAGCGGGTACATCTCCGAATTGTGAAAAGCAATTTTTATGATTTAACTCTTTTTTTTTATGTAAATTGTTGTTCTTATTTTTAATCATATTAAAAACTTTATTTTTTAACCTCACTTTTTTTAACTCCCATGGTTGAATAACTGACGTTTTTCTCAAAATTTAGGTCGATGACCCTACCTGAATATTAAATATATTATAATCGAAATACGTTGGCGTAAGTTTATCGAATAAAATCGATGTGTCGTTTAACTGTAACTTTGTGTATATAACCATCCTTTTTTAAGTATATGCTTTATTTGTAAAAACCTGCCAATGTGTGTTTAAAATGTTCCGATGAATTGGTTTGGCATTCTGGAAGCTACTTCAAACACTGTTTTTGTTTGTGTTCTTATTTAAAAGAAGCTTAAATGTAATTGATTATTGCAAAGGACATTCTTCGTTGAGAACTGGTAGAAGTATAGAACTTGTCTATTGTTTCAAAACATGAGGTTAACAGCGCGTTTTAGCAGACATCGCAAGTGAAATCAAGAAATTTTGTTTTGTCGATCATAAAAACTAGTTCGACATATCGGGGGGTTTTCCGATAAATCTTCGCTAAAATATTTCGGGACGAACATATTCAAAATTCAGGTAACATTTTCGAACTAAAAATTGAAAAGAAAAGAGATGTCGTTTAAGAATTTAAAGATTACGATATCGTTAAATCCCCATGATCTGTATAAATTAAATGCGTAAACAGTATGATAATCAATAATCAATAAGGGCAATACTTCACTTAATAAAGGAAAGTTAAATCTCACAATTCGGAGGTATACCTGTTGAATGAAAAATACCCTATAAATAAATTGATTTTGACGTCTTTTAGCGATAATATATCGCGCATTAAGGATGTACTGAACTGAAAAGTGGATTTTTCATAATATTTAACTTTTGTTGTAATATTGGTTTTTTGAAAGTTAGATATATGTTAAATTAAAAAAAACAAAAAAAAAGGTATGGTAGTGGGCTTTTTTCTTTGCTAGATCAATTTATATAAGCCTTATGATGAGCTTTTTTTTGCTATTTCAGCCCATGAAAAAAAAAGAAAAAATCACGCAAATTGCCAATATTTGAAAGATAATATGCTAATTGTTTATCTTCTTGTGGTTTTAATCTCATTCTGAAGGTATTTTATCCATATCTTTGGAAGCTAAAGAATAGACACTATTTGACACTAATGAAAATCCATATTTGTCAGATTTAAGAATAGACAATTTCAAAACTTTGAAATAAGGAAAAAATATATTTGTAATATTTAACTTTTTCTGAAATTTCTCTAAGTTATTTCAATTACTATCATTTATCAGATTTTAATAAGAAAAGTATATGTCATTGGGCAATATTTTTTCAGTTTTTTCTTCTTTGAATGGCTAAAAAATGTTAAAATATATCTTCAAATGTCAAAAAAGTTTTCCAATATTTTCTACTTTTTTTCAAAACAATATGATACTATACAAGTTCTAGATTAAAATGTATATACATGGACTTTAATATGTTCTTTTTGCCCAGTTTTATTTCTTAATCAAACACAGCAACTGGACAGCGTCTCACGAAAAAATTGAAGGCTCATGAAAAAAATAGGCCCTTTATCTCAAGCAAATTTTATCCACTTTTTTTTAAATTTTGAAGAATTATAAAAAGTCATAATGACTAAACAGGTTTTAATTGACAACAAAATAAGAAGATTTAATAAGAAAGTAAAAAAATAAAAAAAAAATTAAATTTCAAAACCTCAGTTCAGTACATCCTTAATTCGATATGCTTCTTGCCTTTAAAAAGTCTTGACTTCTGAGATCCCGTATACAAATAATGAAGGATATTTGACAATTTCAACAATTTATCTCCAAAAATGTGGAACTAACTTAATTACGTTTAGTCTGGGAAATTTTGCATCTCCGATTCTTTGTATGAACTCTTATCTGATGAGATTATTAAGTAATGTGATGTGATGTGAATTCACTCATTGTTTCTTTCCCACTATCTTAGAATATCACAACAACAACATCATAATGTCATACTATTTAAGATTGGAAAGTGTTAATATGACTTTGTCCAGAATACTTTGTATAAGATTATCATTCATGAACCCTTTACCTTTATCTTCATTGTTTATTTCCCACTCTCACGGACTATAACAACAACACGATGTTGTCAAATGAACGGCCTAACATTTTTATATCCGGAAAATTCTCAACTATTCCAATAACAGGCAGAAAACGTCACCAAGAATGTGTTTTATTGGCCGAAATAGGTTGCAGGCATACTCATATTACAGGCTGAGTGACCTAGTATACGCGTTTTTTTCTAGTTAGACATAGATCAATTCTTATAGCTTTTTGTGTTCCGTATGTTCAACTTAAAAATTTAAAACCCAGTCCAATGAAGATTACAACCAATCGTGATCTCTAGCACCTTCGATAGTTTAGTCAACAAATAATCAATTGTTTATTCCAATATTACCATTTCTACAAATGAAAAGTTTGAAAAGTTTGCAACAAATATGCCTCAAAACATCTTACGCTATTTTCAGTGAGACAGTTACAAGTTGATGATACAGATGAATATGAGCTATACGATATCGGATTCCATAATTTATGTAAGTCACGTTAGATGTCGGTAATGCGACTCCTCCATCAACAGAAAGCGTATATGTCTGAACACCTTCTCAAATACAAAACAACAAAACCTTGTTTGCAACGCCCCAGACGAGCGCTTTATTGTTAAACAGAGCAACCAATATGTGCAAAAAGCGCATGCATAAATTTACATGTATTAAGGTTATCCCAATCCACCAACTGTTATACTTAGTAAGTAATTTTCATTTAGCAAGCTTAACATACATGTATCTCCCATCAAAATGGTACTGGCCGCGCACGTAAAACCCCCTTTTTAAAGAGGAACCGTGCATCCGTGGCAAACCAGTGTTTCTCAGAATACCCCCAGGGACATCAGGCTGTCGGAACTCAACCTAGTTTAATGTGTGAAGCAATATAACTTTCAAAACAATCGAAAAGCATTCTGTGTAAGCAGTCTAACGAGCGAAGTCTAGTGTGGAACTAACAAACACGCCCTATAACTTATAACTACCTTATATATACTCACACCCGAGCGCACATCCCGTGCAACTACACTACACAATAATCCTTTGTGTGTTTACCGTGTTAAAACAAGCATTCTCTGCTTTACTACGTACCATTGATTGATTGATTGGAGTTTAACGCCGATTTTAACAATGTCTCAGTTATATCACGGCGGCCAGTTCACCTACTCATGCATTTCCTGGTTGCATTTTCTCACACCAGTACTCCACACAACAATCTTCCCAAGCAACTGGCTGCTTTTCCACATAGACTTAGCCCATTGGTGGAAGACGAATGACGCATGTCGCATTGACTTTTGTCAATCGTCGGAAAGAAAGTTGGCCGAGCCGGGATTCGAACTCACAACCCCTAGATTGATAGCCCGCGTCGCTACCGACTGAGCTACCGGGGCTCGGCTACTACGTACCACAGATAATGTGTAATTAGTAACAATAATAAGGTGTATAGTACACGTTAGTTGCACATTGCGCGTAGTGGTCTTAATGGTTTTGCACAAAATAAAAAGTCGGCTAGTCTGTGCATATTCACAGTCTCTTTAGACCATTCATTGTCCGCTTACCTATACTTTAAACATATATTTACCTTTAAATGATCAAATGGTTCATTTGCCACATGGACTGTGGTCTTAACAACACACAACAGTAAGATTGTCAACCATACGTTACCGGCATGTGCGCTACTACAATATAATGTCTTATTTAAAAACGTATGACAGATTACGTGAAAGACAAGCGAGGAACATCATTTTCTACTTGCCCCCTTGTTCGCCATTATTGTTTGATGATCTATTGTCAGTTTGTCACAGACGATTCTCGAGAATGTGAGACGAGGGATCAACTCCGGTCTGATCATATCAAAGATCACATCAAAGATATATGAATATCTAGATAAGTTTATCCTTTGAAATATGAAGTTAAATTTGCTTCGCTTGCCACAGAAAATAACTGAATTATAATATAAAACGTTATAACAGTAAACCTTATACAATTACAGGTGATGGGCAACCACCTTTACCGCCGAGAAATGTTATTAAACATACACCGCAAGGTAAAATGTACAGTTTAATATCAACATCTTTCTGCGAACTATTCATAATCTATGTTACAACGAATTACCCAATAATTACATATCGAGACAGTTATGACGTTAAACTAAGTTGAATTTGACTCTTGCTTATATAAATTTTAAGATCGCAGATCATGCCTACGATTCACTGTTACATAGGACATTGTCTCATTCAAAACAAAAAGGTACAAGAAGTTCTTGTTCACTAGTAAAACTGTTTCGATATCCTCGGCAATTTTCCTTATATATATATTGTTCATTTGCACGGGGATCTCGAGAGTGAGAATTTTTAATTTAATGCTATACATGCACTCACATTTATGTCCGTAATAGAATCGTGCAATACCATTTAACATTTTGGGGACGTACGTCCTCTATCTTAATATCATGATATAATTTATTTAAACATGAGTCAATTACCTTCACAAGTG
This sequence comes from Serripes groenlandicus, assembly GCA_031761405.1. Taxonomy (NCBI): domain Eukaryota; kingdom Metazoa; phylum Mollusca; class Bivalvia; order Cardiida; family Cardiidae; genus Serripes; species Serripes groenlandicus. The sequence goes on from JASEVX010000003.1 coordinate 30,638,106, forward strand.
AAAAAGAATTGTTGCAGTATATCAATTACGATGCTGCGCATTGTTCTGAAAAAGTGTAGATTTGAAGGATCAAACTTACCCAGTTTATAAATGCATCAACCTTAAAATTACCCTAGCAGCGAAAAATAAACTGTCGGACAAGATTAAAAGAACGAGTCTCTTTCCATTAATCCGGGTACACAATGTACACAATGTTTGCAATTTTAGACATTTCAATTATATCCTTAAGATATGCAATCCGATAAGCGTGGCATATCAATTCACAATACTCAACATCTAGAAAAAAATAACCATTTAATAAATCAAACGTATAGTTAGCTTAGCTAAGGAAACAAACAAGTTTACTAAACTGGTTGCCTGTTGATATATACTGCGTTCCCGATTGGCAACAGGGTTGTCTTTACTAGACATGATCGCATTTCTCTAAACAAACAATGAATATAGTTTTTGTTTCACATTCGTACAGCAATTGGTCATTATTTCACATTAGAAACATCACTGCAGTCAGTCAGCTTTATGGCTTTTTCGCCCCAAACATCTGCTCATCTTTATTATCATATTAATGGCTTTTTTCCCCCAGATAGTTTAACAGCATATATGGGAAATACAAATGAAGCTAGTCACAGTGATTGGAAATAATGTTGGCCAAACATGGATTCGCCCACACGACCCCTGTAGCAATCTTTTGTTATCGACTAAGCTATCTAAATTATTTCTGCACCTAAAATTACCTTGGTTATAATTGACTATAACAATGACAGTCCAATCGACCATCCAGTTCTACTTTCAAACGATTTCAGTCGTCCCATTGATTTTCAGAATCTTTGAAACTAATGTCCTGCACAAAAACAAACATTTCCCGTTAAGCTGTCGAGCATTTACAGATCCGCTTTAAAAAAATACCGTTACTACCCAGATAACTCATATGAACTCACATTGAATACAAAGTACCAATTGTAAGCTTTTATGAGCGACATCTATTTGTTGTCCGTCCTCACCAACATTATCTTAAAACACATTGATCCCGTCCCCATGACACAAAATGCAAATTGCAACCATACTTCGCATTAATGTTCTTTCAAAACAGTTAAATCAATTAAATTCAATGAAACTCAACGAAAATTGCAAGCAATGGTATGCATCTCTAGCACATTCGATACATGAGGGATAGTACTGAAACTGTCCAACGAAATAAATAGTCAACTCAATACCGAAACATATTTACTCATTTTTACAAATGAAAGGTTCGGCATCAACACGTTTTGCGTTCTTTTCAGAAATACATTTAAAATTTGATGATGACGAGCTGAATTCGCCAACCGATACCGAAATCTACGATGATTCGTGTAAGTAATACGACCTATCCACAAACAGAGTACATTTAATAACTATAATAACATGTATGATACACGAGAAACGCAAAATACTATTTTGGGTCTAAAGGCATCTACGGACAGCGAAAAGTATGGCAATATCTCAACCGCCACTGTCCGCCACATGTCTTTGTTGAAACTACAATCGTTACTACCAATAGATGATACAATATGTGAATCTTGGGACGAACTATCAACAAGCAACACACATACTTATAAGAAAACACTATTACAACAAGACAATGATGACAGGCGTGAACCAGAAGGTGTCTTTGATATATAAATGTTTAGTTAAATTTAAAAGAAAGCTAGAGATACATAGACATGATAGCTGCTATTTGTTTTTCCATATGCAGAACTTTTGTTTAGAGCTGAAGTGAACTGTAACAATGCGACAATAAATAAAACAGCATGCACGGGTTGTTATTAGTTATTTAATGTTGATTACAAATAGAAACGCTCATTTAATTTGTTCTTAATCCACTTTTGGCTCACTAGGTTTGTTTTTGTCACAGGTATGTCTTCTGTTGATGATGAAGGTACAACACCGAAACAAGTTGAAGATGAAGGTACAACACCGAAACAAGTTGATGATGGAGGTACAACACCGAAACAAGTTTATGATGGAGGTACAACACCGAAACAAGTTTATGTTACAGGTAATTTGATAAAAGATTAAAAAACAATTTGATTCGAGTAAAAAAAGAAATTCATAGAGGATATTACATGAGTGGTCATTCAATACGACATTTTATTAAACGAGTTTAATAAAATTTTGTATTGAATGACCACGAATGTTATATTCTATTTATATCATAAATTCCAATTCGACGATTATTAGCGCAAAATATATATTACGTCGCTATATAGCGCGGTCATTTTCAATGCTTTTCATTATGACGTTACGTAGCATTGTTATTACACTAGTTGAATACGCAATTTATACAATGGCTTTATTACACTCCCGGCGACGTCATTTATGATATAAAATTGAATAACAATTTATTGTTTAACACTTTCAAACATGCATACGCATAGCGCCGCGTATTTAAAGGTGACTTAAAATATTTAACATGAAGTAACACGTTACCTATTTTCCCGCAGTTTTCTTCCATTGTTTCCACGTAGTTGGAACCAATCTTCACGGAATACATTACGTTATATATTTGCTGGGTTAATCACATTATATAAATCAAATGCATGTACATTGTGCATATATCACTATAAAACGTGATTTGGCCTTCACTCGACTGAGTGGCCCGGCGGTCAAGTGATTAACATGCTGGACTGTCAATCCAGAGCACTGGGGTTAACATTCCGGTCCGGGTTCTGGATTTGTATGAGGTGCTTTACATTTCTACCACTCAAGTACTGGTCCTTTTCAGGACAAAGTACCTGGCGTGAACCAAGGGGTATTTTTGGAAAGTGCACCCGGTCCCCTTGTACTCTTGATCTTATCTGCAACTGTCAGATGTAGTTCATTATAATGTGTACTATTAAAGAGCATATTGAAGATGAAAAGCTTAAGCCTAATCGAGCAATTGGTCTCTATAATTACAGTACATTACACAACAGATATTGAAATAGACACATGGTGATGCACACCAGACGAAATAAAACCGAACTACATAATAATATACCACAATACACCCTGAATCGAACTATAAGCTGTTCAGAATGGTGGTCGATAGTTTTATTTATAAAAAAGAATGATTTACATGATTATTATTGATTGTATTTATGTGATTTTTTTGAGCAATTGGCATGCTCAAAAATAATTTCCATGGTCCAGATTTGTTTTGATGAAAAGTCATTGAACGACAGGGAGGGCAGTTAACGCGTTATTGTAAAATATGCATTGCCAGAAGTTGTACCATTGCTTAAATGACACACTCATGCAAGAATAAAAAAATAAAATAATTCCTTATACTTAAGTTATGCAGAAGTAAATGTTTAAGCTACGCGGCGTCTCTCATAATTCATTCATATCTTCAATAAACTGTCTTAAGCTTTATTCACATGTTTCAACAAAATCAACCCATATTCTCCCTCCTGATTTGTCGACCATACGTTACCGGCATATGCGTGACTACAATATAATGTATTATTAAAAACGTATGAAATAGTACGTGAAAAACAGACGAGGAACCTCCATTTTCTTTCTGTCCCCTCGTTCGTCATTATTGTTTGATGACCTATTGTCACACCTGATTCTCGAAGACGTGAGACCAGGATTTAAACCCGGTCTGATCATATACATAACTAGATAGGTTTATCCTGTGAAATATGAAGTTAATTTTGATTCGCTTGCCACAGAAAATAACTGTATTATAATATAAAACATTATAACGGACAACATTATACAAGTACAGGTGATGGGCCACCACCTTTACCGCCGATAAATGTTATTAAACATACACCGCATGGTAACATATATAGTATAATATCAACATCTTTCTTCGAACTGTTCATAATCTATGTTTCAACGAGAAATCCAATAATTACATATCGAGACCGTTATGACGTTAAACAACGTTGAATTTGACTCTTGCTAAAATAAATCTTAAGATCGCAGATCATACATACGATCCTTTTTAAATATGAAATGTCTCATTCAAAAATACTAAAAGTACCAGAAGTACTTGTGCACATGTTAAACAGTTTTGATATCCTCTGCAACTTTCCTTTGCAATAACAGTTTTCATTTGCACGGGGACATCGGGAGTGAAAATGTTTAATTTAATGATATACATGTACTCGCATCTATATCCGTATATCGTGCAATATCATTACGCGTTTAGGGGATGTACGTCTTCTATCATAATCCAATTTATTTATACAGGAGTCAATTACTTTCATAAATGAAGATTGTTGCAGCATATTAATTACGATGCTGCACATTGTTTTGACAAACTTAACACTGTATACGGACAACTAAATAAACTTTCAAAGTTGTGTAAAAAAAAAAAAAAAATCTGTTGACATGAAGAAAAAATGGAAATCATATGAGTAATTTATAATGACCCGTTGAGATCAGGTGAAATGTTTAGATTAGAAGGATCAAATGTTAAACTAATCCAGTTTATAAATTCATTAGCGTTTTAATTACCCTAGTACCGAAACATAAACTTGTCGAACAAGCTTAAAAGAACGAGTCTATTTCCATTAACCCGGGTACACAATGTACCTGTCAGGTTTGCAATTTTAGACATTTCAATTATATCCTTTAGATGTGCAATCCGATAAGCGTGGCAAATCAATTCATAATACCTAACATCCAGAAATAATTGACCAAGTAATGAATAAAACGTATATTAACTTAGCTAAGGAAACGAACTAGTTTACTAAACTGGTTGCCTGTTGATATATACCGCGTTCCCGATTGACAACAGGGTTGTATTAACTAGACATGATCGCATTTCTCCCAGACAAACAATTAATATAATTTTTGTTTCACATTGTAACTACAATGGGTCATTATTTCATATTAGTAACACCACTGCAGTCAGTTAAGTTTTAGGGCTTTTTCGCCATAAAAAGTCTGCTCATTTTTATAATCATAGTAATGGCTTCTTTCCCCACATAATTATACAGCATATATGGGAAAAGCAAATGAGGCTAGTCACAGTGATTGGAAAGAATGTTGGCCAAACAGGGTTTGGACCACACGACCCCTGGATCGACATCAATCTTTTTGTTGTTATCGACTAAGCTATTTATATTATTTTTGCACCTAAAATTACTTTGGTTATAATTGACTATAACAACGACAGTCCAATCGACCATCCAGTTCTACTTTCAAACGATTTCAGTCGTCCCATTCATCTTTCAATAGCTGTCTGTGTATTGTACAAGAGAAAGTTGATGCAAGGCATCAATGTCGCCGGAAAAGACTGCATTGATTTATTTTTTAACACACATGTAGTCTTGACTTTCATTAGTCTAAACATACACATAATGTTTTCATAAGGATTAATTCCAGGATTTTTGAAATTCCACATAGATCTACAAATTTCAGGATTTCTTTTGGTCAGGATTTTGGATGTTTTGTATTTGTCAAAAAAAACAACAAATTAATACATTTTGGGATTTAAATCTACATGCAATAAAAAGCTATTAAACCCTTTCCATGTCTGAAGCAACAATGAAAACCTTTAATCGCTTAAAACATTGAGAAAACGGTTAAATTGCTGAAGACATGAACTTCCTCCTTTTTAATACTAATTATTTCACAAGTAGACCACACTTGTAACAATATAACAGCTAAATTGTTTATCTAAATCGTTGATGCATACAATATATGTGGAAGTATGAAATTAATTGGGTGCGAAAGAGCAGATTTTCTTTATTTCTAAATCTATTGTTTATCAGAGTTTGTTCTTCTCTTAATTTGTTTCAACATTTAATATCACATATATTTAATCATTTAAGTGTGTAATATTAGCTATCTATCTGTAATAGGGTGTTTGAGCATTCTTTCGAAATGTTTACCCTCGCGTCAGGCTTCATCGAGTCGTAGTGTCAGACATCGAAGAAAGTGAATAAAAAATCAGGCAAAGCTTTAGTGCATGTTTTATTCCACTGCATTCGAGAGAGAAAAGCATTTCTATATTATCTTTCTTTCTCCTACATTCGACCCATGCATTCGTTTCGTGACGTTTAAGAAAAATCAATTTGTCGTGCGACATTTTTTGTCTGCATAACCTAGTCACTTTTCTAAGTTTACATATTACTTCCGGTTACTTCGCTTTGTTTACATTTTGGCAATATGAAACTAGGTCACAAACTGAGAAAAAGGCGTTTCGACGTTCACGACCGATAAACAGGCTTATATTTGAGACATATTTTCACAAATTATTTCTTATTTTTGTTTCTGTTACCAGTTTCTGTTCATGGGAAACTATACAAGTGTGTGTGTGTCATTGTGCATATTCAGCCCATCGTGTAAGCGACGCAGGTTTTTGTTGTAAAATGTATCGCGTGCAAATCCAGCTTTTCATTGGTTATCGCACACACAGTAAGTACAGTAGTATATAGTAGCGTGTGCAAAATTTACAAATCTATGCGGGCGGTACTCGGTAGTGACGTAATCAACAGTTCTAGGTTAGAAACAGTTCATATTTTAGATATACACGAGTTAACATTATCAAATGAATTCTTCACAAATCAAGACATATTTTTGAACATGAAAATAACATTCAGTAAGTTAACATTACTATTGAAAGTAGAATTTGACGTGATTTTTATTTCAATATATCTCAATATTGACATATAGCAGTTGGTTGCAAGTCTAGCAGGGACCACATTTGTCTTCGTAAATAAGACAAAAACACTTAAATGCAAGTCAACAAAATGAAACTAAAAATACCTAAAACATCGAAATGTTTATTCCATTTTAGATGTGTCATTACTTAGTGTTTTTAAACAAACACAATTGTAATATGTTCAAAACATCTTAATGTGTTTCTTTCCAATAATTATCCCTCCTCCCATGTGATTTCCGAAAAGCTATTAAAAATAGAAGTCGCGGGCTTCTGCCCGGCGACTAATAATTTTTTCTCTGTGCACGTTCAATGTTTGCTCAACTTTATTTAAAGATAAAGTCTAGCAATAAAACAGCAAATTGTAAATTACTTAATTTATGACAAGACATATTTTAACAGAAAGAATAGACAATAATTTTAAAAAATCCTTACAAAGTCCTCTCTTTTGACCTAAATACCAGTATGTCATTTTTGGTGAAATTGTACCTTTACATTTGTTTTAAAGTATACAATTCTAAGAACCAGACAAACACAAATTCGACCCCTGTCACCCAACTTCAACATTTTTAAATGTGCAATTGTCCAGGGATTTAAAATCAGGCTTTTAAATAAGTGAATCTTTGAAACTAATTCCTGCACAAAAAACCATTTCCCGTTAAGCTGTCGAGCATTTACAGATCCGCTTTAAAGCAATACCGCTATTACCCAGATAACCCATATGAACTCACATTAAATACGAAGTACCAATTGTAAGCTTTTATGAGCGACATCTATTTGTTGTCCGTCCTCACCAACATTATCTTAAAACACATTGATCCCGTCTCCATTACACAAAAGGCAAATTACAACCATACTTCGCATTAATGTTCCATGAAACTCAACGAAAATTGCAAGCAATGGTGTGCATCTCTAGCACATTCGATACATAAGTAAAAGTACTGGAACTGTCCACCGAAACAAATAATCAATTCAATTCCGATTTTTACAAATGAAAGGTTTGGCAAAAATATGCCTCAACACATTTTGCGTTCTTTTGAGAGATACAGTTACAATTCGATGATGGCGAGCTGAATTTGCTTACCGATACCGACATATACGATGATTTGTGTAAGTAATATGACACATCCACAAAAAGTGTACATTTAATAACTATAATAACGTGTATGATACACGCGAGTCGCATATTGTTATTTGGGGTCTAAACGCATTTACGGACATTTAAAAGTATCGCAGTATCTCAGCCGCTATTTTACGTTTGCATTTGCTTGAGTCCTAGAGTCAACTTTTGATAATCAAGCACTCAAAGTGCTGCCAGCAAGGGGCTTACTGCAGATCACGAAATGCATCAAGACAAGGATTTACCAATCAATACATTTTATCACATACACTTCACAAGAAGACCTTGTTATGTCCGTTAATTGATTGGCTGGCGGTATTTATCAGAGGTCGTTTCAAAGTTTTACACATTCATTGATGCATTAATCATAGTGCATGATATATCAAAATCAAAAGAACGCTGCATAACAATGAAAACTAACTATATTGAAATTCCAATAAAAATATTAAGGCAAAAAAAACCAATCTGTTTCTACATTTTCTGGTTACTAAAAACAACAAGATGTGTTTGTGAAACACTGATGCCCCCGAATGGCAACATCTAGGTCAAAGGTCAAGGTCGCCAGGTCGAAAATGTTGGTACTGACAGAAAGGTCATGTCACAAGGAATACACATGTGAAATATGGTAGCCGTACCTGTTATGGTTCAAAAGAAGTGGTCAAGGTTAAAGTTTTTTTCGAGAATGGCAACATCTAGGTCAAAGGTCAAGGTCGCAAGGTGAACAATTTTGGTACTGACAGAAAGGTCATGTCACAAGGTATACACATGTGAAATATGGTAGCCGTACCTGTTATGGTTCAAAAGTAGTGGTCAAGGTTAAAGTTTGTTTCGAGAATGGCAACATCTAGGTCAAAGGTCAAGGTGAAAAATTTCGGTACTGACAGAAAGGTCATGTCACAAGGTATACACATACACTTCACAAGAAGACCTTGTTATGTCCGTTAATTGATTGGCTGGCGGTATTTATCAGAGGTCGTTTCATAGTTTTACACATTCATTGATGTATTAATCATAGTGCATGATATATCAAAATCAAAAGAACGCTGCATAACAATGAAAACTATATTGAAATTCCAATAAAAATATTAAGGCAAAAAAAACCAATCTGTTTCTACATTTTCTGGTTACTAAAAACAACAATTTGTGTTTGTGAAACACTGATGCCCCCGAATGGCAACATCTAGGTCAAAGGTCAAGGTCTCCAGGTCGAAAATGTTGGTACTAACAGAAAGGTCATGTCACAAGGAATACACATGTGAAATATGGTAGCCGTACCAGTTATGGTTCAAAAGAAGTGGTCAAGGTTAAAGGTTTTTTCGAGAATGGCAACATCTAGGTCAAAGGTCAAGGTCGCAAGGTGAACAATTTTGGTACTGACAGAAAGGTCATGTCACAAGGTATACACATGTGAAATATGGTAGCCGTACCTGTTATGGTTCAAAAGTAGTGGTCAAGGTTAAAGTTTTTTTTCGAGAATGGCAACATCTAGGTCAAAGGTCAAGGTGAAATATTTCGGTACTGACAGAAAGGTCATGTCACAAGGTATACACATGTGAAATATGGTAGCCGTACCTGTTATGGTTCAAAAGTAGTGGTGAAGGTTAAAGTTTTTATCGAGAATGGCAACATCTAGGTCAAAGGTCAAGGTCGCAAGGTGAGAAATGTTGGTACTGACAGAAAGGTCATGTCACAAGGTATACACATGTGAAATATGGTAGCCTTACCTGTTATGGTTCAAAAGTTGTGGTCAAGGTTAAAGTTTTTTTTGAGAATCGCAACATCTAGGTCAAAGGTCAAGGTCGCAAGGTCAAAAATGTTGCTACTGACAGAAAGGTCATGTCACAAGGAATACACATGTGAAGTATGGTAGCCATACCTGTTATGGTTCAAGAGTAATGGCCAAGGTTAAAGGTTTTTTTTCGAGAATTGCAACATCTAGGTCAAAGGTCAAGGTCGCAAGGTCAAAAATGTTGGTACTGACAGAAAGGTCATGTCACAAGGAATACACATGTGAAATGACAGACAGACAGACGTGCAGACGTGCAGGCAGGCCAAAAACTAGATGCCCACCGAATCGGTGATTCCGGGGGCATAAAAAATGGTGGCATACTTGTTTTACCTTGTTTGAAATAATTTATATAATACTGTTAAAATTAATATGATTCATTTTATAAACAAAAGAATATTTACACTGTGCTATAATAGTATACTAATGAATGTTCCGTGCCTGGAGATTATGTGACAGTAAACTACGTTAATACAAAATAATCCAAACTTTAGGGTCTGTCTTGCATGACTTTATACAGTCACAGCTGCCTCAACAAATCTAAACATGTTATTTTTCTATAACATAGGTGAACAAATACATGCTGTGCCTTTTATTCTTTCAAATTCTCAATAAGATAAGATAAGATAAGATAAGATAAGATAATTTTATTATAGTGACATGGTGACACGTACAAAATATGAATAAAAACGAAACATCAGGCAAAGACACCCGGCCATGTTTGGCCTATCAGTCCCTTTAACTATCTACATAATGAATTGAAATGTGAGATAAATATTAAATATTTCACTGGGTTCACGCTTTACACCCATCTACATACATATATACACACATACATACATATACACATATATACGCACATACGTATATACATATACATACCCACATACACACATAAATACATATATACATACATGCATACACACATACATACACATACACACTCATACATGCATATGCACACACATACACATCTGGAATAATGTTAACACATTTGTTTAGTGAATGATAATTTGTTAATGATACAATAACAACTTTCTCTTCGACATAGCACTAAATATTTTGACAAGCATATGAACATATTGTTTGTAATATAAATCAGTTTATTTGAAAGCGATAGATTAGTAAATTCATTGTTTCTCAGGCATGCTTTAGAGATCATTGGCCTTTTTACATCATTGTATATTGGACATACTAAAATGAAATGTTCTTCGTCTTCAATACAGTTATTATTGCATAATATACATAATCTTTCATTTACAGTTAAACCCGAGTATCGTCCAGTCTCTACTCTTAGTGGTAAAATACCGCTTCTGTATTGAGCCAAGTGAGACCTTTCCATCTTTGTCATGCTAGATAACAAGTAGTTTTCACATGAAAAAATACATTTAAACTTAACATAAGTTCTTAGTTTTGGCACATCCTGTGTTTTCTTCTTCCAATCATTCTTAAATTTATCTAACAATTTCGTTTCTACAGTTTTGATGTCTACATGTACTTTTCGTCTATAAAATTCAGTCATATTAACAGAATGAAGAATGGATTTGATCTGTGCGCACCATGTGTTACCTCTTGTATCATAGTCGGTTTTAAAAATGGATTTTGTAATTCTGTTGTCATCGAGTTTTATTATACGATTCCATAAGCGTATTGATTTTTCTTCTATCTTGTGAAACAGTCCAACCCATATCCCCAATAATAGCATGTATTGGTGCAAATCTATAAACCCCTAAGAAATAGGGTATGGCTCTATTTTGAACATTATCCACTTTGTTACAATTAACATATCCATAAACAGAAGAACAGTAGCCTAAAACTGGTACAACACACGAGTAGTACCATTTTGTAAATGTCTTATACCCAATATCCTTATAATTATGATTTTTTGAGATCATGGAACCTAAAGCTCTACTACCAGACTTTGCCAAAATTTCTACGGTGTGGGAGAAGTCTAAATGTTCATGAATATGAAAACCCAAATACCTATATACAGATACGTAGTCGACAACATTATCTCCATCCAAGTCTAAATACAAAATTGCTGCGATATTTACCTTTATTTCTACAGTGGACAACGTTTGACTTGGTATTATTTATTTGAATACGCCCCTGCTTACACCATTTCGATACAAAATCTAACATGTCTTGCATGTCGTTTTCATTTTCACTCAATAATAAAATGTCGTCTGCATACACTAAACAACAGAAATTTGTTTCTTCGACGTTAACTCCCTTGTTTAGTGATTTTATACCTTTGATAGGGTCATTTATAAAGAGGGCAAAACTCGTCGGCGAACTACAATCTCCCTGTTTGACCCCGGACATGGTCGGGAACCAATCAGTGAGATAACCGTTAATTTTCACGCATGATGAAGTATTTGACAATATAGTTCTGAAGGAATTGTAGAATTTACCATCAATGTCATTTGAAATCATTGTGTACAATAACATATCTCGATTCACAGAATCAAATGCTTTTTGCAGATCGATAAAAGTACCAAAAGTGTCTTTCTTCTGCAACAATCGGTTTTTAACCACAGCAGATAATGAAAACACGTGATCCTCACATGATCGATTTTGTCTAAAACCATTTTGTTCGTCCGCTATCAAGTTATTTTCATCGAGGTATTGAATCAGTTTGTTGTTCAACAAAGCTGAGTACAATTTACCTACGACAGATATTAGACTAATTCCCCTATAGTTAAGAGGTATGCGTTTGTCTTTCTTAGCGGCTTTTGAAATGGGTGAGATAATTGCTTTCCGCCATAGACTCGGTAAAATACCTGTATCAAAACACATATTAAACATTGCATGGAGTACATCAATTATAATTGGAGATTTAAGAACTTCATACGGTATCTGATCTTGGCCCACACGTTTACCCTTTTTTGCTGAATATACCACCTTTTCAACTTCCTGCTTTGTAATTGATCTATTCAAATCAATGTTTTCTTCAAAAAGCGGATCTAACATTTTATCTTCTAAAAACGCCTTTTCATTTAACACCGTGTTGTAAAAAGTATCATCAAAATCATTGTCACAAAATGAAGGATTATATAAATTCTCAAACTCATTTGTTAAAAACCATATTTTCATCACATATCAAAATGTTGTTTTAATCATACACTTCCATGGGTACACATTGTTTTTTCTTTGGACCTAGCTGTTGAATCTGATTCCAAAATTGTTGGGGGTTATTGGTACATGATGTTTCAATATCAATTGACAAAGACCTGTTATATTCTCTCTCAGCCCTTCTGAAGCTCTTGTCAAACATATTCTGGGCTGTCTTGTATTCAGACCTAAGTAAGTGTCTAGTATACCTATTACCATGAAACTTAACATATTCTTTTTCTTTACTTCGAACATAAGGTTTATAGTATTTGTATATTTTTCTTGTCTTTCTAGAACAATCTACATAAGGGATGAATTTATTCATATCTGATATATCATTGTTACAAAAATCATCATACATATTGTCAATACTGTTTTGATTTTCTCTACAACATTCAATATTATGAATTAAATTGAGTAAGGCAAGTCTTGATAATTCAAAAATTCAATAAAAGTACGACCGTGTTGATTGACGGTGGTATCAATTATAATTCTCTGTGGTATGTTATCAATCTCATTAATTAAGTCGGAACAACCGCCAACTCTAGAATTAGGATCGCCACAAATAAATACCGCATCATTGTCTTCTAACAGATACATTTGACCAAGGAGGTGTGCAAAAAAGTGTGTAGAGTTTCTACTCCATGGGAAATTTTCAGGCGACAAATATACACAAAAAACTGTCATTTTGTGATCCGTTTCCTTGGAAACCAATTGTTTACCAATAATACCGTCAACAGTTTTATCAATAACAGTAACATCGAATTGATCAAAACTGTGTGCTTTAATAACAATAGCTACACTACCGGAACCCTTGGGTGCATTGCTATGTATACGTTGTCGATTGTGTCTAGAACCTAGAGCCATCAATAGATATAGTTTGATATTTTTTAAGTGCGTTTCACTAACACATATTATATCCGAATTAATGTATTCACACAGTTTAATTCTGAGATTATTGTTACTTTTTGATATCGTCCGTTCGCCGTTACCCTGTACTGCCTTCCATTTGGGGATTTCTGAAAGTAGCGTCTTAGCGTTCAATTCCAGAATACGTTTCGTGTGTGACTTACTGCCAAACAGATACACTTTTTTGTAACCGGAATGATCCTTTAGTTTGTTTTTGGCTCTCAACACTTGCACTTTTTGTTCCACTGTCTCGAATGAAATCTTAAGTGGTGGCACTTTTCCCATGTTCCTGTCCCTACAACGTTGTGCATCCTTTATAATCACATTCTCAGCCACATCTGCACCTAAAGCTGAGATTAGCCTTTCTGCGATCTCCATTGGTGACTCGCCGTGCTGCACGTGTAAGTTAGCGGCTATTACGGTAAGGTCACAGTTGTTGACAGAGAAATCCTCGAAAACTGCGCATTGTAAGTCAATGTCTACTTTTACTGCCTTCATTTTATCGTCTATCGTAGACAAGACATCATGCCTGAGCTTTTCAAGTTTACTATCGAAAGTTTTCTGCAAGCTCTCCCGTCCTTTCTTCAAATTTGACAGCATTTCCATCATTTTATCCATTTTATTGTCCAAAGGAGACGAAGGGGACTGCTGTGATATATATTTTGAACGTGAAGGAGTTCCACTAACCCGCGTGTCCGCCATCTTTTTCTCCTTAGGCAAAGGACTGGTCAGTCCCGGAGAGTCTCTCTCTCGTTTATCCCCTGACACATTTTGTTGGCTCATATTTGTTAGTCCATCGTTTGTCCCTGATACTGACGTGTATTTAGTGACACAATTCGAACGTTATCCGTGCAAAATAACTTGTATCTCCAATTAAAAATGTAATTTCCTTTTCAGCGATAATTTTGGTCCATACCCAGCGCATGCGCAATCACATCATATAGTATAATTGTCTGTAGGACAAAAACAATAAATAAGTATGAATATCCAATGAGCAGGTTGTAAAAGTTGTTGATCTTAAGGTACTTATAGATATGTCGGTGGTACTTTTTACTCTGTATTTTTTTTTACGATACACCATTTCTATTAATATTTATACCGTCCAAGCGATTTTGCACCACGATGCGAATGAATTTTGAAATTATAAACATAAGGGCCGTGCTGTGTATGTGTACAACATTAAATGAAGGAACAACTGTATAGCTTATTAGAATATTTAATACTACAAAGATTAACATGAAATGCATAGAATTATGTTACACTAAGAGTCGTGGTTTTGAATGGATACACTTTCATTCATGAATTTATTTGTCAAGACAATATACACAACACTATCCCTTTTTAAATGTTAAGTCATGTCAATGTGGACATTGAAACTTAATGACTAATGCATTAAAAATCGGAACAAATTAAAGGAGTATGTGCATACTTTCATCATGTGTATTATGATTGCGATTTCAGAATTGAATTTCAATAAATAATTCATTATCATTTATAGCGGTACAAAATCTCATCCTCGTCGCCAATTGGTTGTGTATGTGTACACCATTAAATGAAGGAACAATCATATAGCTTAGCAGAATATGTAATAATACAATGATTAGCATGAAATACATGGGTTATATAGAAATATGGTACACTAGCTAAGAGGCTTGGTTTTGTGTGGATACACTTTCAATCTGGAGTTAATTAGTATAAGGTCAATATACACAGCACTCTCCCCTTTCATATTTTGAGTCATCAATTCAAATTCAATTTTGAAATCGCAATCATAACTACACATGCGGAAAGTATGCACATACTGCTTTAATTCGTTCAGTGTGTGAATGACACATGAAGAAAGTTTTCACATACTGCCTTAATTTGTCAATGCATGTCGCGCGTGATCAAGTCATGTTGAGGTTACAATACACTAAAACAATTCCTTCTTTGTTTCAATGTAAATCGACCAGTTTCAGTCCTCAATTGTCACACTTTCTAAGCGTTTCTCATGTAGAACGCCATGAATCATTGAAAAGAGTTATCTCCTAGCTTTAAAACAATCCAAAGAAAATGTGGGGTCATGCATTATGCAAGAATAAACTCACCAGGCGAAATAGGTAACCGTCATTTTGGACCAAATCGGGCTTGGACAAAACCGGTGTTTAGCATTCTCTACTTTCACTTTCAAACAAGGTCAAAATACTAAAAGTGATCAAATCAATCATTTTCTAGTGCATCCTATAGACATTCACAATGCATTTAAACTGAATGTCATATATTCAATACATTCTGGTGATGAACTCATTTCTACGTAAACAAAGATTGTTTTAGGGACTATAGTACTCAGCAAGTCAGCGGATGTATTTAGCGTAATTTGACCTTGACAGCGTAGAAATACATTTTATTTTTTAATCATGTAATAAGCTGGCAACAGACCATTCATTTTTAAAAAATATTCCACAGATCATCCACTTTCATTTACATTATATACGATCTGCAACTACTAAGACATCTCTCTGAACTCGAGATGGTGTTCAGTAACGGAGAGCTGATATAGAAAGACAGATGTGAAGTAATTCAATGCCGATATTATAAAAACACTAGTCTAGATTTCAGTCTCAAAACGGTGAGTGTCTTCGGATATCAAGTATGAAAGGAAATGTGCTTTGCAAAAAATATTTTTTCTCATCACGGAAAACATGTCATTGAATGCGAACTTGCTGCAATCTGTGGAGATTTTAAACGTTTTCTGAAAAATAACTCCCCTAGTATCACTTGATGATCTGTTTGATGCCATCTTCCTTTCACTCTGTTTTAAATACATTCTATTGAATATACAAACATCATTCAGGGATTCGGAGATACTGTAAAAGTGTATCATGATCATAAAAGTAATGGATTGACCTTAAAGTCAGGTAATTAGTGCAGGATATTTTGGGGAAAAGTGCAATGCCACGGTGAAAATGAGGATGTAATGGCCCTCTTTAAACTCGGAAGACGCTCGTATTAAAATAGTTTGCCAAATATTGTTGATATAATTAAGAGAATTAAGCACTTGCAAATGTACATGCTTTCAAGCACCAAAGTTGTAAAAAGTTATGTCCTGTTTGCTGCAAAAATTGAATCGCTTTCATCTACCGAGATATTCCATATGGAAGAATTATTTTACCCGGCATTTGCTATAGTGTTAATTAACCATATACAAATAAAAAAGAGTCGTACATTTAAGGCGCTATAATGCTTTTATAAATGAAGTCATGGCTTGGGTGCAAACGGCTTCACAATATATAATTATCTATCTTTAACAAGCATATTTTATTTTTCGAGAACAAAATGATTTAGATTGTCTTTTTTTAGTTTGAATAAACGTTGTCAATTTCATATGAACGAAGAACAAAATAAAAGTACCCCTTCACTTATAATCAATGTATATCAAATATTATTATACATATTTCTTAGGTGCAAACGGTCTCGGATACTAAACTTCTTCATCTACAATGTAATTTTTATTTCATTAAAATATATTTAGATTTAGATCGTCTTTTTTAAAGATATATTTGTAACTTCATGGTTTTAAATGCATTCGTGATAGTTCGGAAATGCTCCCGATTCGATCCGAAGTTTTATGACCCTCATAACGTAAATTTGTATCCGAATTATCTTATACACGATTCTCACACGGTTATCTTCAATGTTAAACAACTTAGTTAGGTTTTCTGTGAAGTCTTTGTTACTTTAAAAAGAAATATTTTTATTCAAACATCTGACAGAAAATATATTTGCGTGCAAAGGAGAAATTGCTCATAATAAATTATTTCTCCTTTTCCCATAATGTGTTCTTTTTAACTTTTTTTAAACATCTGACAGAAGTATAACAACAGGTTCGAATATTTTTAATAATTGTTGATAGATATTATTCAATTCAATTCAATTCGTTTATTATTAGACTTGAACATCAAGTGTTCCTCGTCATTTCATAGTTAAATAGTATACAACAATATATAACAAAATGAAAGAAGTAGAAGAAAAAACACAAAGAAAAGAAAATACAAATAAAATATATATTATATAAAAAAAAATGTGAAAGAAAAAAAAAAAAAAAGTATATATACACTATGCGGAAGAATATTTGAATATTTACATGGAAACTTATTTAAAAGTTTCTTTTCTAAGTTCAAAAGATTTTATGCAAAACCTAGCTAAATTGCTTAAAACTGAAACATTGTTACAATTCAAAAGTATAAATAATTATTGCATGAAAAGGAGTAATTGCTAATTATGAGCAATCTCTTCTCCAACAATGTTTTCCTTCCGCTTGTTCAAACATCTTCACACATACATGTATGCATTATAGATATCGTTTATCTCCCTTGAATGGTCAAGACATGGATGTTACTCGCTCAAATATTTTTGAAAAAACATGCAATTTAACGTACTTTTTGGCAAATATAGTGAAAATTAAGTTGTAAACTTGACATTTAAAGTGTTTCTAGATGCCACCCAGATCTAAACAGAAGAAAAGTAAGTCAACTAGCGGAAACAAAAGGAAAAATATATCTCCTTTGTTCTCGGAGACATGTACAAAATCGAAGGACAGTGACCAGTCATCACAAACCGGTTTGGGCAGTTTGGAAAGTGTAAACAAGAACTCGGAGTCGACTTTTGACATCGCAGAAAATCAGAGTAAACGGTTACATTATTCTTTTCCATCACCGCCACAGTATTTTGTGTTTGATAATAACATTGATAGTAACAATATGAACAATATGAATAACGCATATCCTCAGCAGCTGTCTGGCCAATTTGTACAATCACCCACCGGTCAATACACGCCACAGTTTATGCCGTCTATATCCACTCAACAGACACCCCCATGGGCAGAACATTTAATGAAGGATATTCAAAGCATCAAGACCGCAGTATCTAGAATAGAAAGTATTGAAAAAACAGTTAATTCGATCAGCACAAAATTTAACAAGCTCGAGACAAAAGTAACAGAAATTGACAAAAGAGTGGTTGAAGTAGAAAAGTCGAGCTCCTTTATAAGTGAGAATTTTGATAAACAATCAGTAGAATTGAAAACAGCAAAAGACCAAGTAAAAACTCTATAAGATTCATGCAACTCGTTAAAAGAAAACATACACTCCCTTGAAATTCAACAAAATCAAACAAAGAGCAAGGTTACAGACAATGAATACCGGTCAATGAGAGAAAACCTGATCTTTTATGGAATAGAGGAAACCAAACCTAATAGTGCGAGTCAAGAACCGGAAAGATGTGAAGCCATAGTAAAAGAGTTCATCAAAAAGAACCTAGAAATCGATGCTGATCAAATGATCTTCGATCGCGCTCACAGATTAGGCGATTTTCAACGGTCAAAGAAACCCCGCCCTATTATTGTGAAGTTTCATTACTACCACGACAGAGAATAGATTCAAAGTAATGCATTTCCGAAAAAAGTTATACTCAACCAAAATAATTATGGTGTTGGCGTACAGCTTCCCAAAGAGTGGAGAGATTCTCGCAAAGAATTGTATCCCATCATGCACTCAGAGAAGAGCAAGGGTAACAAGGTGAAATTCATCAGTGATAAACTCTATATTAACGGTCATGTGTACAATCCACGAGAGAACCCAAATCCAAATAAATAAAGGTGTCATGAAGAACAAATTGACATTATTTCCTGGAGCGTAAATGGACTCGTCCGAAAATTAGCAGACGCTGATTTTTTTAACATTATAAACAGTCATGATGTCGTTGTACTATCAGAAACTTGGCTTAACCCCAAGACTCTATATAATTTGGAAGTTAAGGGTTATTGTTCTCATCATTTGTATGGTAATAAGTCACCCTTTACAAAGAAAGGTAGATATAGTGGAGGTATTTCTATCTATTATAAGAACTGCTTTAGTGAGACAATTCAAATCATTGAAAAGGATCAATGTGGAATAGTTTGGTTAAAGATGTGCAAACAATTGTTCCATTTTAATGTTGATGTATTCTTATGTAGTGTTTATATACCTCCGCATGGTTCAACCATATTGAATTATATTGATATTGATATGTTCGAACTGATTGAACTGGGCATAGAGAAATATAAATTAAAGGGTAAAGTTCTTATTGTAGGAGATTTAAATAGTAGATCATCTGTAGAAAAAGATTATTTAACATTTGATAGATACTTAGATAACAATTTTATGTTAAACAATAGTGTTAATATCACATCCCGTGTAAACAAAGATCAGATACTTGACGCAAATGGAAAACGTTTAATCCAATTATGTAAAAACACGGAATTACTTATCGGTAATGGTCGATTGTGCAATGAAAATGGAAGTCACACCTTTTTAAGTAAAAACGGCTCCAGTGTTGTTGATTATCTTATACTTAAACACGATGACTTTACACACATTAATAAATTTTACGTAATGTCACCTAACGAATTTTCAGATCACTGCGCACTGCATATTTGCATACAATGTAAACTCCCGCGAAACATATCACGTGATCAAGCTAATATACAAGAGCAATATTTATCAATTCTGCGTGTTTGGTAACGAAAGAAAAAACAATCACCATTATGTAACACGTGAGCAGAAAAATAAATGGTTTAATAAAGACTGCTATTCCTCTCGTAAAGAATTTAGTAAAGCAAGAAATGCGTATCTGAGAAACAAAAGTATAGAAAATAAAAACGTTTTCCTGGACAGAAAAGGGCTATATATTAACACAAAACGCAAATGTAAAAAACAATTCGCAAAAAAAGAAGGTGTGCGCGTGTCAAAATTAGCAAAATCGAATCCAAAATCATTTTGGAAAAATGTCAAAACTCAATATAATACAAAAAAATGCGATCCCGAGAATATATCGATCAATGATATGTACTCACATTTTAATGATCTATATGGCCCTCAACCACAACAAAACACGAATAATGTAACACATGATAATAGTTACTTATATGACAATGATCTAGATGTAAATTTTACAGAATCGGAGATAAGAAATGCTGTATTTTCACAAAATAACTCTAAAAGCCCAGGCACAGATCATTTAATTGCCGAAGTTTTCAAAAGTTCATATGATATTATAGCTCCATTACTTGTAAGTCTCTACAACAGAATTTTTAATGAAGGTATTTTTCCAAATAGTTGGGGAGAAGGCATAATCATACCCATATTTAAGGGAGGAAACCCTGATGCTAAAAACTTTAGAGGGATAACTCTTAATAATATAATTTCAAAAATTTACTCAGAATTACTTATTACAAGACTTACTAAGTGGTCAGAAAAACATGAAAAGATAATTGATAATCAATTTGGCTTCCAAAAGGGAAAATCTACGGTAGATTGTATCTGCATTTTGCACTCCTTGATAATGAAAACCTTAGCCGACAAGAAAAAACTCTACGTAGCTTTTCTTGACTGGGAAAAGATGTTTGACAAAATAGATAGAGTATGTTTGTGGCAGAAACTACTTAATGAAAACGTTAGTACTAAATGTGTAAATGCTCTTAAATCAATGTATAGCACTGTTAAATCATATGTACGATATAAGTCCGAAACATCTGAATATATATATTCAAACATCGGTGTTAAACAAGGTGACCCAGCTAGCAGCATATTATGTTTATTTTTCCTAAATGACATTTTAAACAACATTAGCTGCAATATAGATGGTATATTTTGCATTGATGATATACACTTGTTTTTGTTACTTTTTGCTGATGACGCGGTTGTATTTTCGCAGGATCCAATATCTCTACAATCTATCTTAAACGACATAGAACATTATTGTAATGAATGGCATTTACGTCTTAATGCACAAAAGACTAAAATCATGATATTCGAGAATGGGCGGCACACTAACTACATTTTTTCCTTGTATAACTCGCCAGTAGAATTTGTGAGTTCATTTAAATATCTTGGTGTACACTTTTTTAAAAACGGGAATTGGAATCGTACACAACGTCGTATAGCTCAGCATGCAGCATTTTTATTACATAATTTGTTCATGGTCAATAACCAAATAGATTTACCTATTTCACAAAGGTTAAAACTATTTGATTCCCTGGTATCACCAGTTCTAAACTACGCGGCCGAAATTTGGGGTCATCACCCCGCACCCGATGTCGAATCCATACACTCAAAGTTTTGTAGAAAACTTCTGTGTGTACGTCGCTCTTCCAATCTAGACAGTCTATACGGAGAATTGGGAAGAATCCCTATGTCCATACATAGACAATTTATAACTATCAAATATTGGATAAAGATACTCAATCAAAATGAAAATTCAATTTTATTCAAAAGCTACATGGTTATGAAATTAGGTTTACAAAACGATTTGTATTGCACAAAAAATAATTGGGCATTTAACATTAAACAAATTCTCGATGAATGTGGTCTTGCTTGTATCTGGCATAACCAGTTTAATGTAACAGTTAATTATGAAATGATCAAACAGCGAATTTTAGATATTTACTATCAACATTGGTACTCCTGTATCAATAACTCGAATCGTTTAGAAACGTATTGCTTATTTAAACACGACTTCAAATTCGAAAGTTACCTAGACAACATTACAGACTCTTATTTTAGAAAAGCATTCACCCAATTTAGAATATCCTCTCATGAATTAGCAATAGAACGAGGTCGTCACCTACATTTACCGCGAAATAATAGAATTTGTCCAAATTGCTCAAATAACCAAATTGAAAATGAATATCATTTCCTACTAATTTGTTCAAAATATTCGGATCTTAGAACTAAATATATTAAACGATATTACTATACTTGGCCATCGTTACAAAAATTCACAAACTTACTCTCCAATAAGTCTATTAGTATTGCTAAAAATATGTCAAAATTTATTTACTATGCTAATTTCCCCATAATGTTCTACGTTGTTGAATATTTGTATGTTCTTCTGTAGAAAAGATCCATGTCTTTATTTGTATTTTATGCTATAAGCATATTGTTTGTTTAACGCAATAAAATATTTGTATATTGTATTGTATTATATAAAATAACATTGCAAAATGAAAGAAATACTAGAAGTTTGAGTTACATATAAGGTAAGGTAGTAAATAGTTTAATCCGACTCCATTTCGGTGAACAATGCACTAAGGTATATTAAGGTATATAACACTACAAAAATGTATTAAAAAAAATCATTACAATATCAAGAAGATGCTTTTTGTCCTGGTATTCTTTATCATGTTTCTTTTGATCCTACAATCCTTTTCCACATACAACAAATCCGCAGCAGACGACTTTCAACGCATCTAGGCGAAAATATGAAAAAAATCTCTATACATGTTTATGAAATTAAATTATTGAATTAGGTTGAAAACGTTGTGGCGAAAGGAGAAATTGCTCATTATGAGAAATTTCACCTTTTTGCCACAATTTTGTCAAAAACCATCTGCTTCAGATGTGTCAAAAAGCGTCTGTACGTGGGAATGGTTACAGAGCTTGGCTACGCAACCAATGTGAACTTCTTAAAATACAGTTCAATCTGAATACAGGACAAAATCATTTCCTATCTTAAGATCATATGACGTTGACGGCATCATTATTTTACTTTATCGAATCATATCATCACTATCATGCATTGTTAATTTGCGTAAAATTCTATGTTTGCTTTGTAGGGTCACCATATGAACCATATGTCACCATATGAACTATTTCGAACTAAAAATTTAAAAAAATATGACATTTAAAAATTTAATAATTACGATATCGTTAAATCCCCATGCTCTGTATAAATTAAATGCGTAAACAGTATGATAATCAATAATCAATAAGGGCAATACTTCACTAAATAAAGGAAAGTTAAATCATGACAATCGGTTATCACAATTCGGAGGTATACCTGTTGAATGAAAATACCTTATAAATACGTTGATTTAAAGATGTCACTATGACGTCATTTAGCGATAATATATCGCGCATTAATTCGATATGCGTCTTGCCTTTAAAGGCATTGACTTCTGAGATCCCGTATACAAATGTTGAAGGATATTGGACAATTTCAACAATTTATCTCCAAAAATGTGGAACTAACTTAATTATGTTTAGTCCTGGAAAGTTTGCATCTCCGATTCTTTCAATAGACACTAAACTTCACGCAATGAAGTCGGTTTTCACGGAAATATTCCAATACACCATGTACACAGTGGAAATGAAAAAAAAAATGTATGAACTCTTATCTGATGTGAGTAATGTGATGTGATGTGAATTCACTCATTGTTTCTTTCCCACTCTCATAGAATAGCACAATAGCAACATCATAATGTCATACTATTTTAGATAGGAAAGTGTTACTAGACTTTGTCCAGAATACTTTTTATAAAATGATCATTCATAAACCCTTTACCGGATAACATATTTTAGAAATATGAATAAAAATCCTCATTGTTTACTTCCTACTCTCACAGACGTCAACAACAACACGATGCTGTCAAACTATGTTTTAGATTTGAACGGGCTAACATTTTATATCCGGAAAATTCTTAACTATTCCAATTACAGGCAGAAAACGTCACCAAGAATGTGTTTTATTGGCATAAAATAGCTTGCACGCAAACTCATATTACAGACTGAGTGACTTAGTATACACGTTTTTCTAGTGAGAAATATATCAATTCTTATAGCTATTTATGTTCCGTAGTTTTAAATTGAATATTTGACCGTATTTAAAATCCAGTCCAAGATTTCTGCAAATTGTGATCTCTAGCACCTTCGATAGTTTAGTCAAAGTAAACCGATTCAAATAATCAACTCAATGTTTTATTCCAATATTACCCAATTCTACAAATGAAAAGTTTGCAACAAATATGCCTCAACACATCTTACGATATGTTCATTGAGACAGTTACAAGTTGATGATGCAGATTAATATGAGATATACGATATCGGATTCCACAATGTATGTAAGTCACGTTATATGTCGGTAATATGACCCCTCCATAATGGTTCTGCACAAAATAAAAAGCAGGCTAGTCTTTGCATATTCACAGTCTCAGTAGACCATTAAGTGTCGGCTTACCTATACTTTAAACCTATATATACCTTTAAATGATCAAATGGTTCATTTGCCATATGGACTGTGGTCTTAACAAAATCCACAACATACAACAGTAATATTAGTCATCTGACAGTTGCTGCAACTTGATGGGGATAATATTATATTGAACACGTTACTAGAAACGTATTGACAGAGTTCCGTTTATTCATAAATGACCCGTAACATATTTCATCTATAATGTTACTGAAGACTTGTGACAGAGATATCTAAATTACGTGGGTTATTTATTATCGACTTCAACAATGAGATTCAAATAGAGCATCCAGTTCTAAAGTCATGTCTCGATCTTTAATAAGCTTTCTTATACGAGTTGTTTTCTACGCACTTTCTTGAAAGTATTAGTTGAGCTCTATTCACATGTTTCACCAATATCAATCCATATTCTCTCTGCTGATTTGTCAACCATACGTTACCGGCATGTGCGCGACTACAATACACTTTTTTAAAAACGTATGAAATAGTACGTGAAAGACAAGCGAGGAACATCATTTTCTACTTGCCCCCTCGTTCGCCATTATTATTTGAGGATCTATCTTCACACACGATTCTCGAGAATGTGAGAATATCTAGATAAGTATATCCTTTGAAATATGAAGTTAAATTTGCTTCGCTTGTCACAGAAAAATAACTGAATTATAATATAAAACATTATAACAGAACCCTTTATACAATTACAGGTGATGGGCCACCACCTTTACCGCCGAGAAATGTTATTAAACATACACTGCAAGGTAAAATATATAGTATAATATCAACATCTTTCTTCGAACTGTTCTTAATCTACGTTTCAACGAGAAACCCAATAATTACATATCGAGACCGTTAACAAGTTCACATGTAAGCCTTCAAATATCATATCTCCACGCAAACAACACAGCTACACCAGAGTTTATTGAAAGGATTTTAACTCCATTTTCAACAGTATTTTAGTAACATTACTGCGATGAGTTTCATTGTTGTTGGTGTTTTTGCACTAGCATTCTACACACTATGATCCATGCTAAAGCATGCTATTAGGAAGCACATTTTAGAAACTCGACTGATACTATTCACAATGACGTCTATCAGTAATTAAAAATAGCTTGATCAAACATGGATTCAATGACAGTAGTCTTTGTTATAGACTGAGCTATCTAGAAAAAGTGTCGTATTTTAGGAGTTTCATTAAACGATAAAGGAGTCATATATAGAAACGTCCTCTTTTCAATGTAAACTAAACGAGGTGAATTATTTTGAAGACGATAGAGGCTTCCAATTTTCCCTGACATGTCTTTGTTGAAACTACAATCGTTACCAACAAAAGATGATGAAATATGTGAATCTGAGGGCGAACTATCAACAAACAAGACATATACTTATAGAGAAACACTATTGCAACACGACACTGTTGACAGGCATGAAGCAGAAGGTATCTTATATATATGTAATGTTTAATGAAATTTAAAAGAAAGGTAGTGAGTGATACATGGACATGATAACTGTTATTTGGATTTTCTATATGCAAGAAATTGTGTTTAGAGCTCTAGTGTAATATAACAATGCTACAATAAATAAAACAGCATACACGGGTTGTAATTAGTTATGGTTGAATGTTGATGACGAATATAAAGGCTAATTTAAATTGTTCGAGCAAGACACGATAAAGGATTCATATGCCACTTGGTTTTTTCGATATATGAAACTCGTAACATAAATGTTGTTATTATTTTTTAAGTTCATGGAGATAAAGAAACGTCCTCTTTTCAATGTGAACTAAACGAGGTGAATTATTTTGAAGACGATAGAGGCTTCCAATTTTCCACCGACATGTGTTTGTTGAAACTACAATCGTTACTACCAATAGATGATGAAATGTGTGAATCTGGGGGAAAACTATCAACAAGCAACACAAATACTTATAGGAAAACACTGTTACAACAAGACAGGCATGAACCAGAAGGTATCTTTGATATATAAATGTTTAGTTAAATTTAGAAGAAATGTAGAGATACATAGACATGATAACTGCTATTGCGTTTTTCCATATGCAGGTTATTTTGTTTAGAGCTGAAGTGAAATGTAACAATGCGACAATAAATAAAACAGCATGCACGGGTTGTTATTAGTTATTTAATGTTGATGACATATAGAAACGCTCATTCAATTTTTTCTTAATCCACTTTTGGCTCACAAGGTTTGTTTTTGTCACAGGTATGTCTTCTGTTGATGATGAAGGTACAACACCGAAACAAGTTGAAGATGAAGGTACAACACCGAAACAAGTTGATGATGAAGGAAAACACCGAAACAAGTTTATAATACAGGTAATTTATTGTTTAAACCTTTCAAATATGCTTATTTTGAGCTGTATCTATGCAGCTAGATGTGTTTCGATGAAATTGAAAGCAGTGTTTATTGTGTCACGTGATCGAATTCGCGCCAATTTCATTTTTTTCATAAATGACCCGTAACAAATTTTATCTATAATGTTTCTGAAAAATTGACAAGGACGTCATTCTCAGCTTAAACATTTTAGTTAAATTGAATGCTTTGTACCTTTTACCGATGGCTTTAAAATGCTTTATAAATACGATGCATTATCATTTGCATGCACAACAATGCTTTTTCATAAATGTCCCGTAACACTTTTCATCTATAATGTTACTGAAGAATTGACAAGGACGTCATTCTCAGCTTAAACATTTTAGTTAAATTGAATGCTTTGTACTATTTGCCAATGGCTTTACAATGATTTATAAATACGATGGATTATAATTGTCATGCATAACAATAATGTTTATTGTCCACTCATACTTTGTTTTGGTGAAAATTCATTGAACGTTAGGGATGACAGTTTACGGCGTTATCGTATAATATACATTTTATTAATTTAATATTATTATAAAGGACAAGGCGAACCACTCACGAAAATTCGATCGGTTTATGAAGAATCGTACTCGAGCCAGTATCATGCATTGTCTTTATCCAGTTCCGAGTCAGACGAAGAACCGGCGCGATATTCTCCCGGTGCAAATAAGTGAAAATATTGATCCACTGGACGATGTAAAGAAAGCAACTATTGTTGATTCAGGTTCGCAGTTTGGATACAGTTTGTAGGATTTAACATAAATATTTTATGATATGTAAAATTTTAGACAAAATAGATAGGAAAATTCAGACAAACGTACAAACTTCTTTCTAATGCAGGTTGCATACTGCTTAAATATATGTAATTTATCGTTGATAGTGCTCAACAGTTTTATATATTCCTAATTACCCATTACGCACATACTATAAGCTTCAGATCAACTAAATAAGATGATTTTGAGGTAATATATGTAGGTGATTGACAGTATGAATTTGGATTAAGATATGTCTTCCAACAATTGTTAATTTCACACTCTCCTAAACTGCTTAAAGTTAAAGGTTAAATTTTCATTATTTGTTATAATCTATTTTTGAAATCTAGCAAAATCAGGAAACTTCAAAGTTATTTCGGATTATTATTTGTTGTTCACGTATTAATTTTGTTAATATAAATGTATGTAAATGATGAGATACATGTATTTGTATAAGTCGATTAAAATCTATCTATCTATCATAAAAACATCTGCTTGCTGTACCATTATTATCTTTGCATATTCTTCCATTTACATATATATCTTAAATATGAGAGACACTCAAGATTACTCTATATACTTATTGAAGCTAAATTCACTGTCATAACATTTTCTATTTATCAAAGAATCGACATTCTTCATAAAATGATCAGTAAAGCGTAACCATTGTTTTATAATGTCGAAAGGTCAGACTTGCATGCTTCCATATTCCTCTCACACGAAGGAGAATCCAGTCATCCTGGAAAATATAACAACATCTCTATGTTTACTCTGCATTATTTTTCCAGGTAAATGTCAGCTCAAGCCTTGTGTGACGGGAAGACCACCTGGATACGAAAATCACACAATCGAACTTGAACATGATTTGATAGGTACACTTACCTTTGTGTGTATTTTTAGCTCACCTGAGCACGAAGTTATTGTGATCGCCTTTTGTCCGGCGTCCGTCGTGCATATTTATTTATTTATTTATTGGGGTGTTACGCCGCTTTCAACATTATTTCAGTTATATCACGGCGTCAGTTCTCCGTCGTGCATCGTCTGTCGTCCGTCGTCCGTCTTCTCCTCAGTAGCCCGTGGGTAAATTTGGATGAAACTTCACAGAAAGTATCCTCTCAATGACTTCACAAAAAGCATCCTCTCAATGACTTCACCAGAATTCCTTCAAATTTGTGGGATATATGCAGAATTCTGGTTTCCATGGCAACCAAACAAAAAAAACTTTTTTCAAATAATGTTGTAGAAATGTTTCTTCGATGAACCTCTATCAGATTCCTTCAAACCATGTTGATTGTTCAGAAAACATGGCCGCCCTATGACTTCTTCGGTATATTACAAATATCAAAAACTATGTTGTATCAATTTTGAAACGTGCAGACATGATGATGGCTCGTATATACATTGTGTTTTAAAAATGCCTCTTCGCTTAGTAATTCTTAATAATAAACTAAATACTTTAATTTGCCCATTTTCAAGACCGACGGGTTAAGGAGGGAATACGATCATTAATTCTAACAAAAAACAACTTGATGAAATGTTTTTGTGTTTTATTCAACTTGTATTAACATCGATCTATATTTTGAGCGAAAAGAAAACAATCTCCGCGTTAGGATTTTAGATATAGACATGAAGGTTTGAATTTAAAGGTTATGTGATGTATAGGAGATGTGTGTGTAATTATTAAACATCCATTATTACCATGAATCTCTTTTTAAATAAGTCCTGTGTAGTATTATAATTGTCCATTGTATTATACATAACTACTACAAACAACAAATTTAATCTTCTATCAGTTGTTATTTGATTTATCATAAGACCCCCTTAAATTTTGATTGAAGAAAACTATCAAAAAGTGGTGTTCTAAAAATAGACGTAGCTTAAAAAATAGAACAGTGACCCAAAATTTTAATTCCATGGTTGTGCTTTACCCGTTAAAAAACCTCTGTTCAAAATTTAAAAAAGTCTTCGAGATAAGACCTATTCCAGGATATGTCTTTAAATGGTGACAAACCAGAGTGAATAGACCCAAAATCGTCAGATGCGGCTCATATCTAATACAATAATCTTATGATTGAGAGCATTCAGAGAATGGATCTTAAGCAATTAGACTACACAAAATAAGAAATAAACCTTTTGTAGGAGACCTAGCGCCTAAACAAGCAATGACGCCCACTTTTCGAAAACCAATACCTACCCCACGACAACAACACAATTCTCATTTTTATGATGAAGAGGAAGGATCCAGTCGTTGCTGTAAAAAAAACGAATTCACTCCTATTGAGGGATCGCTTGTACAGAAAGCTTTTCATTTGATAAAGAAAAAAGACGATTTACGAGAAGAAATAAAACTACAAGATGATATTTTAAAAGATGGTGAACAAGTTAACTTACTTCTCGAACAAAAACTGAAGAATGCGAAACAATTAGCTAAGCTAGAGATTAACAGAGACGATCTTGAAATAGGTACGTGCAACTAAATATATTCCATTTATCAGCATTTATATTTAATTCATTACTGGCGAATTTTAATGACACTTTAAATCTCATTCGATGTATGTGGTCGTAAACATCTCAATACGGATACTCTGTGATTTTTGTTGAAGAACTTAGATCCTTTTAAAGATGAACTGGTGTAAGTTGTTAAAGCTTCACTAGCCACGTCAGACGAAATGGGCTTTCATCGCATCACTTTGGATCACGTGCACGTGATGCCTTTAGGCCTACACTTCAGAGGTGTTTTCTTTTCCACAGACGACGGATATACTTATAGGATACATGAAAGGTAGACGGACGGTGAAGGCTCTCATGAATATTCGCTGTTTAGGAGATGTTGATTGATTGATTGTTTTACACCGCTTTCAACAATTGTTCAGTTATATCACAGCGTTTACTGGGTAAGATACCAGTAATACTGGCCCCTTTATCCTGACACCAGACAGTCAGTCGTAATGCTAACCCCGCAACCCTGAGCGCCATTACTACCATTGTTAAAGCCTTTGGTATAACCCGACCTGGCATCGACCCGCGACCTCCCGCAACCGAGGCGGAGTTTAGGAGATGTAACACGACACATGTCACCTTATACGGTGCAAAAGTGGCTGCATAAATGACACAATATCCAATGTCATTCTTACTATGTGGTCAACATGTGCAACATTTGTCACTGTATAAATGATGTGGCATGATGTGGGATTGTTCTTCCACTCTGTCGAAATTATGTGGAATCTTTCTTCCACCCTGTCAAAATGATGTGGAGTATTTATTCCACCTTGTCAAAATGATATGGGATTTTTTTTTTCTACCCTGTCAAAAGGATGTGTGATCTTTTGACCACCTTGTAACGAATGGCATTGTTTCTTTAATTTACTCAATTTGTTATTCAGAAATAAAGGATGTAAGAGTGCATGTACAACTAGAGGAATATTATGCTAAAAACAGATCCTTGTTACCATTCGACAGAACTGATGTACCTACAGCAGTCACAGTTGATGCCCATACATCGGCGGATCCGAATATTTATATTGACGACTCTGGAATTGGCGGATCGGAGTATGTACCAGGAAATCTATCTCCTTGCTCTGAAAGCACAAAACTCTGACAATGTTGTCTCAGTGTCATAGAGTTTGAAAAGCTTCAAACCACATTAATGTTAAAAGAAAATGGACTCTAGGAGATTGTACTGGTTTTGGTTTTATGCTTGACTTGTTATGTGAACACTTTGATTGGTTTAGAAAAACTGCAAAGAGTGCTGTCCTCTCGGCCTTTTTGTCTCCGGAAAATATGATGTATCTAGTATCAATCAAACCGATTTCCTCGTTAAGATATGATATGTTCCGCTAGTCACAGTTTTAACTTCATGATGAAGGAAATGTGGTGTGGGCATAATTTGCCGAAGATGAGCATGTTCTCCTTCCTCCGCAATTTTTTAACTAAACTCAATTCAATTTATTAGCAATCGGCATAAAAAACATGCCTTTTGCAACTTTAGATGAAATATGACAAAGACACACAGCAACATACATACATGTAAAATTACAAACATAAGTAGGTTTCAGTGATGTTAAAGTGGTAAGGTAAAACTACCGGGTACTTCTTTTTTGTTAAAATGGCTGACACAGTTAACTGTAATGCATTATTCAAGAAAGAATTCAACAGGCGAAAATGGTTACCGTCATTTTGGACAAAATCGGGCCCGTACAAAACCGGTGTTTAACATTCTCTACTTTCACTTTCAGACAAGGTCAAAATACTAAAATATATCAAATCAATCATTTCCAGTGCATCCGATACACATTTATAATGAATTTAAACTCAATGTCATATATTCAATGCATTCTGGTGATGGTATACATTCATTTCTACGCAAACAAAGTTTGTTTTAAGGGACTATTTGGATTAGCATGTTTTCAGTGTAATTTGACCTTTTAGTGTACTCTAATTTCTGCACCCGGCAATTCACCGGAATAAACCATGTCATAAAAAACCGTCTTATAAGTCCCTTCAACCAGCTATGTCAGCCTGCGTAGCCTGAACAGGATCTTTCCTGTTCGCAATCTTGTCAGACAAGCATCTGAGACTCCACAGGAGAAAACAATGTCTTTTAAATTTGAATGTAACTGTCTTTGATTTAAGGAGGTTGGTTTTCATTTGACGTGGCTAATCTACCCAGGGAAATTTCAGTACAAAGGAATTACTCCGCTTTGAAATATTTGTTTTTATTATATCTTTATTTCCTCCGATCACCGAAGATAATCGAAGTACAAAGAAACAATACAAAGTTGACAGAGAAAATTGACACAAACATATATTCGATAGTTTATTAAAGTCTCATCAATACATCATATATACATCACATAATAAAATATAGCTTAAAACATGTATTGCCACTCAATGTATGAGTTATAAGAGACTATAGTAAGAACATTACTATACATAACTAATACAACATCTTAATTCGATATATATACAACACATAATGTTGCACATATTGGAAACAATATATCAATATTTACAAAACTAAGAAACTAGAAACAAATGCTAATCTTGTTTTAAAACTTAATTAAATCAAACACAATAAAATACTGAAAACATGAACGCGCACAATCGTGCATAATTAAGAACTGGGTGTAAAAAAATCGATTATCACCCCGGTCAGACCGTAGATGAACTGATTAGCATTAATTTCTAGCTATACGTAAGATAACACAATACAATATTATAAGAAAACAACAACATTACTTACATAAATAAAACATCCTAGTATTAAGAATATCATTGCAGGTTTTGGCACTAAGTCTTGACAACATATTATTTGCATTGAACAAAAAATGACAAATATTGAATGTTTAACACGTTTACACAAACATCATTCATTTTGTAAAGTTGATTGAAAAAGCACTTATACATCAATACATGTACAGAGAAATGTCCTTATGAAGCTCTGCACATGTGCAGACCATTTGTGAATAGACATGAATATATACAATGAGTACAGTTACATTCATTCACGTTACAAACGGAACAAATTCGAATGAGTAGAACACCCAGAGTCTTCATTGTTCGCAAGACATATTCTTAGATACAACCCTTAGGAGCACCGCATCGAAACGAAATATGAAGTGCTCTGAAGGGTGATAGTAAATGTACAACTGAGAAGACATAACAGAATAATCGACAGACAGATGAGAGGAGGAATAGAATAGGTTTGTCTCTAGATAGAGAGGATGAGAAGTCGAAACAGATGAAAGACAGAGGGTGAAGAAGAAAAGATATATATACATATACATTAACACATATACATATACACTACTGTTGGCAAATCAGTGTCAAGAAAATATCTGATAAATTGCTAAAATCTGATGTTTTCAAAAAATAAATTCCGTTCAATTGAGAAATGTGCACATTCAGATATGTAGTGCCCCTGGATATCTGTGATAATATTTTGGCAGTACACACACTGACTGACAGTTTCTCTGAAGTATTTGCTACGTACTAATACTTGTATAGCACTTCATGCATGATACATAGTTGTGCGCGTTTTTGCACATAACCAAAATAATGATATGGTAGACTGTTTTTGTGATCAGACACAAAACGGTTCAAGTCATGAGGAAGGTTCATTCTTTCCTGACGCTCGCATTCAAGCTTCCTTTCAACGACTCTAAAAACTATCCTTTTTCCAAGAATTATTTTCAAGAGAATTTGCCCGTAGTAAAATACGACTGCATATATGTAGTTAAACCATATGTTTGCAATAGATTGAAGGTATCAGGAATAAAACCTTTTTGTCCAGTACAATTACTTGTTTGAAACAAATTCAGACGATAAGTAAAAATCTGCTTCGTGAGACAGTTCGTAGGCATCTTACACAGTCGTTGAAGGAAAGCTTGTTTACGTTTGGCAATATCACATTGTATGCTGTACCAACCTAGCATACTTAAAACCATAAGGCCCGGCCTTTGCTGACGCGGTTTCTTATTGTATGCGAGTGAGTTAATTGTTCGTTTATTATTATACCAACATGGGTCACTGTTTTGCATCTATCTATAGTAAAGTTTCCGAATCTAACCGACATGATATTACTATTGTCTTTACCAAATATGATACATTTACACTTGTCTGTATTAATAAAGCTATATCCCCAGTCATTTGCACATTCATTTGTAATAGTTAATTGATACGTGATGCTTGTCAAGTTTGGACAAAGAAGCACAAGATCGCCTGCTAGTGCCGTAGGTCTATCCAAGTCTGTTTGATAAGTCGTTTATAAACAGTAAATAATTCCAAGTGGACATAACTCCACCTTGTTTTACATTTTGCAGTATATCGATTGAGTTCCAGCAGATACCGTTTATCATTACACTTGCAGTGAGGTTTTCATATGACTGTATAAGTAGTCGGAGAAATTTACCCCCGTATACCGACTTCATTCATTTTGAAAAGTTGTGCACTGTGGCGAACGTTATCGGCGCCCGTGAAGTATCCGCTCAAAGAGTTTACAAATGACGGAGAGAATGGTAATTGGACAATAACTCTTTAGTTCAGAGATTGGTTTGCCATCCTTATGTATGGGAATGATGTATCCTTCTTTGCACCGAGATGGAACGTACGATTCGTATATCATCATGCAAAACAAACTAAGTAAGTATTTGTGTAGTACATCTCCTCCGTGGATAATATGTTCGGCAGAAACAGTGACGGGTCCGGCAGCTTTTACCCCTTTTGAAACGTTTCACAGATTCTAGCAATTCGTCCATGCTGACCCCACGCGTTAACACAGGATCCTCAGAATAGTCATCTGATTGAAGAAATTCAAATACCCTTTCTTCGACACTTTTTAAATGAGTAGTATTGTAGTGGGGCATGTTTTTAGGTTGAGAAACGCCGACCTAATAGGAGTGAGATAGTAGAGACAATTCATTTGCATAAGTGAAATCTTTGAGAGATATAAATTGTGATCTTATGCCCCTGTTCTGCTTGTTAATATGTACGTCGTACTACCCAATCAAAGGCAATATTCAAAAGTACTGCTGACATTGCACAGCCTTGCGAAAAGATACTGCGACCGTTCATCTATGTATACCACACTGCACAATATAACTACTGTCCACGCAATATTTCGCGTTCCTGAGCAACATGCCTGATCTTTTACGTATTCTCATATATAAAAAGCATAAAAAGGTAGTTTATCTTTATCTGACATAACCCTTTATATGAAATAGATATAGAAGCAAACGGTATGATTATTTGAATGTAAAAAGTATATTATGTCTATATTTCAGGATTGCAAATCTAAGTACATGTAGATTTACATGTTAGAAAAATGTAATGTCCTTCTTCAATATTAGTATTCGCAATTCAAAGGTAATGATCATTTCTGAATCTGTGAACCCTTCTGTTATCAATGCATCCTTTTGTTCATTCTGTGCCACCGTAAACCAGTGCTTTCAGTTTCCAACTTCTCCTGTAAGGTATACAAAAAAATCGTTTTCAACAATATTCAGTTATACCACGGCGTTTCCTTGGTAATTTACCTGCTTTACTGGTCCTTTTATCCTGACTTCAGCGTATCTAGATAAGAAGCGTATTTCAAGTTCTAAACTCCTCATTATGAAGATTATTTGCAGTGCCTACAATATTGGGTTTTGTTAGGAAATAAGATACTGTGTGGAAAAGAACAGTTTAATCCTCCTTATAATTTTCTGGAATAGATAACACCCTTTCCTGATACGGTCGACTTTTGACGCACGAACAGAAAACGAGGTTTTGGAATTATTACGGGAAAAGAAGAAGAATTTGCTTAACTCGTGTAATTGTTGTAGAAATGGTTAGAAATTAAAATAAATTAACACGAATGAGTATTCTATTTATCACAAAAAGTGATTTATGAGGCGTATTTCGAAAAAGATGTACATGAAATTTGCCGGTTTGGGCGCTAAAGTGACTAACCTTATAAAGTCAAACCGCAGACGTGACGTCATATTCCGCGTATAACAAAGACTGTAAACCAAACTAGTAGTGTCATATAATATTTATGTAATGGGACTTTTACACCCCCAGTGATGGCTTTATGTGATATTACTATGTGACTGTTAAACCGGGAAATTTGAATTAATGATTTTGATACGGTTGAAAACATTGCGGTAAAAGAATAATTGTCTCATTGTTGTATTTTCTAAGCCTCAGTCACATTTGCTGCAGCGGCCGTGGGTCTAAAATAAATACGATCAATAGCAATTATACGGCCGCCGCAGCATTTCCACAGACCCATACTGTAGCAGTCACATATGTTATTGTAGCCGCACGGCGTATTTTGAATTTGTGGAGACAGAATACCTGCGACTACAAAATTTTGAAGTGATGACGCACTCAGATAATAATTATGATATACAGACTGCTTTGGGGGCCGTACGGATGGGGTTCGGCGAGAGGACGTGTGCCTTGCGTTGCGCGCAGGGTGTGCCACATACCACAATGCCACCGTACGGGCATCGTATGGCTGCCCTAGGGCCGTCTTAAGGCTGTCCTAGGGCGGCTGAGGAATTCAAGCGGTCGCGGGAATTTTGTTTGGGGTCCGCAAAAATCAACTGTAATGCCTCAGTCACATTTGATCTACGGCTAGGATATGGCGGCCGTAGGCCTTCCCACCCCCCCCCCCCCCCCCCCTCCCCCCCACCCCACCCCCCCCCCAAATCGAGATATACTTGCGGCGGCTTCAGAAGATCTGCGGTGGCCTCAGAGTCACCCTAGGGCATATACCTATCGTTTACAGGCCGTAGAGGTCGCCTTGGGATTATAGCGCGGGGTTATAACCGCAAGGCCACCGTACGCCCGACATATGTACACCGTGGAACCGGCATGGCTACGGCGTGTCTAATTGCTACGGCGAACCTAGAAATGAAAACAGTTATAACTCCGCGTTATAATCCTACGGCATGTAAAGTACAGGTATATGCCCTAGGGTGACCCTGAAGCCACCGCAGATCTTCTGCGACCGCCGCAAGTATCTCTCGATATTTGGGGGCCTACGGCCGCCATATCCTAGCCGTAGATCAAATGTGACAGGCATTACAGTTGACTTTTGCGGACCCCAAGCAAAATTCCGGCTTTGAGACACATTTCTTAAATGATATAAATCATAATATCAGTACATTATATGAGCCTTTCCTCGAGAGAAAATCACCAGTGTGGACTCTGCGTAAAGTATCGACTCGGATCAGCCCAAGCATGCAGCGCAGGCTAATCCGGACAGACACTTTTAGTCTCCTGTGGATTTTCTGTTTCAGGAATCAGTACTCTATACCTCTATCTCTCTGAGATGTAATATGTCGGTCCGGATAAGCCTGCGTTGACTGCGCCAGAGTCGATACATTACGCAGAGTCCATAATGAAGGTTTTCTCGTGGAACATGCATTTAATACCTTGTTGAGACCGTGCGAATGCAAATGCATGGAGACTAAACAATCGTGGTTCGTATAATTATTTACAAATACAATATTTCATCTCACGAACGTAAAACTTAGATATAAAAATAATTGATTTTCAAAGGAATGAATGTATATTGTTTTATGGCGCATCGACAGCTAAGGTCATTTAGCGCGCAATTAAATTTAAATTAAAAATAATAATAATTATTCATGATCCCTGGGTAAACAAACCAGTACTAGGCTAGAAAATGTGCCTTGCCCAAGGGCACTCCACCATGACCGTAGTGCCGCGATTGGGGATCGAACCCGGGACACCCGGTTTTGAAATCACAGCGGATTCCGATTTTCAAAGGAAATGTCGCGCTACATTTTTATTTCCGAAATCCCAAATACACACAAGGGTAAGTTATCCCATTATTTATGTACCACTATGCAACCAAACACTATGATGACTGCGTGGAAAAGAAGCCAATTACTTGGAAAGACTGTTGTGTAGATTACTCGTGTATCATAACCAAGAAACACATTGTTAAGTTAGCTGGTCGTCGTGATATGACTGACAAATGTTGAAACCAGCGTTAAGAACGAATCAATCAAAACAAGAGTCATTTGCCACAGAAGATCGGCTCATATGCAGGGTGCAGTTCTCATGATCCAATGGGATCGTCGGTTTTATTGTTGATTTTAACCAAGCAGACTTACAATAGATCATAAATTAAGCATTATATTACATAAAAGAAATCATTTTCAGATTATTATTGTTAAAATATGCATAATGACAGACACTAAACAAACTTTGTTATGAAAGAAAATATCATATTGAAATGTGACATGAACATACTTGTATCTCCTTTACCATATACCTGATAATATATTAACCCTTTCCCACATATAATAATCTGCAGTCGACAAATTTAAAACATCTAGGAAATAATGTTGAATGAAGTTAAAATGAAGATATAATTTGTTTAATGAGTGAAATTATTCTGGACAATTAAATTGACATTCAACATATTTTTTTCAATTATGCAAATACGCCGTTTGATTTCATTTTGAAATAATAATTCAATACTTCATATTAATATGCAAGTTCGTCGTTTTATTTTGTATAAGTTGTTGCGACAAGCGACATTCGTCTTCAACCACTGGACTATAAGTTTTTGTAGAAAAAAACAGTCAATGGTTTGGAATGACTGTTTTGTGCAGTGCTGTTGTGAGGGTTTGTTCCCGATACGTCGACTCGTTCCGCTTAACACCTATGACTAATCCGGGATTAGGGGATACCTCAAGGGGTATATAACTATGTAACTATATAAATTATGTTATGTTATGTTATATAAATCAATTTATTTGATTTTAAGGATGCACGATTTAAATGCATTTTAATAAAAAAAATTAACATTATTAATTAAGTTCAAACTGTAAATGTATCTGAAGGATAGACGGTAATTTATCAGAATAATTACAATTTAAATGCATGTTACAATTAAGTTGTTTTCTTTTAATCATTAAGGTATTGTTTTCTAGTCGTAAGTAATTAAGTTCAAACTGTCAAGGTCTGTTGAACTAATTAATCAAAAATTGTGCCTTTTAATCCTTTTTCTTTAAATAAAAATTAACTGTTTTGTTACTTAATTGATGCTAATTTAGTTCAAACCGTTAGAAACATACGAATACCTTACGTATAAATGAAATGATGAAACAATCCACCTCTCATTTATGCCGAGCGCAAGGGTAAACAACGTTATAAAGAAAGGAAGTCCAACACTCATTTAGTCATATTCAATCATGGCAAACGAACAGCTGAACGTTCAGTACATCATTAACAAAAAAGGGGGTCATAACTTGACATTTGACGGATACATTTATCGCCGATATAACGGAACTCGCAGAACCATTCACAGCACAATGGGTAGAGGGCGACATAGCGATGATGAACCACTTTGGCACACAGAGGCCGCGCACTACGAACAGCATCGAAGGCTGGCACAGCACACCGAAGAAAATGACACAACACTCCCACCCAAACTTATTTACAGCCATCAAGATGTTCAAAGACATTCAGAACGCAAATAATATTGGGTTAATACAGATAGCTGTCGGTGGAACAACTCGCCCTCGTGCTACCAGACTATTGATCGTAAATTAAGTATCCTGAAAGAGAGGTATGAAACTGGCGTTCTTGAGTTGATGGCTTATGCGGATTCTGCATCTCAGCTCATACACTTGAATTGAAACTAACAGTGACATTTTAGGTGTTCGTGTGATTATATGCTTTTTTTAATATTTTATTGCATAGTTCGAATAAATAAGCGACGACAAGTGCAGCAAAAGATCAACTTGTACGTATGTGCAGGCTAATCCTAGGTTACACTTTTCTCAAATGTTTTAAATTTCGCATTCTTAGTAAATTCTGCATGTATATATTTCTTGAACATAATTGTTTATGCATAAATAAAATTTAAAAACAAAATCAGTTTGTCTCATGTAATTTCCGTGTAGATCTAATTTCCGATTATTTGCAAACGCATCGGAAAAATGTTTATTAATATAATTTACCTGTCACATAATTACCATCTAATGGTCCCCCTGATCCGCTCTACCGCAAGGGATTAAATCAAACAGAACAGAACAGAACAGAACAGTGTTTATTTTCTTTTGACTTATACATAGTACAATGTACATCGTGATACAATCACATACAAAGTACAAAATATACATTACATCACATTTAAACATGAACACGAACGGAATAGAAATACAAAAAGAAAAAAAGAAAAGAAAAAGAGAGGAAAAAAAAAGAAAAAAAGAAAAGAGAAAAAAAAAGAGATTTACTACAAGATTTAGAGGACAAACCATTCACATTACTCAAATCGAGTCGACGTATCTATCGGGTACACACTGTTGTGAGAAAGCTGGATAACACATGGATATCGAGGGTTTGGCGTGAAACGGTTGTAACTCAAATTGGTATTTTTTTAACAAGGTTGATCACTTCGCTATAAAGTCTTCATAAGCGTTAAATCATTTTGCTTGGTAAACAATGGAAATTTAGGTGCCATTGCTCGTTCTGATTTGCAATTTGCAAATTGTTTACAAAAGGGGTCAAAATTGCCCCTAAATAAGGTTTTCAAAATAGGTTTTTAGTTACAACCGTTTCACGCCAAGCCCTCGATATGTGAGCTGGTCGACGTGATACGACTGAAACATTGTTGAATATACCGTTAAGCACTTATCAATCAATCTGTTGCTGGACATTAACCTTGAAACACTAAAATGGCTTATTGTTATATAAATAAAAGTGTCGACTTATAATTATTATTTCGTAAATATGAAATTAAATAGCTCATTTGCATATTAAAATTAATTAATTAATTAAACGACATTAATATTTCGTCCATTCGAAAATAAAATAGCTTATTTTCATAAAAAAAAAAAAATGTCGAATAATTATTTCGAAATAAAAACGGCTAATTTGCTAATTTATAAATGTTGAATATGTAGAATGTCACTTTAGGGCTTCCGTACAAGTTTGCCTTTTGCATTAACGTTTTTAAAAGTTGTCTGCTGCATTTGTGTCGAAATGCTTTTGCAAGTGGGAAAGGATCCAGAGTAGTGTACTTTAAAAAAACATATGACTGAAATAGATAACATCATGAAATGGTGAAGCTCATTATTGAAACTGGGTTGCAAACATTATAGAAAAGGGAAACATTACTCATTTATTAGCAATTATTTTCCCATAATTTGTTCAACGGTTTACCATTATTATTATAGATTTAAGATCTCTATAAAAAAAAACTCATATGTTGGTATGAATGTTTTGCCCATGCTCAAAACTGTCGAGTTGCATTCGTAGTGGAGAAATATCGAACAGCATTTGAAGTGTATTCTAACTGCATTCTGACTACATTCTAAATAGTCTTACGGCATTCTGACAGCATTCGAAACATTTTGATCGCATTCGAAGGGGAACCCAAACGGTAATCCTCTGTATACATTCGTATAAAAACGCGATCAGCTGCTAGAATTGTATTAGTTGGTATTTAGGAGTCACATAACTTTGGGCGGTATTCGGGCAACAATCCAACCGTATTCGTACGATAGTTGAAGTGCATTATAAATATTTTGACTGGATTCTAACAGCATTCTAAATATTCCTACTATGTTCCAACTTCATTCGAGCTGCATTCAAGAGCTAAGACACCCGGAAGGTGCAAGATTCGAGGTGGGATCTAAGTGCATGCTTAGTATTCGTACAGCATTTTTATAAAGCTGTAAGAATTTAGGCCAATTTGACTTCCCTCCCGAATGTGGCGCGAGTTTTAGAAAATATATATTTCCAGCCCCGGCTGGTTCTGCCTAATAATTCCTGCTGATTCTAAATAAATATGACGGTTTTTTTTTATGCTAGGTCCAAAATATCATCTGATAACTGTCCCATGTCAAATTAATACTTCAAAAGACACAACAAACTCATATTAGCACTATTATAAGCACTTTACCTTTTCCCAACACTGTTTTCAAAAATCTATCCACTGGAGAAAGGAGCATTTGTTCCTTATGCAATAATTAGAAACATATATAACCGTCTGTTGAAGATGCTTCGAAATGCGTCTAAATGTCAGAATGTGTTAGACATAGCTTATCATCAGCTGCTTACATAAAAACTAATACAAAGTAAATATTGATTTCAATAAATAATAAAAGGCAAATGGGTTGATTCCGAAATCACTCAGGCATCTATTGTTCAGCTATTTGTCTATTTTTTTGTAACACAATGCGTTCTTTATGATCATAAGTGCTAGTTGTTAAATATCGATGATTTCAATTTGAACGAATGTATAACATTTACATAATAGGTGACCTTAAAGTCATTCTTTCATAAAACCTTGTGAACAAAAACAATAAAACGTTGTCATTTTTGAGAGACAGTCTTGTTTAGTGAAGCAGATGTGAGACGTTCCACGAGTAAACCAACATAATGGCCTCTGCGTAATGTATCGACCCAGATCAGCCTGCGCAGTCCGCGCAGACTAATCCGGGCGCGACGCATTCTGTCTCAGGGGTATATAGGTACAGAGTAATGAAACAGAAAATCCACAGAAGGCGAAAAGTGAATGCCTAGATTACCCTGCGCGGCATGCTTAGGCTGATCCGGGTCGATACATTACGCAGAGACCACACTATTGGATTCCCCGCGGGACGGCTCATATGTAGCTTTCTTTTCGTTACCATTTTTACCAATTTCATTAAAACAAGACCAACCCTTTGTTGCACGAATATTGTATCTGGTGACACCTCATACAAGGTCGTCACAAATTGACCCTATACATTTAAATAATCTATACAATCAGAACACTCGTCAATCACCGCTTCTCTATCTCGTTTATTTATATGGGTTATCTCCCATGTTGGTATCTTACACTTTAGTATGCGATGATTTGATTGGCTGATGCACAGATCAATCTGAGAAGACATGTTATAAGACAGTCTCCAGATTTATACGACCGTTTGCTACTACAGCTGGATAGATAGTTAGAAAGATTTTATTCACTAAAGACAAAATGTCAATCTTGTACATACAATCTTACAAACACACAAGTATATACATGTATGAACATCAGGGGTGTAGCTTTGCAATACTCAACGTGTAGGCCGTCTCGTGAGAAAATCAACATTGTGGACTCTGCGTAAAGTATCAACCTAAGCATACCACACAGGCCTACCCGGATAGACAATGTTCGCCTCCTGTGGAGTTTCTGTTTCAATAACTATTCTATACATCTACCCCTAAGACGGAATGTGTCGGCCGGATCAGTCTGCGCGGACAGCGCAGGCTGATCTGGTCGATACATTACGCAGATGTCTATCACCGCAGCTGCATTTTTGGGCATTTTTGAGAAAAAATGTGTAGGCATGTGCCTACAGTGCCTAAAGGGAGCTACGCCCCTGAACATATACATTTGTTTGTCATTTACATCTGCTTCTTAGCAGAGACCTAAATATATATATATATATATATATATATATATATATATGTCTCTGTTCTTAGTTAATGGTAGAAATGACCACATAACAATAAGGAAAAGTAGTGGAGAAAAGCGACAATAGAAATAGCTAATT
This sequence comes from Serripes groenlandicus, assembly GCA_031761405.1. Lineage (NCBI taxonomy): Eukaryota > Metazoa > Mollusca > Bivalvia > Cardiida > Cardiidae > Serripes > Serripes groenlandicus. The sequence continues at coordinate 30,681,889 of JASEVX010000003.1, forward strand.
CATTTTTGTTTTCTAGATAATGCATGACATAGAGTTGCAGTTTATCACCGACATTAAATATAAAAATCTGTAACTTAAATATTCAAATAAGTAGGTATATATCAATTTATATATAGTTCAATAATCTATTCTAGTTAAGAGTTTCTAGTTAAGAGTTTCAGGTGCTTACCCAATGAAACGCAAGCGACCTACCTCGTTATATATAATACAATATTAATCAGTATCCTTGTATCGTAGAAGAATAGGGCTAAAATGAAAATCTCGAAAATGGAAATAAACTTTAATAAACATTTCACACACATATATACATATATCGTTTTTCACATTTTGCAAAACATTTAACAACATTAAAAAACATACATTTTAAATGAGATAATTATACAAGTGACTTCATTCTTGTTTCGAAACTTTTATCTAGAAAAATGCACAATTTGGATAATGTTTTCTGGTTATTGCTTGTTAAGATTTCGATGAATTTAGGAATGTTTGGTTTAGACCAATAATATTTTCTTATATATATTTGTCTTGATCATTGTATAATGGACATTTAAGTAAAAAACGAAATTCGTCTATATAGGAGTCTTAATAGGTTCTTTCCATCTTTCAGTTTCAATTTCCAGTTGGTGACTTGAAAGTCTAAATTTTGTTAATGCAAATCTGTATTTCTTCATTTTTATGTTGTCTAAATACATATTAAAATCAAAGGATTTGATGAGAATATATGTTTTAGCTTTAGAGGTTTGACTTAGATCGGCATCCCTGTTTTAGATAAAAAATATATTTTACACTTTGTAAACTGTTTTTCGACTCCTTGATTCATCCATACATAACTAAAACCAAAAGTATTCAAAATATATTTAACCTTTGAAGCCCAATTTTCTTTATTTTCATTTATATCATTTAACATTTGTTTGTATATTGCCTTAATGTATTTCTGTTCGTTTGTTCTCGTGACTGTTAACCAGTATTTAGTTATCAAAGAAAGGAGTTGTAACTTCAAGGGTAATCTTCCCAATTCACCGTATATAAAATTATTAGGAGTCTCCAGCGAAGTTAAGGTATTATTTTAATGAGATCGATATAAGACGTTCAGTAAAGAAGTTATATGGCTCACGCTTCGTACCAGGGTTGGTGTAGCTGTTATTTCATTGGTGGATTGGCTACCATTAACTAACGTAAACATTTCTCTTAACGCACTGCAGGTTTATATTTTTATATTTATTTTAGATCATAGGAAAGAAATTCAGATAAGCCTTCCGGGCAGGACAATGTTGTACAGGGAATTTCGGATGAATACATATATGTCTAAAAATGTCTCCTGTTGGACAATAATGATTTTGTTTCAAGTTGAAAGTGTTCTTATATAAAATAGAATACTCGCTGACTGATTTTAACCTAAACGGTGTATGCTTTAAGTTATATTGACACATTAAGAGCAATTTTTAGAACAACATGTATTTTCTGAAATGGGAAAGAGCCATAGCCTGTCGCCTAAGGAAAATGAACTGCAACCATCTGACCATAAATAGCGTATCAGGTCGGTTCGTTTGTAACATTCATTTCCTACTTCAAGTTGATAACTTGTCTTATCGGATTAGTATCAGAACCAGTCTGCAGATGCTTCAAGAATCCTTGTCTGATGATATTGCTTACAGCGAAGATTCTGATCTGATTGCATGGGGGCTTATTTTGATCTAGATATTTACTGGTTTAAAAATCCGAAGATCGGGTTACGTTTGATGTGATCCTTATCATAATTACATCAAAATAGCACGAAAATCGACCGTCACAAGTTTTGAAATTATTGGCACTTACGTTCAAACACCATGCGTGTAGCAGAGCTCCGGTAGCTCAGCCGATGGCGACGCGGGCTGTCAATCCAAAGTTCGAACATCAGCTCAGCCAACATTCTTTCATACAAAAATCAATGCGACTAGCGTCATTCGTCTTTCACCACTCAAGTTATCGAGAGGTCGAAATATCGAAAAGTTCGAGTTATCGAGAGGTATCCGTATATCTCAAAACTGTAGGTATCCCCTTTATCGTTGCAATCTGAAACGCATGGATTTAATAATTTATTTGAGCCGTTCCATGAGAAAAGCAACATTATGGACTATGCGTAAAGTATCGATCCGGATCACCCTAAGCATGCCGTGCAGGCTAACCCGGAGTGACACTTTTCGCCTCCTGTGGATTTTCTGTTTCAGGAATCATTAATGTATACCTCTTTCGACCCTGAGACGGAATGTGTCGGCCCGGATCAGTCTGCGCAGAGGCCATAATGTTGGTTTTCTCGCGGGACGGCTTAACTAATAAACACTTTATTATATTCCAAACCTTAAACACGTTAGTGTATATCTAAGCACAATTCCGTGTGTAGAGTTGGCATCTCTCAAGGGTTGTCAAAGTAAGTCCATAGTTCGTTACAACCTGTGGTCGACAGACCGTCGGGAGTAGACGTGGTGCCCAATACTCGAATGACCGACACACAAACTCGGATTCGTTTGTACACATGTCCATGCATTCTTCAAACGTGGTCCCAAATTTTGTTCTTGTGTTGTGTTGGGGCAGATATCCGTCTATCTCAAAATTGTAGGTATCCCCATAAACGTTGCAATCTGAAACGCATGGATTTAATAATTTCTTTGAGCCGTTCCACGAAAAAATCAAGATTATGGACTATGCGTAAAGTAAGATACGCAGGCTAACCCGGACAGACACGTTTCGCCTCCTGTTGATTTTCTGTTTCAGGAATCATTACTGTATACCTCTATCCCCCTTAGACGGACTGTGTCTGTCCGGATTAGTCTGCGCGGACTGCGCAGGCTGAACTGGGTATATATATTACGCAGATTCCAAAATGTTGGTTTTCTCGAGGAACGGCTCATTAATTGTCAGTGGTGTATTTGAGAGGTGCTCTGCGGAAACCAACATTAACGCGATAATTGCACCAGTGGAAAAAAGACTTGCCTCTGCATGAGTGCTAAGGATTCAAATGAATACTGCTTTACAGAAGTTTCTCAAAATCTTCTACTCCTAATTGGCGAACATTTCAGAGCAAGATCAGACTGAACGCATGCATCTTACGCTTTGTTTTCGCCGAACCCCGCTCATTTATCACATATTTGTTAAAATTGAGTAGTAAACAGTGAACAATCCGCGGCACAAGTTAAAAGGTCTTTGACAAGTTCTGACCGACGAAGAACCAGATAAGCATAGACTGCTCAAGCTTCTTCTTATTAAAATGAACAGATCTAAGAAAATGTCCGAAGGAACTTTTTCTTGTTTCGGAGCTCTATTGGTAAATGAAGCAATTACAATACTATACACCAGATTAAGTTTTCACATACATCACCTCCCCGTCCTTCAGTCCATCCGTATATCTGTCTGTTTAATACACAACCTACCTGTAACAAACGCTCTCATATATACGGATCAAGACTTAGTCCGGACACTTTAACACGTCGAATAACGACACTCCTAACCCGTTTATTCTCATGTATGTTTGAAACCCGATACAACCACACTCGTATTCGGATCACGGTTTAGTCCAGTCATACATTTACAAGTCAAATCACGACACTCCCCATCCGTGTATCCGTCTGTGTTTCTGATTTATACACAAACTTCATGTAATACCCCCACTCGTATTCGGATCACGATGCATACTTACACGTTCAACCACGACACTACCCACGCGTGTATCCGTCTGTCTGTCTGATTTATACACAACCTTCATGTAATACACCCACTCGTATTCGGATCATGATACATACTTACACGTTCAACCACGACACTCCCCATCCGTGTATCCGTCTGTCTGTCTGATTTATACACAACCTTCATGTAATACACCCACTCGTATTCGGATCATGATACATACTTACACGTTCAACCACGACACTCCCCATCCGTGTATCCGTCTGTCTGTCTGATTTATACACAACCTTCATGTAATACACCCACTCGTATTCGGATCATGATGCATACTTACACGTTCAACCACGACACTCCCCATCCGTGTATCCGTCTGTCTGTCTGATATATACACAACCTTCATGTAATACACCCACTCGTATTCGGATCATGATACATACATACACGTTCAACCACGACACTCCCCACACGTGTATCCGTCTGTGTTTCTGATTTATACACATTCTTCATGTAAGACACCCACTCGTATTCGGATCATGATACATACTTACACGTTTAACCACGACACTCCCCACCCGTGTATCCGTCTGTCTGTCTGATTTATACACAACCTTCATGTAATACACCCACTCGTATTCGGATCATGACACATACTTACACGTTCAACCACGACACTCCCCACCCGTGTATCCGTCTGTCTGTCTGATTTATACACATTCTTCATGTAATACACCTACTCGTATTCGGATCATGACACATACTTACACGTTCAACCACGACACTCCCCATCCGTGTATCCGTCTGTCTGTCTGATTTATACACAACCTTCATGTAATACACGCACTCGTATTCGGATCATGACACATACTTACACGTTCAACCACGACACTCCCCATCCGTGTATCCGTCTGTCTGTCTGATTTATACACAACCTTCATGTAATACACGCACTCGTATTCGGATCATGACACATACTTACACGTTCAACCACGACACTTCCCACCCGTGTATCCGTCTGTCTGTCTGATTTATACACACTCTTCATGTAATACACGCACTCGTATTCGGATCATGATGCATACATACACGTTCAACCACGACACTCCCCACCCGTGTATCCGTCTGTCTGTCTGATTTATACACAACCTTCATGTAATACACGCACTCGTATTCGGATCATGATACATACATACACGTTCAACCACGACACTCCCCCCCCGTGTATCCGTCTGTCTGTCTGATGTATACACAACCTTCATGTAATACACCCACTCGTATTCGGATCATGACACATACTTACACGTTCAACCACGACACTACCTACCCGTTTATCCGTCTGTCTGTCTGATCTATACACAACCTACACGTCAAATCGCGACAAACCCCTCCGTTCGTCCGTCCGTCTGTCTGTTATATAACCTACCTGTAACACACGCACATGTATTCGGATCATGGCTTAGTCCCGACACACATTTACACTTCAAATCGCGACACTCCGAGTTCGAATCAACACAATCCGCTTCAGCACACAGCTGTTAGAAATGGACGTTGGGCAAGTGGTATTCGGATCCTGAAATAAATTGTATTGTTAAATTTAATTACACACGGTCCCGTGAATTCATCATTCGAACCTCTGCACTTGACAAAAGTCACAAACGGCACGCGCGGATCCAACATTTGTATCGGGAAGTTGGGGCGGGGCTTTCAGGTCCTGAGTCATTCGAATGAGGTTGAAATGAAAGTTTGTAATTTATGGATGTTAAGGCCGATTCGAATCAGCGAACATAAGCCAATTCTAGCCACGAGGAGGCCCCCAACATTTAGAACAATAGCATACCGAGAGTTTACCCAGCATCCCGGATCACATTAGTTAGTTAATTACTCGTTTATTATATGAAACGAAACATCTTTTTATTTGCCAAATGCATTTTTTATGATATGTAAGATACAATTGTTTTAAGGTTTACTTCTAGATTAACCATCAATATAAAGTAATTATAATGTAGGAGAATCATTTACGTCGGCACATCATTTTTGGAGTTGGCAGCCTGCCTATTGCTGTTAACACCAAACAACGCATTTTAGGGTGAGACTGCGCGAGAACAAAGTTAACCATGGATTCAGCAAAACTGCCATTTAAAAGGTTAAGATCTCCCCAAAAAAGATCATTATAATGTTTTTGAAACATCAGTGAAACAGTTAAGGTGTGAGTAATCCAATATAAGTTTAACAAATGCTTTAGAAAGAAATGCGACGAGAGGACAAATATTAAAGCTTGTTAACATTTTTGCTAAGTGTAACGGAAAAGTACAAAGAAGTCGCGCGTGACATAAGCAGTGGTGGATTTACCGGGGACGGTAGAGTCCGTGCGACGAAAAATTAATGATAAACAAAGAAGACCCGTAACAAATACAGTGGCCGATTTAGCGGGGGCTCATAGGTCCCGGGCCCGACCCCATGCGACCCCCCCCCCCCCCCCCCCCCCCCCCCCCCCCCGCGATCACAGTTTTGGTGACAAGTTTCGGGTTCGATGAAAGAATTTCAACTATTGGCCTCGTGAAGTCCGACTGAAGATCATCAATGGCGAAGAAAATGCTTACAGGAATATGCCTTATGTCTGCACATAACTATATGGATATCAACATTTATGTTTTAATGATATCACAGTCAAGTTCGAATATGGGTCATACTGGGTCGGAAACTAGGTCACTAGGCCAAATTGAAGGGAAATCTTGTTAACACCCTAAAATTTGGTCAGAATATTTATCGTTAAGATATCTAGGCCAAGTTCGAATATGGGTCATGCCGGTTTAAAAAACTAGGTCACTAGGCCAAATTGAAGGACAATCGTGTTAATACTATGGAGGCCGCATTCTTTGCTTCAGCAGCTTGAAACTGTGTCAGAAGTGTTGTATTGATGATATCTAGTACATGTTCGAATATGGGTCATATCGGGTAAACACAAAAAGGTCAAATACTATCTTTAGATTCTAAACGAGACTGGCACCTGTGGGCACTAGGCCAAATGAAGGAAAAACTTGATAACACTCTAGAGGTTGCATCTTGATTTTTTGTCAGAATAATTGTCTTGATTGCATTTTTCAAACACTTTCTCCCAGCCTAGTAAATGATTTAGAGAATTATTTCTACTTGATGGAAGTTAACATTGACATATTTCTTAATATAATAAGGCAGAAACTTCAAAATAAATAAACCTGCTGTCAAATTTTCTTTTGATATGTTATGTCTTAAATGTGTATACTTGTGAGCTCTTGCACTCAGGTGAGCGATATAGTGCCAACAAGGTTTCCAAATTGGCAGTTTCATACAATTTACTATTTTTGATATGATCTTTCAACTTCCTAACAATAAATACATAAACATAAGCTGCAATTGTTATTTCCTTTCACATTTCCCCTACTTTTCCAACCGTCCTGCAGCCTCCAGGCCGTCAACACTTCAGTGCTTTGATAACAATCTACAGTCCCAACACAAAATATAATAATATTATAAATTTATATACTACGTGCAAAGATCCATACATATCCAAAACTGTGAGTAAGTCGACGGGACGGTCATATGAACAAAACATTAAACTGTACGGTTTAAGGGGCACAAATAATATGAGACAGGTGGAACTCCGGGGAAAACGACCTTAGTAAAATAGTAATAGGCTAGGATAAATAAAAGTCTGTATGAGTTTCCATGAATTCTGATGAACATTTACACTGATGCTTGAGTCCCTAGGTTGTGAACATTGTTATTGCAGCTAATATGGTGCAGATGTGATTTGAAATTTATAATCATTATCAAACAAGATAGGAAAGCCGTGACACTTTAAATGTACTTTTACTTTAAAACAAAGTAGAAATCGTTTAAGATAAAGGAGTAATTGTTTCATAATACCTGAACCAGGAACGAGGATATCGAATCTGCATTAACTCCATAGTATACCATTGGTAGTGACGCGCAGGTCTCGTCAGTGCACGTTAATATATCAACGGAAACGGCGAGGCTATTCAAATAGCATGTACGTAACGTCTTATCATACATTACTGATCGACAGGTTTCCAGCTTTGAACACGCTATGTAACATTCAACGATGGACCTTGCAGAGATGGAACCAATGGGTTGTCCGTAGGAAACTTGGTTGATATGAGTTACTGTATACGTGTTATCTCCATGTAACCCTGTCAGAATACTCAACAATACTGTGATTACTATTTGTGAATAAAATATACTCATTTGAGAAGCAAATATTTTTTGCAAAAACTTCATCTTTCATTGAAGAATTATCATGTGTATTTTGATAATTTTTGCTGAAATCCCAACTAAACATTACAAGTACATGATATTCTTAAATACGTTAGTGTCCGGTAGAAATAAAATCCTATTATAACGTTTTATCAAACTGATTTCCAACGTCCTATTGTGTAAATATTATAAAAGTGTAAGGCTCTTAATAGAAGCACTCTCGAACTGACTCCCACTCCAATGTTAGAGCATGTTCGAGTATGTATACACTTGTTTGTTTATTCAATAAACATTAGTAACCTTGCTACGAAAACATTTCATCAAATGTCACCACAGGCTAAACAATGGGTATTGAGTTCGTTTATTTATCTGTGAAAAGTCTATACCGGCATGCGAATATTTTATAAAAACTGTTTTGATTATCCTTTATGTTTTAATTGTTGGTTTCCTGCTGTGAAATAGACATTATTAGGTCAATCGAATAGTGAGCTTATCTGATTTGAAATGATTTAAAGTGAATGTGCAACACATTTTAACCCTTTTCCACAAACAACAATACAGCAACTGAGCCCGTCGTTTTCAGTACCCACAACCTGGGGATTGATGCTGGGAAAGATTTTCAAAGACTTGATAAACCACAAATAGGACATCAACAGAAGATTGAGTAAACGAACCTTTTCCCACCAATATATCGGGACGTTTTGAGTACCAACAACGTAGGAGATAAGTATTTTAGAACATGAAAAAAAATCCTTATCTGATTTAGAGCCCTGCTTACAGAGGGTATTCTTACGAATCTGCAGCCGACGACCTTTTTAATGCATTGCATCGGGTAAAAAGGAAAGAAGGCATTTTCAATTGGCTTTCAAGGGTTCAATCCTTCGTTCGGGCACATGTTGGAAAAGTCTCAGTTCGACGGTGATTTTGAGTACCTCCATCATATAGTTATGTTGAACAATAAGAGAGATATTGTGGTGAAAAGGGTTGTTTATTGTCATTTCTATTGACGTCCGTTTGTGGTTTAGTATGCTAGGCTCTGAAGAGCTTGTCCCAGCATCAAGCCCAAGGTTGTGGGTACTGGAAACGACGGTCTGAACAAGACGCACCTTTTGAGTTCCCACATCATAGCGTTTGGTTAAATGATAAGAGAGATATTGTGTAAAACAGGTAAGTTGTGTACACCTTACCCCACCCACACCCGAGAACACAGGATCTCACTATGAATGAAGTGTTTTTACCAAGTGCCCGGACGGAGGATTGAACCCCGGACAGCAGATTGCAAATGGCCGGTGCTAATACACACTCCTGTTGGTTCATCTCAGGGCTCTTAATCAGATAAGGGTAGTTTTTCATGTTCTAAAATTCTTATCTCCTACGTTGTTGGTACTCCAAACGCCCTTCTCAGTTTGACGGTGATTTTGAGTACTCAACATAGAGTTTGATTGAACACTAAGAGATATATTGTGGTGAAAAGCTTACATGGCTGTCCCTTCTGTTGACGTCCGTATTTGGTGTAGCCTGCTAGGCTCTGAAAATCATGTCCTAGCATCAAGCCCAAGGTTGTGGGTATTGCAAATGACGGGCTCAGCGAGACGCACGTTTTGAGTACATACAACATAGCGTTTGGTTGAACACTAAGGGAGATATTGTGTTAAAATGAATGTTTTGTGCCCTTATCCAACCCAACTATCCAGAACACAGCCAATCGCTATAATGAATTTTCCCACCATTTGCCCGGACAGAGGACACTGTCAGCCGACTGCAAAGGTCAGGTGCTATTACACGCTTATTTTGGCCCAACGCAATGCATTAAAAAGGTCGTCTGCTGCAGAGTGGTCTGAAGGCCCTCTAAATAAAATAAGGGTAGTTTTGCATGTTCTTAAATTATTTTCTCTTACGTTGTGGGTACTTAAAATGTCCGTCTCAGTTAGACGGTGATTCAAAATTACCCACATCATAGATTTTGGTTGAACAATAAGGGATATATTGTAATGAAATGTACTGTCCCTTCTGTTGACGTCTGTTTGTGGTTTTGCATGATAGCACGTTTTGAGTACTCACATCATAGCGTTTGGTTACACGATAAGACAGATAGTGTGTGGAAAATGTATGTTTGGTGTCCCTCACCCTCCAATCCCCACAATGTAGGACATAATAATTTAAGAACGTGCAAAACTACCCTTATCTGATTTAGAGGGTCTTCTGACGACTCTGCAGCAGACGACATTTTCAATGCATTGCAATTGTGCCAAAGGGAGTGTGTATTAACAACGGGCATTTGCAATCGGCTGTATTGGGTATGATCCTCAATACGGGCACATGGTGGAACAGATCATTTATAGAGATATCCAGTGTTCTGGGGGTGTTTGGGGTAAGGGGTACAAAGCATACATTTTTCACACAATATCTGTCTTGTCATTATTAGACTCATGTCACAGAAGCAGTTCACATATTCATGCAGACTGAATGAGGAAGCCAGTAGTATACATGGAATATGCAATGGCTCATCGTGACGGCCCAGACTGATGATCCAAGCCGGGACACCAGGTTCAAAGTACAGGACGCTACCCACTCACCATTGGGACGATACGTGGCTTCAACATAGCTTTAGTCATATCGCGGGAGCAGTTCACTTATTCATGATGGCTGAGTAAGCAAACCAGTAGGCCCAGACTGAGGATTAAACCTGTGACCAGGTTCAGGACCCTACCCACTCACTATTAGGACGATACATGGCTTTCAATGTAGTCACGGGAGCAGTTCACTTATTCATGATAACTGGGTAGGCAAATAAGTATTATGCATGACATGTGCAATTGCTCACCAGCCAACCAACCTTTCATATGGCTAAATCATTGTTGAAATTGGCATAAAACATCTGTATGTTGGTTAGGGATATAACAGTACTATGTCGGTTATGGATATAACAGTACTATGTTGGTTAGGGATATAACAGTACTATGTCGGTTATGGATATAACAGTACTATGTCGGTTATGGATATAACAGTACTATGTTGGTTAGGGATATAACAGTACTATGTCGGTTAGGGATATAACAGTACTATGTCGGTTATGGATATAACAGTACTATGTCGATTAGGGATATAACAGTACTATGTCGGTTATGGATATAACAGTACTATGTCGGTTATGGATATAACAGTACTATGTCGGTTATGGATATAACAGTACTATGTCGGTTATGGATATAACAGTACTATGTCGGTTAGGGATATAACAGTACTATGTCGGTTAGGGATATAACAGTACTATGTCGGTTAGGGATATAACAGTACTATGTCGCAATACACGATAAAGTATTCATATGCCACTTGTTCTTTCGATATATGAAACTCGTAACATAAATGTTGTTATTATTTTTTAAGTTCGTGTAGATATAAAAACGCCTGCTTTTCAACGTGAACTAAACGAGGTGAATTATTTTGAAGACGATAGAGGCTTCCAATTTTCCACCGACATGTCTTTGTTGAAACTACAATCGTTACCACCAATAGATGATGAAATGTGTGAATCTGGGGGAAAACTATCAACAAGCAAAACAAATACTTATAGAAAAACACTGTTACAACAAGACAGGCATGAACCAGACAGGCATGAACCAGAAGGTATCTTTGATATATAAATGTTTAGTTAAATTTAAAAGAAAGGTAGAGATACATAGACATGATAACGGCTATTGCGTTTTTCCATCGGCAGGACATTTTGTTTAGAGCTGAAGTGAACTGTAACAATGCGACAATAAATAAAACAGCATGCACGGGATGTAATTAGTTATGGTTTAATGTTGATGACAAATAGAAATGCTAATTTAAATTTGCTTTATTCTCTTTTGGCTCACTGGATTTGTTTTTGTCACAGGTATGTCGTCTGTTGATGATGAAGGTAAAACATCGAAACAAGTTTATAATACAGGTAATTTGATAAAACATTCAAAAACGATTTTATTCATTTAAAAAAGGCACATTGACTGATGCACATCCCATTTATTGTTTAAAACTTTCAAATATGCTAGTTTACGCTGTATCTATGCTGCTAGAAGTGTTTCGATGAAATTGAAAGCAGTGTTTATTATGATCACGTGATCTTATTCGCGCCAATATCCAGAGAGAGCATTTTATATTGTAACCATGCAGTTCCAAACAAGACGTTACTAGAAACGGACTGACAGAGATTTTTTTTCATAAATGACCCGTAACATATTTCATCTATAATGTTTCTGAAGAATTGACAAGGATGTCATTCTCAGCTTAAACATTTTAATTAAATTGAATGCTTTGTACTATTTGCCGATGGCTTTAAAATGATTTATAAATACGATGCATTATAATTGGCATGCACAACAATTGTCCACTCAGTTTGGGTGAAAAGTCATTGAACGTTAGGGATGACAGTTTATGGCGTTATCGTATAATATGTATTTTATTAATTTAATATTATTATAAAGGACAATGCGATCCACTCACGAATATTAGATCGGTTTATGAAGAATCGTACTCGAGCAATTATCATGCATCGTCTTCATCCTGTTCCGAGTCGGACAAAGAACAGGCGCGATATTCTCCCGGTGCAAATACCTCAAGTGAAAAAATTGATCCACTGGACGATGTAAAGAAAGCAACTATTGTTGATTCAGGTTCGCAGTTTGGATATAGTTTGTAGGATTTAACATAAAAGCATCTGCTTGCTGTACCATTATTATCTTTGCACATTCTTCCATTTACATATATGTCTTAAATACGTGAGACACTCAAGATTACTCTATATAACTATTAAAGCTAAATTCACTGTCATGACATTTTCTATTTATCAAAGAATGGACATTCTTCATAAACTGAGCAGTAAAGCGTAACCATTGTTTTAAAATGTCGAAAGGTCAGACTTGCATGCTTCCATATTCCCCTCACACGAAGGAGAATCTAGTAATCCTGGAAAATATAACAACATCTCTATGTTTACTCTGCATTATTTTTCAAGGTAAATGTCAGCTCAAGGCTTGTGTGACGGAAAGACCACCTGGATACGAAAATCACACAATCGAACTTGAACATGATTTGATAGTTACAATTACCTTTGTGTGTATTTTTAGCTCACCTGAGCACGAAGTGGTCAAGGTGATTTATTGTGATCGCCTTTTGTCCGGCTTCATTCGTGCGTCATCTGTCGTCCGTCGTCCGTCGTCCGTCAACATATTCTCCTCAGTAACCAGTGGGTAAATTGGGATGAAACTTCACAGAAAGCATCCTCTCAATGACTTCACCAGAATTCCTTCAAATTTGTGGGATCTATGCAGAATTCTGGTTTCCATGACAACCAAACAAAAGAAACTTTAAAATTATTTTTCTTCCAAACTGGTTGGCCGATTTTCAAATAATGTTGTAGAAATGTTCCTTGGATGACCCTCTATCAGATTAAAAAAACATGAAAAATCTTCTCCTCAGAAAGGTTCAGGCTGATTTTCAAATAATTTTGTAGAAATGTTCCTAGGGTGACCCTCTATAAGATTCCTTCAAGCCAAGTTGATTGGTTGAAAAGGATGGCAACCATGGAGCAGGGCTCTTTTACTTTATATGGCCATAATGAAAAAAAATCTTCTCCGACGAAAGTATCTGGCCGATTTTCAAATAATTTTGTAGAAATATTCCTTGGGTGACTCTCTATCAGATTCCACCAAGCTATGTTGATTGGTCAAAAAACATGGCCACTAGGGGGGCGAGGCTGTTTGGAGATTTTACTTTTGCCTTATGGAAGTGGAGCGATACTGACCCTCTTAGGCCTCTTGTATTAACTTACCTGACCACACAATGAGTTACTGTGATTGACTGTGTGGTTTGCACGACAAATCACATTGCATTAGTCAGGTGAGCGATCCAGGGCCATCATGGCCCTCTTGTTGTCTTTATATTTTGATTGAGGTTTTCGAAATATATAAGTTTGTAGTGCAACAATTTCGTTTAAAAAAAGTATTCTATTTACATATCAGTCATACATTCGTGATATAAATTATTGTATGTTTAAAAAATATATTTGAAACCATATATAGCGATTTTTAGTATTAATGCATATGCGAAGAGTAAAGATTCAAGTGAGTCTGTTCCTCCGTACGGTCTCACAACAGCATTCATTACAGCCTTCATGTTCTGACAAGAGCTGGATGTGGAGTTTAATTAGATGTACGTCAATGTAACTTTAGACGTTTCCGGGAGTTGTTCCTGTGCATCTTTTATTCGCCTTCTATTCCACCGAATTTAAACTGTTTGCTCATTTATACTTTGCGATCATTCTCAAGATGAATATATTTAAATGCTTTTTCCGTAGGGAATTACTATTTATGACAATAAAACATTCTTTCATCGATATTTCGGCCCTATGACTTCTTCGGTATATTACAAATATCACAAACTATGTTGTATCAAGTTTTAAACGTGCAGACAGACTTTATGATGGCTCGTATATACATAACATAACATAACATAACATAATTGTATAGGCATACACTAAATACATATTCATAGCCAACATGAGTGATATACAATTAGAAAAAAGAATAAACATACAAAAGTTGCCAGGTGGTGTAGCTAAAAAGACCTGACATATCAACATATAAAGTTTATAGAAGTGTCCATAATACATTGTGTTTTAAAAATGCCTCTTCTCTTAGTAATTCTTAATAATAAACTAAATACTAAAACTTACCCATTTTCAAGACCGACGGGTTAAGTAGGGAATACGATCATTAATTCTCAGAAAAAAAAACTTGATGAAATGTGTTTGTGTTTTATTCAACTTGTGAATTAGATTCTGCTGAATTAGAAATAATCAAAGGAAACACATTTATTTCATAGATAAGTGAAGGTAAGCAAATAATTTCTAAATTGTAATACATTGGCAAATTGGGAGAGGCGTTAAAAATAACAGAATTTCTCAAAATAAAAGCATGGCAATGTATATATTCATTTTAGTAGAAAAGATACATCGATATACATTTTGAGCGAAAAAGAAAACAATCTCCGCGTTAGGATTTTAGATATACATGCAGTCAAAAAGGTTTGAATTTAAAGGTTATGTGATGTATAGGAGATGTGTGTGTAATTATTAAACATCCAATATTACCATGAATCTCTTTTCAAATAAGTCCTGTGTAGTATTATAATTGTCCATTATATTATACATAACTACTACAAACAACACATTTAATCTTCTATCATTTTCTATTTGATTTATCATAAGACCCCCTTAAATTTTGATTGAAGTATACTTTTTCCAAAACTATCAGAAAGTGGTGTTCTAAAAATAGACGTAGCTTAAAACATAGAATAGTGACCCATACTTTTAATTCCATAGTTGTGCTTTACTCGTTAAAAAACCTCTGTTCCAAATTTAACAAAGTCTTCGCGATAAGACCTATTCCAGGATATGTTTTTAAATGGTGTCAAACCAGAGTGAATAGACCCAAAATCGTCAAATGAGGATCACAAATAATACAATAATCTTATGATTGAGAGCATTCAGTTAATGGATCTTAAGTAATTAGACTACAGAAAATAAGAAATAAACCTTTTGTAGGAGACCTAGCGTCTAAACAAGCAATGACGCCCACTTTTCGAAAACCAATACCTACCCCACGACAACAACATAATTCTCATGTTTATGATGAAGAGGAAAGATCCAGCTGTAAAAAAAAAACGAATTCACTCCTGATGAGGGATCGCTTGTACAGAAAGCTTTTCATTTGAAAAAGAAAAAAGACGATTTACGAGAAGAAATAAAACTACAAGATGATATTTTAAAAGATGGTGAACAAGTTAACTTACTTCTCGAACAAAAACTGAAGAATGCGAAACAATTAGCTAAGCAAGAGATTAACAGAGACGATTTTGAAATAGGTACGTGCAACTAAATATATTCCATTTATCAGCATTTATATATAATTCATTACTGGCGAATTTTAATGACACTTTCAATCTCATTCGATGTATGTGGTCGTAAACTTTTCAATGCGGATAATTTGCGATTTTTGTTGAAGAACATAGATCGTTGTAAAGATGAATAACTGTCGTAGGTTGTTAAAACTTCACTAGTCACATCAGACGAAATGGGCTTTCATCCCATCACTTTGGATCACGTGCCTTTGCGCCTACACTTCAGAGGTGTTTTCTTTTCCACAGACGACGGATACACTTATAGGCTACATGAAAGGTAGACGGACAGTGAAGGCTCTCATGAATATTCGCTGTTTAGAAGATGTTGATTGATTGATTGTTTTACACCGCTTTCAACAATTGTTCAGTTATATCACAGCGTTTACTGGGTAAGATACCAGTAATACTGGCCCCTTTATCCTGACACCAGACAGTCAGTCGTAATGCTAACCCCGCAACCCTGAGCGCCATTACTACCATTGTTAAATCCTTTGTTATAACCCGATCTGTGATCGAACCCGCGACCTCCCGCCACCGAGGCGGAGTTTAGAAGATGTAACACGACCAATGTCACCTTATACGGAGCATACATGGCTGAATAAATGACACACAATATCCAATGCCATTCTTACTATGAGGTCAACATGTGCAACATTTGTCACTGTATAAATGATGTGGGATGATGTGGGATTGTTCTTCCACTCTGTCGAAATTATGTGGAATCGTTCTTCCACCCTGTCAAAATGATGTGGAGTATTTATTCCACCATGTCAAAATGATATGGGATCTTTTTTCTACCCTGTCAATAAGATGTGTGATCTTTTGACCACCTTGTGACGAATGGCATGGTTTCTTTAATTTACTTTCATGAATCAACGTTTGGCGAAAGTTTTTGTTGGCATGCAAAATCTTTAATCAATTTACCCATTTTTATTATTCAGAAATAAAGGATGTAAGAGAATATGTACACATAGAGGAATATTATGCTAAAAACAGATCCTTGTTAACATTCGACAGAACTGATGTACCTACAGCTGTTACAGTTGATGCCCATACTTAGGCGGATCCGAATATTTATATTGACGACTCTGGAATTGGCGGATCGGATTATGTTCCAGGAAATCTATCTCCTTGCTCTGAAAGTCAAAAACTCTGACAATGTTGTCTCAGTGTCGTAGAGTTTGAAAAGCTTCAAACCACATGAATATTAAAAGAACATGGTCTCTAGGAGATGGTACTGGTTTTGGTTTTATGCTTTACTTGTTATGTGCAAACTTTGATTGGTTTAGAAAAATGCAAAGAGTGCAGTCCTCTCGGCCTTTTGTCTCAGGAAAATATGATGTATCAACCAAACCGATTTCTCGTTTAGATATGATATGTTCCGCTAGTCACAGTTTTAACTTCATGATGAAAATGTGGTGTGGGCATAATTTGCCGACGATGAGCATGTTCTCCTTACTCCGCATTTTGTTAACTAAACCCAATTTAACTTATTAGCAATCGGCATAAAAAACATGCCTTTTGCAACTTTAGATGAAACATGGCAAAGACACACATCAACATACATACATGTTAAATTACAAACAGAAGTAGGTTGCAGTGATGTTAAAGTGGTAAGGTAAAACTCCGGGGTACTCTTAATGTAACTAGATGAGTCAGCCATAATGCTGTACATGTAGTAATAACATACATTTTAAGGTGGTTTTTTTTTTGTTAAATTGACTGACACAGTTAACTGTAATATGAGGCCACCCATCGAGAAAGGCAAAAGCTGTTAACATATGATTTGCATAAGTTTGTTAGAATATTATGTTATGACTCGTGTATATTCTGATAAGACAGAAGTGATGGACACCCTATCGGAACCCACACTATTCAGACATACCAACCTGTACCTTTTTTCCATGGACGTTTCTCATGTAGAACACCATATATCATCGAAAAGAGTTACCTCTAAGCTCTAAGGAGGCGGGGGGGGGGATTAATGCATTATGCAAGAAATAATACCACCAGGCGAAAATGGTGTTTAACATTCTCTACTTTCACTTTCAAACACAGGTCAAAATACTAAAATCATTTCCAGTGCATCCGATACACATTTACGATGAATTTAAACTCAATGTCATATATTTAATGCATTGTGGTGATGGTAAACATTAGTTTCTACGCAAACAAAAGTTTTTTTAGGGACTATTTGGATCAGCATGACAGATGATGTATTTAGCGTAATTTGACCTTTTAGTGAACTTTAATTTCTGCACCCGGCACATCCTTGTATTTTTTCACAGGAATAAACCATGACATACAAACACGACTTATAAGTCCGTTCAACAAGCTATGTAAGCCTGCGTAGCCTGACAAGGATCTTCCTTGTTATCTTGTCACACAAGCATCTGAGACTCCACAGGAGAAAACAATGTCTTTTAAATTTGAATGTAACTGTCTTTGATTTAAGGAGGTTGGTTTTCATATGACGTGGCAGATATACCCAGGGAAATTTAAGTACAAAGGAATTACTCCGCTTTGAAATATTTGTTTTTATTATATCTTTATTTCCTCCCATCACCGAAGATAGTACAACGTACAAAGAAACAATACAAGTTGACAGAGAAAATTGAAACAAACATTGAACAAAAAATTACAAATATTTAATGTTTAACACATATACACAAACATCATTCATTTTGTAAAGTTGATTGAAAAAGCACTTATACATCAATACATGTACAGAGAAATGTACTTATGAAGCTCTGCACATGTGCAGACCATTTGTGAATAGACACGAATATATACAATGAGTACAGTTACATTCATTCACGTTACAAGCAGAACAAATTCAGAGTCTGTTTTTGTGAAAACTCTGGATATTCTGCTCGAATAAGTAGAACACCCAGAGTCTTCATTGTTCGCAAGACATATTCTCAGATACAACCCTGGGGAACACCTCATCGAAACGAAATATGAAGTGCTCTGTAGAGTAATAGCAAATGTACAAAGTAGAAAAGCAGTCAATAGCTTGGAAAGACCTTTATGTGGAGTGTTATTGTGAGAAAGCTAGATAACACATAGATATGTGAGCTAGTCGACGTGATATAACTGAAACATTGTTGAAAATGCCGTTTTACACTTATCAATCAATCTGTTGCTGGACATTGACATTGAAAGTCGGTACATTATTTCCGTTAAGGTCTAGAATACGATGATGTCGTCACTAAACGGCTTTTGTCATATCAAATTTCGTGAGATATTTCGTTTAATAAACGACATAAGTATTTCTTTCATACGAAATAAAATTTCCATATTTTAAGTGTCGAATAATTATTTCGGATATGAAAAGTACCACAGTCATTCGCAAACTGAAAGTAAAGCCGTTTTAGCCATTTCGGTTTGGTAGAATGTCTTAAAACCGATAACAAGACACTGTTCACATCTGAACAATTCCGCGGCTTTGCGAACAATTGGCTTCGGCTGCATGTACCTATCAGTCGTTATTAAACCGTACTCCAGAGCACACGCCTACGTTTATTATTAACACGCTAGTGGAATAACATCATTACCGAAAACACAACAAGTATGTTAATCAAATTATTGACAACGCCATTCTTGGACCACTTGCTCCCACACTTCAGCAACAGGCTGCTTACGTTTTCTTACTGTCGCCACCACTTGACGATGGGTAGCTAGCTTTCTCCATGGATGACCTGCTGGGCGGAACTTTATTGTTGGGGGAAGGGGATACAAGAGATGACGTATCATCCGATACTTAACTAGCAACCATTGGCGATTTGATTAAATATTGTGATCCGTCGATGTAGCTGAATATGAACACCGTTCTTCAGATTGCCGCCACAATTGCAGTGACCAGTTGCTAGCGAAATATTTCCGTTCTGGCACTTTTTGTCTCATGACGTATCCGACAGAAAATCAATAACTTAGGGAAAGGCTACCTAATGTCTGCACATATTGAGTGTATACTACGATTGACGTAGAACAAGTGCGTGTATTATTGCGAACATGCGTCATATTATTTATTCAACAATGAAACTTAATGTAAACATTCAAACAAAATCCTAGAAGTGTGCCCTCACATTGGGTCAGGTCTGATTAACATTTGAGCCGTCCCGCGATAAAAACCAACATTGTGGACTCTGCGTAAAGCATGCCGTACAGACATATTTCGACTACTGCGGATTTTCTGTTTAAGGAATAATTACTCTTTACATCCACTTCCTAAGAGGGAATGTGTCGGCCCGGATTAGCCAGCGCGGACTGCGCAGGCTGATCTTGATCGATACATTACGCAGACTCCATAATGTTGGTTTTCCCGCGGGACTGTTCATTTAACTCATACAGTGACAAAAAAATCGTATCTGATTGTATATTTCATATACTGTATGCAACTTTCAAAAGGTCTTTTTTGTTGGACGAACTTTACTTAAAATTACAAGATTGCAACCAAACCAACAACATAATATTCTGCATTGTGTAAATTGCAATCATGGCAGTGTGTTTTCCTGCATCCAAACATACATGTTTCTGTTTGAAAGGAGGCAAAGTCATCCCTGAAAACAACCAATCAGAAGTCATGTTTTGAATAAAGACTACATTTTCAGAGATTTGTACTTTCAGAAAAGGGAGAATAATCATATTCGACAATCCCAGAGTCGACAATATAAATATTCGATTGCGGTGTCTTCGAAGACGCCTGAAAATCAATATCATCTTCTTCTTAAACCGGTGCAAGATCCGTTGCGTCATGTGTTGATGCATCATTAAGTCTGTTCACTTGTAACAAGGTCCTGGTTTTACCATAATATTCCTCAATTTGCACATGATATTTTATATTCTTCATTTCTGTATTATAAAAAGTGTATAAAGTGATTAAAACATATGACCACATAGCATTATATTCATTGTCATGAATTAAGTATTCTGCTTCACCAACATTCGCTTGAAACCATCGGTGGTAAACTTAATATCGGGAAAAGGTGGAGGTACCATTTTATTCAGATTTGAAAACATTGTGAGAAAAGAAAAAAAAATTCAATTTTAGAAATTGCACCTTTTCCTTCAATATTGTTATGCGGCAAGTGTCGTTTGTATCAGGTAAAGCGTTACAGACATGCATTTGACCGCATGATTTGAACAATATTTTAGATAATAATACGAGTCTGATGATTTAGATCTTACAGACTCTCAGATTAGCACCATGTTCAGTTATATAGGTCTACACTGCTAGTTTTATATAAAAATATGCATATAGGTCAATATGAATAGGTCTACACTGCTAGTTTTATATAAGAATATGCATATAGGTCAATATAATAGGTCTACACTGCTAGTTTTATATAAGAATATGCATATAGGTCAATATTAATAGGTATACACTGCTAGTTTTATATAAGAATATGCATAAAGGTCAATATAATACTGATCATGAGAGTGAAGACTCTGGTGAGACTGTTCGGATGCGCAGGCTCGTCATAGACTTCGCTGTACGCAGATGCTTTAAAACCCTTAAACGAAATCCGTTTATCAATACTTATTGGCAACGTAATTGTCATGTTATGCTTAAACTAAGTAGATTTCTCAATAACCCTTATCAACGGGAAGTATGGAGTGAAATGATGTGTTATGTGTTAACAGTACTCCAAGAAGCACATGATTTCTAGAATATATCGGTATAATAAACATATTCTAAAAGTATCAGACTTATAAACATGTTTTTAAAATATCCGACTATTAAAAATATTCTAAAAATATTCTTAAAATATCAAACTATTAACCTTTGAGATTAATATGCAGGCTTTATCTCTTCGATAATCTGCTCGTTGAAAGATAAAATAACTAACGAGAAGTGTGAAAATAGTCAATTAGTATTACTGAGAATTGTAAACATGACCGACTAGGTTAGTGCTCTAGATAGTTTCAACGATTTAAATTAGATATATAGGAAACCGGATAAAAGATCCTGTGCACATAATATAGTCATTTTTGACTAGGTGGACAAAAGATTTCATGTCATATTGACAGAGTTGATTACAGATTTCATGGCATTTTTGACTAGGTGAAAAGAATTATCTAAAATCGTGTGGATCCATTAAAGATTTCACATCAGTTTATTTAATTATATAGGGCGGTAATCCATGGAAGCCCCCACATAATTTTCAAAGGATTGACAAAAGATACCATGCCTATAGATCATTTTGACAGGGTCGACAAAAGACCGTACATTTTTTCAAAGTGTGGACCAAATATTCCACATCATCTTGACAGTGTGGTAAAAAGGCGACACATCATTTTCAAATCGTTGACTAAAGAACCCATTTTCATTGCTAATTTGACAAGGTGGTCAAACGATCCAACATTATTTCATTTTGAAAGAGTGCAAAAGAGAGTCCACATCTTTTTGAATGTATAGTGTGTTATGTCGCTTAGGTCATTAAGCGCGCCATCATTTTGACAGGGTGTGATAAAGCCACCGAATCACTTCGACGATAGATCCTATAAAATTTAATACTGTTGACAAAATGTAACACATCCTTTCGACCACCTAGTTAATATGGTATTGGATAGTGTATCCTTTATCCAGCCAAATATAAATCGCATCAGGAGACATGTGGTCGCGTTACATGTTCTAAGCAGTGACGATTCATGTGAGCAATCACTGTCCCCCTACCCAAATGTATCTTCTGATTACAAGAAATGTCTAAGGTTTAGGCATACAGCTATGGTGTTCAAGTCATCCTAAGTGAAGCCATGAAAGCTTATTTCGCTTGATTTAAGTAGTGACGTTTTAATTATCTACAACAATTATGCAAATAGATATATTTAAAACGAAATGAGAATCATTGCATGTTGAATAAATTGAATATAGATAGTTACACGTACCTATTTCAAGGTCATCTCTGTTCATCTCCTGTTTAGCCACTTGTTTCGCATTCCTCAGTTTTTGTTCGAGAAGGAAGTTGACTTCTTCCCCATCTTTTAAAATATCATTTTGTAATTGTATTTCTTCTTCTAACTCGGTTTTCTTGTTTTTTTAATAAAAAGCTTTCCGTACAAGCGATCCCTCATTAGGAGTGAACTCAGATATTTGACAGCAGCGTGTGGCCTCTTCCTCTTGATCATACACGTTAGAACTGTGTCGTTGTCTTGGAGTAGGTATTGGTTTCCGATTAGTGGGCATCATTGTTTGTTTTGGCGCTAGTTCTCCTGCAACAGTTTTAATTATTATTTCCTGTAGCCTAGATGCTTTAAGAAACATTTCTTGAATGCTCTCAATCATAAGATTACAGCGTTATCAATGAACCGCGTTCGTCGATTTTGGGTCTTATTGTCTCTCAGGTTT
Source organism: Serripes groenlandicus (assembly GCA_031761405.1). Lineage (NCBI taxonomy): Eukaryota > Metazoa > Mollusca > Bivalvia > Cardiida > Cardiidae > Serripes > Serripes groenlandicus. The sequence continues at coordinate 30,705,092 of JASEVX010000003.1, forward strand.
GGCAACATTGAAAGTTACACTACCGTACATATAGTACTACACTGCTAGCTCTTCGTCAGAAGGCGAGAGTATGGTTCTAAACAACATGAAAGCGTAAAATGATTGCTCTAATAAGAACGTGCTGATGCACATGCTCTCCCGAGTATTTACTGAGCGCAGATGCATTAAACGCAGGTCATCGATCTATTGAAAATATACAATATTAATCTCACGAGTGTATGAATTAAATGTTAAAAGAATCATTTATCTTCATGGAGTATATCCGCGGAAATCATCAACCAAAATATAAAGACAAAAATACACACAGTGGTAAGTGTACCTGTCAATTCATGTTCAAGTTCGATTGAGTGATTTTCGTATCCAGGTGGTCTTCCCTTCACACAATGTTTGGTCTGCCAATTGCCTGGGAAAAAATATTATTTATTCACATCTGAAATTAGTCGTTTGTTAGTTTAAACTTATTCATTTCAGCTTATATTAATCACGCTCTGCTTCCTGAAGACTAAACCAGTACTCGCGCCGTTTTTGTAGAAAAATCTCAACGTCAGACCTTTGGTACGAGTCGTTTGTTCATTCTTCGTTACTCACTTATTATTCGCTTAATATGCCCCCTCTCCGCCCTCTGAGTAGAAAAGGGGATATATCGTTTTACAATTGTTTCCAATCAGTAACTAGAACGGTTTGGCCTAGGTATGCAGCTGGTATGCAGCTTTGACATCATTAGTAGACGACTCCTAGCCATTTTTAAATTCAATATCACCATAATGTTGGCAACATCACCATCTACCGTGTTAACGATTGTGTGATAATGAAATGCATCATTTGTTTAAATAAATAAAAAGAATAATTATAGGCTTTTGAATAAGAAATATAAGATTTAACATGTACAAAAAGGTCTCTTACAGCATCTACAACAACAACAATATCACCACTATTGTTATTGGCACTATCAACGGTATTGATGTAATAAAGAAGTTAAATATTGCAAATAAACCGAATAAGTAACAGGTGATATATACTATTACAAGATATCATAATCTACAACAACAACATCACTATCGTTGTAGGAAACATCACCATATGATATTTGAATAGTTTTGAGGTAAACTACTCTTTCAATGTTGAAAAAAAAGGAATAGTAACATGTCATTTATAAGGTTTCAAGAGGTCACGCCTACAAAAACAACAATATAACAATTATTATTGACAATATCTATGTCGTCAGTTTGGACGTTTTTTGAGGTAACAAATACTTCTTATATTTAAAAAACACTAATATGTAATAGATGATTAGGTAAGTAATAATAGGTCAAAGTAAGTTCCTGCAACAACAATACTATCCTCATTGTTGTTAAACACAACGCCATTTTCAGATTGAACGATTTAGTGGTAAACTATGCTTGTTATGTTCAAAATCATGAATACGTAACACATAAAAGAAATAGTGTTTAAATAAGTAACATGTTATTTGATGTGTACACATAGGTCTCTGTTAGCATCTATAGCAACAACAATATCCCCAGGGTTGTTTACACCCTCAAATTCTGCAGTTGTGTCGTAACAAACGTTGAAAAAACAAATAAGTAACAAGATGTCTCTGTAGGCATCAACATTATCACCATTGATGTTGACACTGTTCATCATCTTCAGTTTTGACAAATTTATGATAACAGCGATTTTTATAACTAAATTATCCCCGTGACCTTGTCCTTTTACCTTAAAATGGCTAGAAGTCGTCTCCTTATGATGACCAATCTGCATGCCAAATGTGAATTGTCTATGCCGAACCGTTCTTTAGTTACTGATCGGAAACATTTGTCAATCGATATACACCCTTTTCTTCCAAGAGGAATCAGATGTCATAAAAAGCTAATAGGTGACCGAAAAACGAAGAAGGAACAAGTAACTTATTTCAGATCTGAATAAGTAATGAATAAGGCACAAGTAACAAGGAAGGATCTTCATAGATGTGAAAAGAAACGAATTTGAAAAATATGCACCTAATTCAAAATAGAATAACCTTGACTTTTATTCAAAGTTAAGAAGCAAACTGGTATTTTTTTTTAAAGAGGGGAAAGCAGACGTGTGTATGCTTAATCCTACAAATGTATCCAAACTTCTTTACGTGAGTCAACAACAGCCGCTTTACCGACATCGTTGACTGGACAAATATGTTCACTTGATGTTTTTTCCACCGCAGTATATAGCTCCTGTTCATCTTCTGACTCGGAACTCGATGACGACGATGAGTGATATTTGCTCGAGTGTGGTTCTTCATAAACCGATTTAATATTCGTGAGTGAATCACCCTGTCCTTGATAATGATATTACATTAATTCTAAAGATATCAATATAATAATAACAACAATAACAATAATAGTAATAGTTATAATAATAAGAAGAACAATTATAAAAATAGAAGTAGTAATAATAATAATAATTACAATCATCATCATCCTCATCATATCATAATAATGATAGTAATAATAATACTAATGACTATGATGGTGATTATAATATTAGATACATGTTTAGTTATACCTTAAAAATTAAGGCTAAATGAACCAATGAACTCCTAAATAAATTGCATCGAGTGCATAAGTATCTGTATGTAAGCATAACTTTTCAGATCTGCAAATTGTTTCGTTTGTCTTTCGATAGTCCATACCGTTGTCTTATTTGAATTATAATCAACCACAAGCAATCAAGAAGCTTTTGAGATACTGGTATTAAGATGAACACTTTTAAATCGATTCTTGCAATTCGAACGCAATCGAATAATATAAGTATAAATATTATCTGATTCAAAGGAATGGTCGTTTGATTCTTTCTTTATTTAATCATTTGTCGATATTATATCTGTGAATGGAAACGCGACTTTCTTTTAGAACGTACAGAAATGCATTCATTACACAATAATTGTTGATTATAATAATGATGTTAAAGAATTATACTTTTAATAAATAATCAAGCAAATTAGTCGTCTTTATAGCTAGAAACAAATAATTGAATAAGAGAGCGTTTTTATTATTGTCCATGAAACTTTGATTACATTCGACTTTCTTACACACCATATATTACAACCGTCCATATATACAATATGTATGCACCACTGAATAGAGTGATATCTATGGCTGTTATTAAACGTGCCACGAGCAAAGAAATCTATGCCAATGGATTATTTTGATAAAACGATATTCACATTTGTTTAGCAGTTTATCCGGCCTAAATTCAGTGTGTATATGTTAAAAGGATAATTGATATTGTGTGTCGATCAAGTATGTTGCAAGCTTTATTAAATCATGTACATGTAAATATTTATTGCATTTCGTGGTTTTTGTTTACGTGTCAAGGCAACATTTTAATTTACAGGACTGAATTAAAACAACAATAATTACAAAGTGATATTCTCATTTGTATTTCGTAAACTTATAGTAATATAAGTTAAAAAACATTTCAAAAAATGAAAGAAATCTGAAAACATTGTAGTAAACAAAAAAATTGCTCAAATTTCATATACTGCAGTGGCGTCAGTAAAGCGTGGGAATGTGGAAAATGGTTAAACAACGATTGGGATGTAAATCAGTCGACGTTCTTTTTAATCAAATGAATTTGTATTTGAATCATTTAACAAATTACCTGTATTATAAACGTGTTTCGGTGCTGTACCTTCATCATCAACAGAAGACATACCTGTGACAAAAAACAAACCTGGTAGGCCAAAGTTCATCAAAAAGAATTAAATTGGCATTCAACATTAAACTGTTTACTATATGTACATTATGCTTTATTTAGTGTTGTTTTGTTATATATCACTTGAACTCCAAACAATATTTCCCCTGAACATGTAAATCAAACAATAACTGTCATTAGATCTATGTATATATATCTTTTTGTATTAATATAAAACATGTTTTTATCTAAAAGTTCATTTAAAACATTATACCTTCTGGTTCATCCCTGTTAATTGCGTTTTGTTGTAATAGTGTTTGCCTATAATTATTTGTGTTGATTGTTGATAGTTCGTCCCCGGATTCATATATTTTATCATCTATGGATGACAACGAATGAAGTTTCAACAATGCCATGTCCGTTGACAAATGGAGGCATCTATCGTCCTCAAGATCGTCTTCAAACTCGTCTTCAAAATCGCTAACATCAATAAGTCCACGTTGAAACGATCCTAATCATATATGTTCATAAGCACAAAAAGGAATAACAGTTTGAATGTTATAAGTTTCTAAAAATCCATTTAAAGATTGCCATATGACGAAAGAGACACTCAGCACATGATGGCCTGAATCGCTCTACTGGTATTTTCTATATTGTATGATCAAATACTTGTCTTATGTTTTCAATTAACATTTCCACGAAAAACTACAAATCCTTTTGGCGGGCACAACGTACACCAACTGGTCGTTACTCGGTCAACTCTGTTACGGGTATACTGAATAATGCTTAATGCCCTTAAACACGAGTATTAATATATTAAATGACAATACATGTACCCTGGTTGGGATCAATTCTGACAATTGGCACAAATTTGAACAACTTTATCAGGGACCACAATGTTATTGTTATGCCTAACATTAAATGTTTAGGCTATAGCTCTTTTGGTCTTAGAGGAGAACAATTTTGAACGAAATCCTAAATATACCAAAATAAAACTTTCCCCTGGGTAGGGCAAATTCTAAAACAGCGACATCATGTCTACTGTTCGTGGAATACAAGTTTATGCTTAACAATCTAATGTTGAAGCTCAAGATCTTTCAGTCACATAAGAGACTAGTTTTAACGTGTTCCCTATATATTTAATTGTAAATCCTTCTATTCCCCGATATCGGAATAATTCTGACCCCAGGACCATTATTGGTACAAGTTTAGTTGGAGGCAACTAAGGAATGCTTTAAGGCCCTGTATCGCTTATCTGATAGGTGTTGATGTGTTAGAGAATAAGATGTTCAAAGATTGCACTATAAGCATATACGGTAAAGTATGGGGCCCTTTTGTTCACCTGTACTTCTGTCGTTAAAGAAACTAGCCCGCCGCGTGGTGTACATGTCTGTCTTCGAAATTTAGGTCGACTTTCCAATTGTGCTTAATAATGATTTGCAGAAAGTCGCCAGTTACATGAAATAATATTGTGAAGAATGCGGGTGTAAACAACATAAAACGGTAAAAAAACTGTTCGCAGTGATGTAATTAAAAGACTGTTGAAAATGGAGTTCAATCCCAATCCATTAACTCCAGTGCAGTACAAAGGTCAACGTATCACGAAGCTTTCATGATTGTTCTTTGCGAATGGAAGATCAGGAAGACTTGCATGGAAATATTGTCACGCTTTTGAATAAATAAACAAGTCTATATACATCATGTATGATGACAGTTCAAGCTTATGGCTGTAGTTCCTACAGTTCTAACGTTATCTCAATTTAAGAAGATAATAAATCGTCTATGATATACTTACCTACTTCTTCTGATTCCACGACGCTCGTCGGGGCCAAATCTATGCATTTAAAATAATTGATAACGTTTATACATTTAATGAATTTAACGAATGCATCTTTTACTAAATTAGGGACATTTACGATTATTCCAAAACAATGTTCAAAATTGCGAAAAGGTGTGAGATTCTAAAAACACTTTTCAGTCATAGATCTAATGGAAGCTTGGTTTGTGAAAAAAACTAGTTTCTTATATTACTATGTCGATGATGTTACCTGGTTTATAAAGCTAATTTAAGTTATTATTTGTGTCATCAATAGTGCATTTTTTTTTCAGATCATCTGAGCCGAAGGCTCAATGTGATGTATTCTGATCACTCTCTGTCCGTCGTCCGTCTGGCGTCCGTGGTCCTTCGTTAAATGTTAGCTTTAAACATCATCTTCTCCTAAACCAAAGTACCAAACCTGATAATTTAGTAGAAATGTTCTTTGAGTGACTCTACAAAAACTGTTTAAGCCATATTGATTTAATGATTTCGTTGAAAAACAGGCCAGCAAGGCGGCATCAGGAGAGGGGTAAAATGACAAAAAATTATAATTCCATTTTTATTAAAGTTATTGTTATATTTCAATATAATTTAGCAGAAATGTTCGTTTACTGACCCCCTACACAATTAAATCGGTTTTAATAAATATGCTATCTGGCATCAGAAAAGGGGAAAATTAACTTTTAGCTTCAAACTTTGCATGAATGTTTCTTTTGTTGTCCTTTTTATACGCCGCCGGAGGCGGTCGTTTATTGGCTTCATCTTCTCCGTCTGTCTGTTTCCGTCCGTCCGTCTATTCACGTACGTCCATTTCTTGTGAACGCAACTTCTCCTACGTTTCTGACAGTATCTTTTCAAAACTTGGTCAATGTCATAACTATAATGTGTAGATGTGCATGAAGCGGCGATTTTCCGGTTCATTGATATTTGCAAGATTTATGTCCCTCGTAACTTAATCTCTGTAGCTGATTGATATTGCAGCCTTGTGAACGCAACTCCTCCTATGTTTTTGACCGAATCTTTTCAAAACTTGGTCAATGTCATAACTATAACATGTAGATGTGCATGAAGCGGCGATTTTCCGGTTCATTGATTTTTGCAATAGTTATGCCTTTCGAAACTTGGTCTCTATAGCATTATTCACTTTAGAACGCAACTCAAGTTTCCAAACAGGTAGAATTGCATAAAGCAGGGATTATCCGGTAGAGTGATTTTTGTTAGTTAATACCAAAGTCAGCTAGGCTGGTAAGCAGAGTAAGACTTTCAACTCTGAACAAGTGTGGATAAACTGTTTTGCTCAAGGAAACACCCAGCTGCCCCTGCAGGGATCGAACCTACTACCCAGGCAACCATGATATCAGGTCCCTGTCTCTTCCAGCTAAGCTAACTTGTCTCACAGACTTCATTTTGAGCTTATGTATACAGACATGTTAAAAGCAATAATTAAAAGGACCAATCTTGATCTTTATATTTTGTGGCGGCGTATATTGTGGCGGCACTGGCACTCTTGTTCAAATTGTGCAAAGATTTAATGCCTTATTACAAATGACCCTTACTGATAAGCTATTTCTTAGCCACTTCTTGCAGTTTCATTTGCACTCCTGATCAAACTTTCCCAGATTTTTGCAGTTAAATATTTGCTACTAATTTACTATCACTCAGGTGATCGATTTTGGGCCATCTTGGCACTCTTGTTTGATTAACCGAAAATTAATTTATTGTTAACTTTATATTTACTCTGCTATATATCTCGCACTTTTATCAAATATAAACAATTACGTATGGAGGGAGAAGTCAATTGTAGTGATACGAATTAAGTTCCCGTACTAATGTTCATAGTTAACATTCTTGACAAATGATTTACCTGTAGTAGTTGTAAAATATTTTCGTTTCAATCTATTTTGTTATTTTATGTTTTCATTGTTTGAACTGAATGATATTGTTGTATGTTGAGGTTTTTGTAAAGGCAACAATCCGTGTAACAAATAAATTATATGAACAAAAGGTAAATTGGCGTACAACGACTGGGACTACACGTCTCATTTGTTTTGTTAAAAATTGAATCTAGGACCAAAGTAAATGTAAACGGACAGTGAAGGTTTTAGTGATACTGCATTCGCATAGCTTCGCCTAAAATTGCACTATTCGTAGATGAAATTAGACCCACACTCGCAATATGCGACTAACGCGTATCGTGCAAGTTATTGGTGCTACTAAATGTACACTTCTGGTGGATGGAGGTGTCGTATTACTTACACGCATTTGAGTATTCAGTATCCGATAGCAGAAATGTGTCGTTATCATCACCGTGTAACTGACTCACTGAAAAGAGAGTAGGATATTGTTGTTAATTAGTGGTGTGGGATGGTAAATTGTTAGATAATCTGATTATGCAATTCTCCAACAGGTACGAACGTCCTAGAGAGTTGGATTATTCAATTCTAAAGCAGGTGCAGACATCCTAGAACGGCCTTCTGCTGCTGGCTTGATCAACAATAACAATTAACCCCTGAGCAAAATTGTCGTAGGATGTGTGTCAATACATAAATTGTTAAATTGTTATATTTCATAAAAGTTGAGTTATGCTTATGGCTTGTGTATGGTTCTACGAACCCCACAAACTTTACTTCCATCAGTCACTTGAGTAGTTATAGTGCTTTCCTTCACTAGCCAAGTGCGGATTTGAGATTGAATGGTCACCAACACCTTTTCACACCCCTGTAGCTTTGGCCGTTTTCCTCTTACTGATAAAATATATTGCTGTGTTATCTTTATTAATTGATTAAGGATATTCCTATTGAGATATTACTCTCTATAATGGAATGTTCAGCAAAATTATATAGCTTGTAATCAGACTGACAATTGAGGGTGAGAGTTAGCTGAGTCACTTGGTGCTTGCAGGAGAATTGTTTCATAATATGTCTATCCCTGTTTTTAAACCCTGTGGAGTCCTACATCCTTCAAAGGGACAAATGACCATGTCCTTTACATGTGAGTTTTACAAAGACTCCTTTGAATTCCATCCTTAACCCACACGTTCACACCTTCTTTATCTCTTGTTTTGATTACTGTTATTATCAAATACTGTGTTTTGCGTTTAATCATAGACCTTTAAGTTGAAGACATGTTGCAATTCGGTTGAATGCAGCCACTCCAACTGATGTGCAGTACAGTTTGACAAGAGTAGTCTGATCATCATATATCATAGATTCTGACTGACTAAAACACTTACAATCATAGACCTAGGAATGAAATATAAGATCTTACTGTAATATATAAGCTTTCAAGGTAGCCCCGTTCAAGTGTCTGTCATATTGAAAGGTTCAATATCATCAAATGGTTTATCAAATAAGTAGAATGTTTGTTTTTTATTGTATTACTGATACTACCTGTTGCTTAAAGTAGAAGTATGCCATTATTTCAATATAAGATGAAGGGATATTTTGATTAAGTCATTTTCCCTAAAATCTTTACTTATGTAAGGAAAGTAGAAGTGGTTGGGTACATGTAATGAGAATTTGAAGCTGATTGCAAATATCTATGTTATATCACAATAATTTGGACAATTGAGAATAAATCGACTTTGGCTCATTCTGGCAATCATACAAAGGAATTTTACTGTCCTTAGAGGGTACGAGGTTTATTAGTCTATATTTTGGTTGCTGGAGTTGATCACTGTCATATAATGACATTATCAAATCAAATGATCTTTCATAACTTTATAATTAGCCAATTAAATTGAAGCCTCTGTGTGTATAACATATGATGCACATCAGAATTCAGCACCTTTTGCAGACCAAACTTACAAGACTTTCTACACAGTGCCGTTATTTCAGTAAGACTTTGATAGAGGATTATCGTATAACGGGAATAATTAGGCTTAAAACATTAAAATGATATTAAACCACCTAGGATTGACAAATTTATGGGAAAATCAGTTTAACATGTCTATTAACTACACTAGCATTAAACAAAGGATTTTAGATATTTTTACAACAAAATTGGTAATCATCGATTACCAATTATACACGCCTAGATACATATTGCTTATTCAAAACCTCTTTTAATCTAGAAAAATATCTTGAAGTGATTAACGTTTCGCAATTTAGAATCGCTTTAACTATACTTCGAACATCATCAAATAATTTAAAAATTGAAAGTGGACGTCATAACAACATACCGAGAAATCAACGAATTTAAGAGTTAAACCAACAAAACACAAATTTATAAATTTGATGACATCATCTTCAGACGTAGTAATAATTAATTTAGCAAAATACATTTATGATGCAAATAACATCAGAATTTAAATATGTTTTATTTTATTTTATTTTAAATTTAAGTTTCTAAAAACTAATAGACATAAATTGTATTATTTGTTTGATATATATAGGATCTGACATGAGTTAGCATTTTATATAAAGTTTTATAAAACGAGTTCAAGAAATGTGTTATTAAGCGAGCCTTGGATATTTATATTTATCACACACAAAACTATTGTTATGACCGATAATGACCCCTTTACCTCGTCCATCTATTGTGTCGTTTTGTGTTTACCGGATACACGTTCTCAGCTATTTTGTTAACATTCGCGGACGAATACACAAATAGTTATTCGGTCATGTTATATAAGACGTGTGACATATAAAGAAATACATAATGGGTATATTAGATCGGATACAAGCATTGGTATGTGATAAATATAAATATGAGAATAATTCTTGGTTTAATATGTACGGTTATACGTGGGGCATGTTGATACTATATATTTTACCTTGTGGTTTATGTTTAATACCAATTCTCGGTGGTAAAGGTGGTGGCCAATCAACTGTAATAAATTAATGTTATCTGTTAGAATTGTATACATTATAATAGAGCAATATTATGTGGCGAACTAAATATAATAAACTTCAAATTTCAAATTATACAATAAGGAAAATCGTGAACATTAACGGCAAACAATGGGGCAATTTTACAATGAAGCTCCTTGCCTGTCGTTCACGTAATCTTCCATAAGATTTAAAAAAGACATATTAATGTAGTTGTCAGGCATATAACCGTAACTTGTGGTCGATCAATAAGCATAGAGAAATCGCATGATATTGATGAAGCATGCGGAAAGGGCTCAACAAAAGCTTCCAAGAATGTGCATAGGGAACATTTTGCACAAGACAGGGAAAGCTTATGGACGACCAATGCATTACTGTAATTAATAGAAAGTAGAATTGCATTCTCCATTTGACATTCATTACTGAAGTCCATAACAACCCATTTAATTGTCGGTGCAGAATGAATCTAGATAGCTCAGTCGATAATAACAGATGCCACAGAAAACGGAGTTCAACTCCAATTAATAACTCGTGCAGAACGAGCAATTCCTCAGTGGTGGTTAGTAATAGGGAAAACGATCAGGAACACCAAAATGTAAATAATGGCATCCCTAGTCTCCTGTTATATTAAACACCCACTTAGTGCATGATGAGTACAAGCTTGTGTCTGTAGTTCCTACAGTTCTAACAAATTCAAAACTGACATATATCTTATAGTTTGTTTCCTCGCCGGACAATTTTTATTTTTAACGTATTTAATGATATAATATTAAATCTCTGTCTCGTTGTATAAAAGTCCTGCCCGGATATGTTTAAAATGATATAACATTTTATCTGCCTGGCATTTAAAAATAAAATGGCCGTTTTTAATTCACCTCTGTGTTATGTAATCATTTTCGCCATACTGAGTGAAATGTGGTATTTGGATCCGAGGTAACCGCCATGCCACATAAAAGTAGTAACGAAAAGTGTGGATCTTCATTTACTAAACCTTTACTAAAACTACAGAAAATGCCTTCAGAAGTATATACGGCTCGAATTTGAACAATGACACTACTATTTTGCTTGCATTTAGACCTTACCAAACCAAGGCATATGATGATCTTTTTAAATCTCACCTGATTCGAAGGCTTCGTCGATGTTATCATGTGTTGTGCTTGTACTCTTAATAGTTGGCACATCTGGTTCATCGTAGACATGCTCTTCGAGACTGTCTTCAACTTTAAGACATAGGATGTATTATGAGAGGAAAAGTCAATGAATCCTAATACTAATTAAATATCCCACTCAAATTGATGAAGGAACTACATTTACGAAGTAACCTCCCTATGATACCTTTTTTAAATATAACCCAACTATTTAAATGTTGATAATAAATAAATAGAGGATATTACATGAGTGGTCATTCAATACGGAATTTATTAAACGAGTTTTCTGAAATTGATAAGAACGAGCCTTGGCGAGTTTTTATCACTTTTAGAAAACGAGTTTAATAAAGTTCGTATTGAATGACCATGAATGTAATGTTCTTTTTATATCATAAATACTAATTTAATCATTTACAGCGCTTTATCCATATAAACGTCGCTATAAAGCGAACGTATTTACAACGCTAAACGTTACATTATGACGTCACGTTACGTAACATTGTTATTACACTAGTTGAATACGCAATTTATTCAATGGCTTTATTACACTCCGGCGACGTCATTTATGATATAAAGATCAGTCGTTGGTATGTTAATACCGATAACGGTTTAGTAAATGTTGGTAAATCATAAAGTATGGATAATTGTTCTTATTTTGAATTATCATTTAACGACAATCTCTCTGTTTGTTGATAGGTGTGTTTCAATTGTGTGATATAGCTAAAATAAGTGTATGAGTTATATAAATAGTTTAGAACATTGCATAACAGGAATGTTTGCTCGAAGGGAGAAAATCACATTTTCTTAATGCATTACACTGCATTAAAATCAAACTGTTAAACAGTTTCTGTCAATAAAGAATTCGAACTGTTATTCGATATTTTCAGTTTAAAGCTACAATCAGTTCATTTTAAAATAAAAAATAAAAAATTGTAAAGTAAGGCCTCCAGCCCATATTAAAATATACAAAATATAATAACATCAAATATTTGAGTTGTGTTTTCTTATATAAATATAATTTTAGACTGTTCTTTATCTTTGAGTTTCATTATTTCATTAACGAAAAAATCTATGCTTTTATGTTGGCATCTTTAAAACTTTGCATAAGATTTACAAATTTCTGGAAATCCTGTCTTCCATTATACCATGCATAATATAATTGCATTTCTTGTCTGTATTTAAAACATTTAAAAATACATGAAATTCGTCTTCTACAATTATAATATCAAAATTGTCAAAACAATATCGAAATATTCGATCTTTTCTCGGAATCCCCAAATGCCGACCAGTTTCAATAAAACATTCATGGCTAGAACATACATCGAAATCTCGATAAACATTTTCTTATATAAACGGTAAATTTAAACATAAGTATTTTTCTAGGTTTAACAGCGATTAAAATGTTTATATGTGTCACATCGGGGTGAGTGTCTATCATAATCGAACCAGTTCTGTGTTATACAATCAATCAACCTTTGCTTCAAATACAGTAAAAAGGCTTAACATTTCCAACATCTTGACTTTAACCAAACAAAGCCAAAGCCGTACAAAACATTTTTTACAGATGTCGCCCAATTATTTCTCCTAATGTTATCATGGATATTCAGCATTAAATAGCAGTTTCTCGGATACCTTTTTTAGACATACATAGTAGTTTTCACCAGTATTTAATACATTTTACATGATGATCAATACATAAAGGAAGTCTGCCGCATTCTTCTTATGCGACAGAATTATTAACATAACTAACCCCAAGAAAATCTTTACAATATTGAATTTAGACTTGTTCGAGAATATCAGACATTTCAGTTCCATAACTTAATATAGGCTTAACCATAAAATCAAATAGTATGAAATAATCAGTGTCGGAAAAGTTTCCAAAATACCTCTAATGGGATTTAATAGCATAAATTGATTTCCGGGCCTGGGCAGCAAGATTTGTTTGTGCCTTTGTCCAGCATAATCTAGTGAATACAAGCCCCATGTATGTATACACTTATGTAAAATTTACCAGTGTCCGTACGAGCGGAGGGGTCCCCCGTGTTTAAATATAATTATATCTGTCTTATTTTTATTGCTGGTTATACCGCAGTTTTCACAGAATTCCGTAATAGAGTTTAACTGTATTTATATTTCAATAACGGTATCAGTGCAGTTCGCCACGTCATCTGCAAAGAGTATACAAATTATGTCAGCAATTTGGTCAGTAACAAATATACCTCTGTGTTCCTTGCTTCGTAGAAAGGAAGATAACTCATTAATACATAAATTAAAAATGATTGTACTTATAATGTCCCCTTGTCTTGGTACCAACGTTACAATTGAAGGGTTGGGTAACTTTATCGTCGCCGATTTGTACCTGAATCCCATTGTTATGCAAACTAGCGAAAAAACTTGATGTATCAAGCCATCGAACGCCTTTTTAAAATATACGTACAACACATAAAATCTACCACCAGGTTCGCTGGTATATTTTTGTACCATGCTTTATAATATGTAAATATGTCATCGTCGAATATCCGAAAACCAGCCTGTGCTTCATCAATTTTACTAAACTGTTTAGCCCATGTACATCAGTCCCTGTGATTTCCTACTCTTTAATCTTAAAATGCTTTTAGTAATCTCATCGTCTGTAATTTCAGAATTCGAACGCCATTCGTATTCATTATTATGTATGTTCCCATCGCAAGCCATTTCACTTAGATTTGGCTTATCATCTTTAAACAGTAAACATCGAAAAAGGTTTGGCCATGTATCAGAGTCTATACGCGGTGGTTCTTTATCACTATTGCGCTGGCTCCCTTTTAGTAATTTACAACACTATTTTGGGGTTTTACGAGACTTTACTAACTCATTCATTTTATCATATTGATACAATTGCCTTTTGATCGAACATGTATGTTTTCAAATATCTGCGTAGTGATATATATAGTTTTAAAAATCTAAAACCTGCTTGTCCAAGGAAATCTTCGTAATGCAGAGTACTTTGTCTGTTTAGCAACATCGCACTCACGATCCCACCAGGGTTGATTATTTAAATTTATATTGCAATTTGTTGTATTATTGTAATTTACACGCATCATAGAAGCCTAATCTCTGTAAAGTCCAAGTATTTTCTCAACCGTACTATTTACATTAATATCGATTTATAGTGAGGTTTAATTAGTGAGGGAATAGCAGTTATCTGCGAATAACGATAAGAAATTTTCCTTGAATGTGTCTTTCCATTTATACATTTCGACACGTATATAATTTTCGCCGTTTTGCGATCCCGATAAATTGACAAGAAAAATATCAGTCCAGAGCAAATGGTAAATGATCTGATTCGTCGCACATCGCGACAGTTGAATAGCTTACACGAGAACAATGTTCAGAGGAAGTTATATGATAATCAACAACACTAGCACCATTATATGTAAATCATGTAAAATTACCAACAACATCATCATAAATACGTCCATTCAAAATATGAATGTTATGTGTACCAAAAATCTCAAAAAAAGATCTCCCAAACAAATTACATCGTTTTGAATATTTGTTATAACGAGTTCGCTCAAAAGTGTCTGAATTGTAATCAAAATCAGTTTAAAAAATATTTTTCAAGTTATCAACTGGAATATAATCTAATATATATTTTGTGCGAGTATTGAAGTCTCCTTCCAAATATGTATATGCATCAGGAAATCTAATTCGTAATACGGAAATGCTGTTTTCAATGTATTTAATCCCGTTCTTCACTTCTCTGTTATTATAAATGGACGAACTCTAGGGTAAAACATAAACTATGTATAATACTATATCATGCATAGATATATAAACATCAATCTTAATATATAACACTACGCAATCTATAAATTCATGACGTATTCTAGTTATGAAATCATCTTCTTCAAATTATTCTTAATGTGAACAGATACTGTTACGTAAAGTACTTACAGATTTCGATCTAACATAATCAAAACATGTATAATTATCAAGTAGGTTTTCTAATTCAGTACTAAAATCACTCCACGTTTCCATCATACCAATAATGTCAAACGATTGTAAATAATAAATGAAACTGTTAAAATCAATTAGATTATTGAAGCCACACACGTTCTATGTTAAAATGTTTATGTTTACAGGGCCTTGACCTGTATTCTAGTCTGTCCCGCCTACTGACCTTCGTATTTGTTCTCCAATCCCGAGTGGTCTGTTTGAGTGACGTCATGGTCATGTGAGCCCGGTAGCTGCTCATTATTGTGATTACGTCGTCGGTTTCCACGTGTTCCGCTAGCACGTGCAGCCCGTATGTGTGGTCTTGGCCGTGTATTCCCGATTCTCGTGATGTCTGTTGACAGTTGATCGTATTTGTAAACACTGTCATCGAAGATGAGTTTGTCATAGCGCATTGTTGCATACTGATCCCGATTGCGAGCAACAACCAATGTCTTACCTAGTTGACGCCTGTGCAATTGAACTCGCCCAGTGAAGTCTTCGCGCACTGAAAATATTTGATAATAATCTTTAAAATCTAAAAATGTCAAGACATCTCTCTTAACCTGATGTTAAGTTATGGGGAACTTCTTACAATTTAAGTGATTGAAGTAATGCAATATTGCTATATTACGTTTTGGAACCAGGTCGTTTTGGATCTGAATCTAGTCTAGGGTTTGACTTGTAAAAAAAACACATGATCAAAGTATTGCGATTTCATTGGCTGTCTGTGTCTGTGTAGGGAGCAGTTTATTTTTTTATTACTAAAACGAGAATTAATAAATGAAATGCTTAAAACATTGGAATATGTATTCCATTCAAAATGCATCATAATTTAGACTTTAATATAACTCAAAAATAAAACTGGACCTTAACCTTCTTCAATCTCCTGTGATGGTCCGGTGTTCATTAAAACTGTTTCCCGGACCAAAACTGTGTTATCGAATGGTCTTTGCACTTGTTGTTTGTTCCTTTTTATCCAGAGCTCCGATGAAACATTGGCAGAGGTCTCCTTAATATCTGCTTCAAGCGCCGATGTTGCATTACTTTCAATGTTGTATATCTCTGAATATATTCCATCTTCATTCATCTGTAACCATTTGTAGCAATGTTCAATCTAAAATGAAGTGTGGTAATAAATATAACAAGCCGGTAGGCGACGTGGGATTCGGCTTAGTTGTGGGTCCTTAGCATCGAAACTCAAACGCGCGCACCCTGAGCCCCTATGTCACCTGTTCACCAAGGTTCATCGGAATCGGCCAGTCGGTTTGGGCTGTGGAGCGTCGCTTTACCAATAACTGGACACACACACACACACACACACACACACACACACACACACACACACACAAACAAACACACACACACACACATACACCCACACACACACTCACACACACACAATCACACAATCACACACAATCACACAATCACACACACACGGACAGACAGACAGACGGAAAAGTCTGACAATAAGGGACAGCTAGCGAATCCCAATAAATTGACAATATGGACAAAACGGTTGTTCCTATTTTAGAATACGGTTCCGAGCTATGGGATCATTCATTCTCTGAGGTCGCGCAACACGTTCAATTATAAGTGTATAGATATTATGTAGGGTTTAACCAGACTGTCAACAAAAACAATGTGGAAAATATCCTTTATGTATTATATATTTTACAAAAATAATCTCGTATTGGTTAAAACTATTACATATGCCACAACAGCGGTAGCCAAGAAATTGTTAAACTGTATTCTTGAACTTCAAAAGCACATCAAGGACTGCGTTACAAAGAATTAGCATTCCGACATAAATAACTCTTCCAAATGCATTACTTATAAATATTTTAAATCCTCCCTTAAAGTTGCACTTTTATGGAAATTCATAAAAAAAAACTAAGTAAAATAACAATCGTTTTCCGTTATAAACCTTTATGAGGTGATGTTTGATTCTAATTAGACTGTAGTATGAGTAAGCTTTCATATTTTAATTATTTAGATCAAACAGTTTTTCCCTGCTCGGTAGGTACCGATTAAAGAATTGCGAGAAATAACGGGAACGAATCGGTTTCGATTTCTTAATCGGATACAGTCGTGAGATCACGTGACATGAACCACAACTAAATTATACCTATGTAAAGGTTGGCGTCAAGTACAAACATTGAAGAACCTGATCATACTGCATAAGTACATCCTGATCAGGGTCTTCACTATTATGAAATAAGAGAATGTCATTTTCATGTGACATACCTGAAATCACCTAATAAACAGCATGATTAGCTTAGCACTAGATAAACATTTACTTGACCGCCTCGATAGTGTAGCTGTGGCTGATGTCAGGATAAATGGACCATTTAAAAGCAATAGATAAATATACTTATTGAGTATATACTATATGCCTCATTGAACTGAGTGTGTTTTTATAACAGCTATGTACATTTTATCTCACCATGGTTTGTATTGGACATCCAACCTTTAAATAGGTATAATAAAGTTATGTTTACGCTTAGATGTTGTGCTTGAATTCCGCTAGAGGGCAGGCAGGTGATCATCGGCGAAAACGTTCTGTTAGCGATTTCACGATTCTACCCGACATAATGCGATACATTTCCGGGATGAAAATGTACATGAACGGCTCCGTTTTAAAAATACTGAAATCTTGGAGAAAAGTATAATGTGTGAGTGTGTGCTCTTGTGTAACATATTTGTGGTTAATCTCAAACTCATTTTTTTAGAAAAATCGATTTGAACTATTTTTACATGAATTTCTGCCCTCTGGATAAAAATGCCTCGAAATAAATTTAAAATATTGACCTATCTGTTCAGCTACGATAGGCTCTCGTTAGACTAAGATGCTCTAATCGTAAACTTAATGATGAACTGGGTCAACTTCTTGCATAGATAGAGAGGATCGAATTTGCCTTAACTGTTTATTGACCAAAGATGTTTACCTTTTGGAAGATGTGTATAACGCACTTTTCATTTGTCCAAGTTTCGCAGAAGAAAAAATAGGTTCCTTTGAACAGAAATTATGAAAAGAATTGAAGATAGCTGGCAGATAACTTTCACAACTTCACAGGAATGTGCCTTTGGTGGTCCTCTTACAAATTGTTCAAAGATGGTATGTCTAATTTGAAATGTCCTTTACTGATAAACTGTCACATGTACCGGTGTCCACTCCTTACAGTTTCATTCCCCCCGGGATCAAATATTACCAACTAGATCCTCACCCATGTGATCGAGTAAGGGCCATCTTGGCCCTCTTGTTGAAATTTACAATACATACTTTGACTAAACTGTAGTTAACCCTAGCGTTAATGGCTGCCCTTTTTATAAACAAAATGTAAGACAATGTCAAGACGACACTAGAATTTTTGTTCAGTTTTAAAATACAAAGTCTAGTTTAAGGTCAATTCTGTCCTAGACTCACTATGTGGCATGGGACCACTGGGTAATGCTGAAAATGTAACGTTGAAGCTCTAGTTCGTATGGCTACTGAGGAGAATACGTTTTCGATTTCAGTATATATTTCTATTTATATAGCAACAGGGTAGAGCTAATTCGGAGTTATAGTCATAAATTGTACAAATTGTGTAGGGGGCCTTGTGGAAATGTTAAATACCTGATGAGCTCTAAGTAACGCATCTGGGGTTTTTTAAAAAGTATTTTTAATGTGTTTAACATATATGTGTCTATGGTAGCTTACAAGTCTCCGGACGGCTCTATTTCCGACTTCAGGATCATCATTTGTATTACAATGGTGGAAGATCAATTGGAAATGCTAAATAACAAGTGTTAAAACCATACTATAGCTTAAAATAATCTAAACTAATACAACACTTTATTTTATTTTTTACAAGAATGTGTATGTAACTGGAAATTAAAAGCATACTTGGAATTGTACAAACCTCGACTTCATTATTATTACGTGTTCTTTAATAGATGTAAACCGGACCGTAGGCAAACTATAACATTTATGTCAGTACGTTAAGGTTTGTTTACCAAAACAAACGACATAAATATGTTCACTGAGGGTTCTATCACTTAAACATCGCAATAGGTATGCGAAGATAGGCAAGAGGTATTAAAAGAGTCTGCAGACATATGGATATACTTTCACAACGTTGAGTTATTTGTCAATGAAAATGGCACAGATACACATGTTTCGAAACCGCGCTTATCAAAAACCGAAATTACTGAAATGATAAAAGCTTTCTTATTGTCTTTGACTTTAAACGGAGTTGCCATAAATCTCAGCATAACTATTGATAACTTCTTTTCATTGTCGCATGCCAACTGGTCTTATACTGCCATTTCCACTTGCAAAGTAACGGTCTAAAATCGATCTCGACCTTATTTGCTAGATTTTCCCAGGATGAGGATAATTCGGACTAAGTGCTAATCTTGATGAAGATCCGTTGCTCCGTTGAACTCTAGGGTCACCATATGTACAACTGTGTAAGTAAAATTATAAGTTATGTTAACAAGAGCTATCGGAGGACAGCGCGCTCGACTACATGCCGCTTATTCACATAAAGCACTATTTCATTATATTGCACTTAAGTACTATTAAATCATATTATATACTCTATATGTAAAAGCAACTGAATAGATATACATACATTTAAATATAATTTAAAAATAAAAAAATTTAAGTCAATCAAGGGCCATTACTCCATATTTAGGATACAATGGAGTTATCTAACCTAATTGTACGATGGTCCTTAACAAATATGTGAAGTATGAAGTGATTTGAATGATGTAACTTTAACGTTGAGCTAAACACAAATATTAAAACTGACCGAGTCCAAAATTAGCAAAACCTTAAAAAAAGGTTTTCCTAATGTTTGACACCATGCAAAACCCGTTTGATATGTTGAAGAATTATATTTGATAAATAAATGATCACAATTAGAAAGAAATGTAACCAAAAATTAAGAATTTATCTAAAGTTTTTTACCCCCTAAAAGTCACACTCAGCATCTTCAACATACAATGTGAAGAAAGGTATTACATGTAATTATATTCCAAATATGGAAGCCCTAACACAAGTACTTACTTCGAAAAATTAGAAAATTAAAATAAAATCCTACTTGCCCCAAAACTTTAACCACCGAAAATCATGTTTTTTACCCCAAAAAGAAGGTCACACTCAGCATCTTCAGCATTCAATGTGAAGAAAGGTATAAGATGTAACTATATTCTAAATATTAAAGCCCTAGCACAAATTCTTATAGAGAAAAATTAAAAAATTAAATGAAAATGCCAACTTGCCCTAAAACTTTAACCACCCAAAATCATGTCTTTTACCCCAAAAAGAAGGTAAAACTCAGAATCTTCAGCATACAATATAAAGAAAGGTATTAGATGTAATTATATTCCAAATATGAAAGCCCTAGCACAAGTACTTATTGAGAAAAAAAAAATAAAAAAAAATAGAAATATCACTGAAGATGATAAATACCCCCAAAACAGCACCTTGACTCAAAATATGGTTTACGACCGACCAACAAAAGGGCCATAACTCTGTAAACAAGAAAAAGTAACAAAGGGCAATAACTCTGTATTTAGATTAAATAGAGTTATGGTTTCTGTACACTGCACTTTCTCTCAATGTGTTGTATCATCCTATGAAGTTTTATTAAATTCCAACAATTAGTTTTAAAGTTATGCTCCGGACAAGACTCTACGAATATGAAAAAGTAACAAACGGCAATAACTCTGTCATTATGTAAAGTAGAGTTATGTTTCTTGTACACTGCACTTCCTCTGATTATGCTCTACCATTATATGTAGTTTTATTAGATTCCATCTATTAGTTATTAAGTAATTCTACGGACAAGAAAAAGAAACAAAGGGCAATAACTCTGTATTTAGATAAAATAGAGTTATGGTTCCTGTACACCGCACTTCCTCTCAATGTGTTGTATCATCCTATGAAGTTTAATTAAATTCCAACAATTTGTTTTAAAGTTATGCTCTGGACAAGACTCTACGAATAAGAAAAAGTAACAAAGGGCAATAACTCTGTAATTATGTAAATTAGAGTTATGGTTCTTGTACACTGCACTTCCTCTGATTATGCTCTACCATTGTATGCAGTTTTATTAGATTCCATCTGTTAGTTATTAAGTAATTCTCCGGACAAGAAAAAGTAACAAAGGGCAATAACTCGGTATTTAGATTAAATAGAGTTATGGTTCCTGTACACTGCACTTCCTCTCAATGTGTGGTATCATCCTATGAAGTTTTAATAAATTCCAAGAATCAGTTTTAAAGTTATGCTCTGGACAAGACTCTACGAATAAGAAAAAGTAACAAAGGGCAATAACTCTGTAATTATGTAAATTAGAGTTATGGTTCTTGTACACTGCACTTCCTCTGATTATGCTCTACCATTGTATGCAGTTTTATTAGATTCCATCTGTTAGTTATTAAGTAATTCTCCGGACAAGAAAAAGTAACAAAGGGCAATAACTCTTTATTTAGATTAAATAGAGTTATGGTTCCTATACACTGCACTTCCTCTCAATGTGTTGTATCATCCTATGAAGTTTTATTAAATTCCAACAATTAGTTTTAAAGTTATGCTCCGGACAAGACTCTACGAATAAGAAAAAGTAACAAAGGGCAATAACTTTGTATTTAGATAAAATAGAGTTATGGTTCCTGTACACCGCACTTCCTCTCAATGTGTTGTATCATCCTATGAAGTTTCGTTCAAATCCTATGTTGCATTGTTAAGATATGGTCCGGACAAAATATGGCTTCCGACCGACCGACCGACCGACCGACCGACCGACATACCGACCGACCGACCGACATACCGACCGACCGACCGACCGACCGACCGACACAGTGACTCCTATATACCCCCCCAAAACTTTGTTTTTTGGGGGTATAATAAAATCCAACTTGCCCTAAAACTTTAACCCCCGAAAATCATGTTTTTTTTCCCAAAAGGAAGGTCACACTCAGCATCTTTAGCATTCAATGTGAAGAAAGGTATAAGATGTAACTATATTCCAAATATGAAAGCCCTAGCACAAATACTTATGAATGAAAATCCCAACTTGCCCTAAAACTTTAACCGGACGCCGACGCCGACGCCGACGCCGACGCTGGTGCGAGTAGTAAAGCTCTCATATTCTTCGAATAGTCGAGCTAAAAAGCAACAGTTAAGATCCAGCTCTTTCGGTTTCAGATGATCCAGACATGAAAATCTGTCCAGTTGTTGACAAGAAGAAATAGCGTTAATGAATAGTTTTAAGAACAAGGGAACGCACTAGCATGACTATAGCTTTCCTGGCAAATTGTGCCAACAGAGCTAACAACTGAGAAAGAACGTTGTTGACAAACGCCTCATGCTGAACATAATTTATGTTCGCTTCATATATCTACAATTTTCGTTATTCATCCATACTAAATTGAGAAAAGGCGTTGGCACAATTCTTAAAAGGCTTTACTTAATATTGTTTCAAAATAATAGGAAAGGAAGCGAAATGATTCAGATACAAAAGTGTACGAACAGAGCTAACAACTGAGAAAAAACGATGTCGACAAACGCCTCATGCTGAAAATAATTTATTTTCACTTCATATATCTACACTTTTGTTATTCATCCATACCAAATTGAGAAATAACGTTGGCACAATTCTTAAAAGGTTTCACTTATTATTGTTTCAAAATAATTGGAATGGAGGCGAAATGATTCAGATAAAACATAAAATCGCTGTTCATTTCTAAAGCTTCCAGAAAGGAATGAATTATCAATCATTACCTTCGTGCTTTCGTTAATTGACCATTCCTTTCTTTTCTTCCGTCCCTGTAGAATATAAAAGGCGTATTAGGTAAAGAATAATATTTGCATTAGTTAGTGTTATTACTTTCCGAACAAAGGACAAAGCATGCATCAACATGGAAAATCTTCTCTTCTCTCGCAAACTTAACAGAAATGCACAAGATCCCTTATATGTGCGTAACCAGCCGATAAAAGAGGTTGATATACATAAACATCTAGGTACTATTTTGCTAGAAGCATATAGAATGAAAAGCAATCTAACTCCAGAATATTTATCTAATAAAGTCCCAACTATGGTAGGTCAAAATTCTCAATATGCCTTAGGAAACCCTGATAACTTACAAACAATCCACTCTAGAACAACACTATATTTAAATTCGTTTCTTCACTTATCAATAAGAATTTATTGATTGATTGATTGGGGTTTAACACCGTTTTCAAAAAAAGTTCATTCATATCACGGCGACCAGTTCACCTAATCATGCATTGCTTGGTTTTCCCACAACAGTACACCACACAACATACTTTCCAAGCAATCATCAATAAGAGAATGGAATACGCTGTCACCCGAAATCCAAAATGCTGAATCTTTAAGATCTTTTAAACTATTATTATATCAAACTATTACAAAACCACCTCTATAGTATTACCATGGGGATAGGTATTCACAGGCATTGCATAACCGTTTACGATCAAAATGTAGTGGACTCAACCATCATCTTTTTCTCAGGAATGATGTTGATTCGCCCCTTTGTGCATGTGGACACATTAAAACCTCTTTACATTGCCTACTTGAATGTCCCCGCTCCAATGGTATTAGAGGACTTCCACAAAACATTAGGCTGGAAATCCAAACTCATCAATCCAAGTAAATAATGCTATTTTTGAATCAGTTCAAAAAGTTATATTCGGAACCAAAATCCAGATGGCACGAAAAAAAAAACTCGAATTCGCCCTAAATCTTATTCTTTATGTTATCCAAGTAAAACCAAGGTTAGAAAATGTATCTTTTTTTATCAATAAAGTGAACTTGAGTCGTTTTCAATTGTCCCGATGAAGGGGTTTCCTATTTAAAAATACCACGGAATCCATCAGACAGGCACCTTGCAACGATCAGGTGATATAACTATATAACGGTTCACTCTGACAGGCGTGTACAGTTATACACAGTTATACACAATTTACACGTTTGGCGAAGTCGAACGACAGTAATCATAGAGATTTGTTTGTGAATGCATGAGCTCCTCGTGATGTTGTACAATGTATATTATGCGGCCTACAAAAGCGACACGAGTCTCATAAGATCCTTTTTTCTGTTACTGTTTAGTAACACACCGCTAACATTCTGTACCTTCTAATTATAGGAAAAGAAATGTTTCCATAACCATTTCCTTTTTAATTTTTTTCGAAAAGGGAAAATAATTAAAAATGGAAACATGACGAAAACAAGCTTATTGAGCTTTCAAATAAACATGCTTAACAAACATATTTAAACTACAAATCATGCTTCTATCCTCCATTCTGTACATTCTTTCTTCTTTTTCTCTATATACATGTACTTCATTCTTTTTCTCTTATTCTCAATTTCTCTCTCATATTGATTTAATTACTACGCCTTGGTTGCCCTCTGATCACGTTGTATAATATATTGCAGAGCTGTCATAACCTGCAACAATAATAAATGGGTTTTATTCGTTTTATTTGTACTGAAA
The DNA here is from genome assembly GCA_031761405.1 of Serripes groenlandicus. NCBI lineage: Eukaryota > Metazoa > Mollusca > Bivalvia > Cardiida > Cardiidae > Serripes > Serripes groenlandicus. Next base: position 30,730,048 of record JASEVX010000003.1, read on the forward strand.
TGGTTATTTTAGTCACTGCTTACTTTGCATAAAACCTTCATGGAATAAAAATGTTTCATTTAATGCGCATGCGTCATATCGGTCATGTGACTACTCTTCAATTCACGTGACGACTCTTCAATTCACGTGACGACTCTTCAAGTCACGTGATGAATGAGATTAAAAGCATCGAAAGCTATTTAAAAACTTACGCCGTTAGTCACAGGTTAGAATTTTCGATGGAAAAAGTATCGAAAACAAGAAAATATCACCGATAATAGGGGTATGTAATATGTCAGTTATCATGTTTTAATGCCCCAAATACAAAAATAACACTTATTTTCTTAAAATTGGATTTTTTTGACAGTTGGGCATCTGGAGTTCAGTCGCTTTAAAAGGACAATATATATTTGATTAATTTTTAAACGACTTTAACAGATTTCAAAGGTTAGTTTTTTCATAAATATAGTTGTTCATTATGTAAAGCATGCCTTTTAATGTTATCCTTTATAAAGTGTTCATCCAGAGATATGACTTTTTATACTTGAAGTAAAAGCACTATAAACGGGAGTGAGCATATACTATACGGGAATCTTACACCAAACATTTGCTAAGCTGTTTTGGACCAATTTGAAAAGTCTTTCGAATCTTTGTAGAGGCTGTTATGTTTCCTTAAAATCAGTCTTTATATATTACAGACTAAGATTTCAACAATTGCACTGTCAACATAGAATGGCAAATAGCCGGTTCCCTTTTCCCTCATGTTTGTCACCAAATCAAGATTGCTTGTACAGTCTTGGTACAGAGAATAACATTTTGCACTTGTGTATGATTAGATGCATACAGTAAAAGACAAACCATTAACAATCTCTGGGTGCCATATGTTTTTTCAACCAATTCAGATTCTTAGACTAGTCTATGTTAGTAAAATGTCAAGCATGAATATTTATGTTCCGCGATTTTCAACTCAACATAAGATAATATATTCATGCCCCAAACTATGGTGCAAAAATGCCGGTCACATCTAGTGGGTGGGGTGGTTATTGTTTATATGTTGACTTTCGAGGTAATGTATGTAGTGCTACACAATCTTTCTCGTGTCTTTCTCTTTTTCTAATGACTTAAGCGTATTAATTAAATGTGGATAAAGAATACTAAGTAATGGTGATATACCAGATATTCATCGTTTGTCATTTGCCGGAGATATTGCTGAACTTATAGCAGAAGTTTTAAAACACTCATGTGATATCATTTCTCCTTTTCTAACTATGTTTTAAAATGAAATATTTAATAACGGCTTATTTTCGGAAAGCTGGGGAGAAGGTATAATCAAGTGGACCTCAAGAAGCCAAAGACTATAGAGGATTAACTCGTAATAACATTTTATCAAAAATGTATTCCAAATTACTTGTCCCCAGACTAACTAGGTGTGCTGGTAAGCACGGTCAGTTAATATATAATCGATACAGATTTCAGAAGTAAATCCACTACAGGCTGTATTTACATTTTACATGCAACTAATACGAAAACGTTATCGCCAAAAAAGAAAACTGTTAGTAGCTTCCTAGACTTGAAAAAATATTTCCATGAGAATGTAAGTTCCCAATTTATAAATGCAATCAAATATATGTATAACACTGTTACATCTTCTGTTCAACACAAACAACTTAAATCTGAACATAAAATATCAAAGATTGGAGTAAAACAAGGTGATCCAAGCAGTAGTATTTTATGCCTATTTTATTTACACGATATTTTAAATAGTATTAACGATACTATAGATGGTGTTATAAGTATTGATGACCTAAATTTATTCCTCGTTGTATTTGCTGACGATACAATTATATTTGGAAATAATCCGGAATCTCATTTCTCCTGTATCACCAAACATTGCTGTTGGGATTGGAGCAAGTTCATGGGAGAGAACATTTCTAATGTCTACTTCACAACCACTAGCTTATAATAAATTAGATTGGTATCAAAAACCTTTGTGTCTCCTATTTTTATATGCTTTTTGATAATGCTCATGGTTATAACTTTCTTATGAATTGTTTCATGTAATTCTCCTGGCAATTTACATTCAAATTCAGTCATCTAATATGTCCCAATCTGCACTGCCTTGTACATATTTACTCGAGATGTAGACAATTCCCCAGTTACAATATTGAAAACAGCCACATCCGTGTTTGCTAGGGTCTAAAGGATCAATACAAGTCTCAAGCTTAGAACTTATACCTTTTATGTCCTTCGCATCATTCTCAATGCGCAGTTTGCCTTCCTCTTTATGCCTCATAACACTCTGATCAGCAATATTGTCATAATATATCATGTCATCCAAATCCGACTCGAGCTGACTGCATGTGTGCAGACTCAGGGCCCAAACCTTCAACGTTTCAGGCTTTAGCGTAATGGCAATGCTACCACCTGGAGCATGACCATATCTCATGAAGGTGCTTTCTACGATTATATCGCTCCAGATTCCGTTCCCTATTTCTTTCTCGTGTCACATGACATGTTCGCCATTTAAAAACTTAGATAAAACTGATTTTGGAAGGAGCTCCATTGAACGCAGATAGTATATACCGTATCTTGCGTAGTGAACATGGCCAACAGCAAAAAAATATGGAAGCATCTGCCTATATGCTTCAAGATGGAGTGGCCAGTCTGCCTCTCTCTCAGCTCGCACGAACATCATCATAATAAAGACAGGTTTAATGAACACATCAACCCAAAGTTTAGCTGTCAAACTCTGTGAGACTGTCCAGTATTTTCATGAGGTCATATTCGGAACAAAGTATTTGGTCATGGACTACACTTCGTAATATTTCTTCGGCAACCAGGCGCATTGCCCTTGTGTTCTGGGGAAACTTTTTAGCTGTCAGCATTTTATTTACTCCTCCAAAAACATTACACATAATTTCATAATTTCAGATAAGCCAGTCTCTGCCATCGACGTACCAATAGCACCTATAAAACTCATTAACGAATGCATCCCGCCCAGTCTAAGGATGACATTTGAAAACCGATCTGGATACGCCCACTTTACGTCCAGCGCAACTTTATATAGTTGCAGATCGCATGGGAATAATACAAATTCTTGACCAACATTGCGTATGACCTCTTGTGCTTTCGCTATTGCCGTCATTATAGTATCTGGATGTGAAGGTGTCATGTCTATCAAAGGCAGAAAAGTTGTTTTTGGCTGTGGCAATTTGCCTTGCTCACGGCACATTGCCGTGTTGTATCCATTAAATTCAGGACATCGATGTTTCATTAGTATATCTTGGAAAAAGGCAAAATCATTTTCTTCAGCTGAGTCTAGCGGCAAATACTAATAATAGCGACTCTATATAATGAGGCTAAAGATTTGTGGACGTGGGTTGATTGTAATATGTGTGTACATGTTCATGGGTTAAGCGTGTGACATAGGATGTTCCTTGCTGATGACATCTCATAGAAAACGTTCAAAGTTATTTTAAAGCCTTGAATATAGGCCAACACAACACATTCCCAATATTGCTTGACATGTATGCAATGTAAAACAAAATATGCTACTGTTTTTTAAACAACACATAGATTTTTTATTTTTTTTTAAATTTGATATTTTCTAAAACAAAGGGTTTTTGGAATGCTTTTATCTCCAAATGCCCAAGTATGACAGGGTGTCACCCGCATTACTTTTAAAAAGTAAACCCTAAAGTACACAAAACAGCTTGGAAAAAAACTTAAGACAATAAAATAAAGGTTCAGACAAAAAAAGCTATTTGGCTACCGGACTATCTGGCCGAAAAGTCCTATTTGATGAAAATAGCTTGCCGAAACGTCCTACAACCCTGCTAATGTCGGGTAAAATTTGATCTCAATTTTGAAAGAGAATATATAGGCAGAAAACATAAAAAAGGGTTGCTAGCAAAAACCCTCTGTCTGACATGTTTTTAATCAATCAATATTGCTTTAGCAGTTTATGCTAAGGATTTTATATGGTTTGAACAATAATGTGTCACCTAATGTATGTGTTTGTGGAAGGTGCGTTCGTGCGTGTGTGTGGGGGGGGGGTGCGTTCGTGTATTTTTTTCAATACTTTTGTTGTATGACGAAAACTTGTGTTAGTTTGAGTCAAACAAATGTATCTACATATCTATCTATGAAATGCCAAAAATGACATTGAGGTATCCTGATAGTCGATATTATACGAACCATTTATAAATAGATAAATTTACGTTAATCGGATGAGACTCGTGCACGTATTGAGACGTTTTTTCCATGCATTTATATCCTTTTCGCACATTTTATTTCAACACGGTATTTGTGAAAATTACAAACTTGTTTTGGCCCGATAAATATATTTTAGACTAATCTTTGCATGTCTTTTCAATGTTAATTTATAAATCATAACATCTGTACTAAACAGCACTGCCAGAGGATTAGTGTCGTCTGCGATGTTCTTGTTTTTAATTAGGTTCAATTTAACCAGAAACAGAAACGATTTAAAGGGATGTTGACCGTACAGTCGCCAATGAAAGTGTAAAATAGTTCACCAATTATTATTGAATACTCAAAATAGGCAAATTTCTATGTTTGAATAACTTCGTCATAACGCAGTAATTGTTGAATGCATGCCTCTGGAAACTCACATATTTATGATTTTGATTAAGTAGATAAGTTTGCATGTTAAACGAAATTCGGCACATACATGTAATCATGCTCAGTATTTACGGAAGGATCGGATGTCAAGATTTGTTTTTGCTTAAATACTTGGATAAATAATATCCCACCGAAAAATATCATATATGGTGGTGTTTTATATAAGTTACATTTATTGTTTGTGGTGTTTAACGTATCAAAAAATCTCGGAGTTTTGGAGAGTCAACGCCTGGTTCTTTGTTGTGCATTACAATATACAAGGGAAACAACTCCTGTTTTACTAAAGTAAACTTTCAAGGGATAGTTAACATAAATAGTTGATCTACTATTGAAGGACAGTTTCATGTACTGATATATTTATGCAGCAATTAAAACCACAAACAAATTCAATATACATTTTTAATAATTAAAAACAGCTTCTTTTTAACTGTGTATGCGATAAGTGTGTAAACAAAACAAAATTAACAGAATGTTGACCCTTATCATTTTCGTAACCTTTTACACACTATTTTGTTTGTACTTTCAAAGAATTGATTTAATCTTAATATTTTCATGTGAACCCGACTTTCAGTAATCCAGAGTACTTTGATTTATGATTGAAACATTACTGCCAACTTATATTGAAATAACACCGGCATTAATAGAGGAGAACTATTTTATGTTTGGGTATTTTACCACTTTGGTGGAGTACCCTTGGGCAAGGCACATTTCCTAGCCTAGTACTGTGTTTAGCCAGGGAGCATGAACAATTGACTGTTGCCGTAATATAACTAAAATAATATTGAAAACGTCGTAAAACACCCAATACATCAAATTAAATGTTATCGTCTGATTAGGTTAAATATCAGTTTGTTCGCTCTTATATAACATAAAGAATTGAACTTCCCTGATTCCAACATACAATTAATATGCAGCAGACGACTTTGAAAACATATATGGACAACCTCTTAAATTGAAAGAATATTTAGTGAAAAGAGTCGGAAATATAGTGACAAAGAGAAAACATGCTCATAATGTCGTCTGCTGGGAAAGGTTTAAGAATTGTCTACTTTCGGATTTGGAGTAGGAGAAATATTTAACTGTTTAAATAAATGATACGGTGGAAAACATTGCGGGAAAATAATTGTTGTCTCATTGTTGTTGTTTTTTCTAACAGTCCGCTAACTTCGGTATTGTTAAATGTCTTTGGTCTCAGGAAAATATATTACATGTATGCATCTAATATCAATCAACCCCAATTCACCGATTAGATCATATGATATTTGATGTCCCATTGGAAAAGGGACAAATTGGCTTTTTCTTAACAGTGTAGACAAGACCAGTCTGTGCATTCGCATATTCTGATCAAGATCTACACTGTTCCCATAGAACATTCTGTTTTAAATTATGTATATTATTATAAGATGGAGCAGATGGACAGGGTGATCTGAATATACGTTATTCAGAAATGCCAACGTGTACCTTTTCCCATGGAGGGTCTCATGTGATTTGTAACGGGGTATACACGAAGTATTTATAACGGGATATACACGAGGTTTTGGTCATAACATATGTTAGAACTAAAAAAAAAGGCAATGTAATGTAATTCATTAAATGAATAGGAACCTAGTATCTCAGGTTTCAAGTAATACACAAGAATCCGCCGTGGTCGAGTGGTTAGCGTCGGGGATTTAAAACGGGGCGTCCCGGGTTCGTTCCCCAGTTGCGGCAAGACAGTCATGGTGGAATGCACTTGGGCAAGGCACGTTTTCTACCTTAGTACTGGTTTGTTTACCCACGGATAATAAATAAGTGAACTGTCGCCGTGATATAACTGAAATAATGTTGAAAGCGGAGTAAAACCTCAATAAAACACATAAAGTAATACACACTTAACCAACTTCTAACCGACCACTTGTCATGGGTTCAGTGAAACAGCTTGGTAGTTCATGATTGCCAATCAACCAATCAAATTACAGCTACAGTAACACACTCACTCTAACAAATCATATAGTCATTACAATACATCGAGAGTATTTCACAAACAGAGGCTACCATAACCGAAACAAGAGTAATCTGCATGTGCAGACATGCTAAAGGATTAAAAAGAAGTTTCTGTGTATGTTTTTGACGAACCTTGTTTTTACTGAATATAGCTACATATTATGAGAAATAAATATATTACGATAGATAATATAATTATATACCTACCATGTTTTCACTTCTAATTGTCGTCGACTTTATAAAACCACACACACACTTGCATAAATCAGAAAGTAGTTTCGGGTAATCCTTTCATGTTTATTTTTATACATTTTGGAAATAACCGTTTTCGGGTTTATCCTACCCTGTGTTTCATAGTAAACACAACGTAAACACGTTTTGTCTATGGAGCGGAACGAAACCTACCTGTATTATGCATGTACTCCCGTCAAACAGGTTTAGTTTACCGACTAATGCACGGATTATCGACGAAACCTATATATAGGTTTCGCAAAACAGGTTTTGGGTTTTGTGACTATGGAACACAGGGCTGGTTACATGTACACTCCAATTTTCAATCCGTCTCTGTAAATGCCAGCTTGTATTGAAATAAAACCAGCATATATAGAGGAGGACTATTTTATGTTTTGTCAATTTACCACTTTCAGGTCCGCAGCAACCAAAGATCTACATATATTATGAACCTTTGAATACATTTGAAAGACCAACGGAACATTACTGTTAGGTTTGTTTAAAATTGGTCTAGTGGTTTCGGAAGTTACGTTATTGGAAGCTTAAAGTATTAAAAGATCGAGCAGATGGACAGGGTGATCTAAATCTATCCTACTCGGAAATGCGAACGTGTATCTTTTCCCATGTAGCGTCTCATGTGATGTGTAAATATGGCATTACTAAAAATAGGCAATATCATAGAATGAATACGAGTTTTAAGTACTACAGACATAACTCTTTCAGCGCCGAATTGTTTAAGTAAAATTTTCCATGTTCAAAATCGGGCGAATCCATTTCTCATGTAATAAAGGTTTGGACTATTTTGAATGTTGAAATCGGCGTAAAACCCCAATAAATAAATAAATAAATTGGACTATTTTGATAACTAAAAGGCAAACAATGCTGATTTCAGGTGAGACAGCTCGTTACGAGCTGACTCATCTGAATCAGTATTATTTGCAAATACCTCAATATTGACTTTGGCGCTGAAAGAGTTAACCGACGTCTAACCAAGTGTCATGCGTTCAGAGAAACAGGTTGGAAGTTAAATGTTGCCAATCAACCAATCAAATTAGAGCTACTTTATAGTACATGTAATTTGATTGGTGGATTTGCAAACGTAACTTCGAGACCGTTTCAATGAATCTTGGGCGGATATGTTATTAATTTTACGAAATGGTTATGGAGGCAAACAGGCAGTTTTAACGAAAGGACTTCCTACACTTAAGTCACAATATGTAACCCATCTGAAAAATGTTGAGCCTACAAGGACTCAACTCGGGACCACTGTCCCGAAAGAGAACACTCTACCAAGTCGCTATAAAAGCTTGCTCTGTAGCATGGCAGTATAAGCATTCCCTCATAGAAACACATGATTTTACATGCTTATTTTCTGTTGTATAGTTGCTTTAAGACACATTTCTTAAATGATATAAATCATAAGATCAGTACATTATATGAGCCGTTTTACGAGAAAATCACCATTGTGGACTCAGCGTAAAGTATCGACCCGGATCAGCCTAATTATGCAGCGCAGGCTACTCCGGACAGACACTTTTCGCCTCATGTGGATTTTCTGTTTCAGAAATCATTACTCTATACTCAAACCCTCTGGAATGTGTCGGCCCGGATTAGCCTGTGCGGACTGAGCAGGCTGATCTCGGTCGATATATTACGCAGGGTCCATAATGTTGGTTTTCACACGTCTAATTTGGATACACTTCTAGTTTTTGGTCAGAAGATGTGTTCAGGTAGGTATATACAACAGGAAAGCGGAAAATAAATACGCTGGTGAGACCGTGCGGATACAAATGCATGGAGACCAAAAAATCGTGGTTCCTATAAATATTTAAATATATACAATTTTTCATCTCACGAGCATAAAACTGATATGTAAAAAGAATCATTTTTCACAGGAAATGTCGCGCTATATTTTTATTTCCGAAATCCCAAATGCACATAAAGGTAAGTGTACCTAAACCTATTAATTCATGAACATGTACATGTTCTATTGTGTGATTTTCATATTCAGGTGATCTTCCCTCCACACAATTGTTGGTCTGACATTTGCCTAAATAAATGAAGAGAAAACATGTACACAATCAAGCAAGAGATGATATTACATTCTTAGTATTGCATGAGTTTTATGTATGTGGGTAATATAGCGGAGTTCATTCTTGACCTTCGACTTTTTTAACAATGGTTACGCATTACTGCTCATTTAATGAATAATATCGCTTCTTTGATTAATAAAAAATGTCATAAAAGTGAATATAGCTTTAATTAGTGAATCAAAAGATATTGGAAAAAATATAATGTGTAAATTCCTTTCAAATCATTTTCATTTACACCCGTCTTCAAGATGAATGATATTTATTCTTCATTTGAGTGGATGTGTATTTAAGTGTATGTGCCGTGTGTATGGTGAAGCTATGTGAACGATAGTGCGCTCAGATATTCACTGCGTTAGTGCACTAATCAAAGTACAGCTGCTGCAAAGTAGCAACTGGTAGCTACCGATTGTTAACATAACGTCTATATGAACGTTGATCCGTATTTTACAATATATATAAGTGCTTGTAACCATGAATTGCACGCTAACTTTAGCAATATAGGTTAAGATTAAGGGAAAACTGCTTGAAACTGAAAGCTAAAAGGTGCGTCATATTTAAGGATTCAACGGTATACTTATATCACCAAATGAAATCTCAATGAATAAATCCAGTTTTAGATAAAATAAAGGCTTTGACAAAAGTTTAAACTCCAAAAAATGTTAAGGATGTCAGGTCATTCTTAGGGTTTTAGGTTGTTACCGAAGATTTGTAAATAATAATGCTGATATCCGTCAGACCCGCAAAAATGCTAAGTTTGAATGTTCACAAGATTGTGAACGTAGTTTTCAAGAAATAATAATCCGATTAGAAACGTTACGTTTTCAAGAAATAATAAACCGATTAGAAACGACTCTTATTTAAGCTCACCCTGATAAATCCTAAGTTGTCATTGGAAGCCGCCAAGAGGCGGCTTCCTGTAGGGATGCTTTTAATTTCCGGTCAAGGAGATATTTAGACCTGCCAGCGTGACCACATATCTTGATTTCTCTTTGTCCTTTCTAAGTTCATTAATTTAAGGTAATGACTTTTAAAACATCCCTTTTACACTCTATATACATGTGTGAGATTTACAAATTAAAAACAAAAGACAAAGGCCAGTATATTAATTGAATATATGTACATTTTTATTTGAGCAAAATTCATACTGTATCTTGTCTAAACAGTAAACTGAATTGGTTACATGCCTCATACGATTTTTTTAGTTCGATAGTATGTTAAACCGGGAACCACGAACAAAAGAAGGTACGCAGTAAATGTAATCTGTTTCTTGTTGTTGTTGTTTGGCGTTGTTTACTCTCGCGCTCGGCATTAATGCCATTCCGTTCCTTACATGCTATAATATATTACGCAGTAATTCTAGATGAAGAAGTGCAGACATGAACAAAATATCTGTTTCACAATAAATGTTGCCGTCTAGTTGAAATGTTAATGTTTATCAAACTTATTCATACGAATCACAAGAAAAAAATCCTAGTAGTACTTAAAGGGAGGTAATTTGAAGTATATACGCACAATTTAATAAAGTTCCCATTTGGTCTGACATCTTTGTCTTATAATACACATGTATGACGATTTAAATAAACAATTTAAAGGGAATACAAATATTTAACACAGTTAAACATTTATTTAAGCGAAAATCATACTGTATCTTGAACAGTGAACAAGAGAAGGCACGCAGTAAATGTAATCTGTTTCTTGTTGTTGTTGTTTGGCGTTGTTTACCCTCGCGCTCGGCATTAATGCCATTCCGTTCTTTACATGCTATCATATATTACGCAGTAATTCTAGATGAAGAAGTGCAGGCATGAACATATATAAACCACAGAAATATCTGTTTCACAATAAATGTTGCCGTCTAGTTGAAATGTAAATGTTTATCAAACTTTTTCATACGCATCACAAGAAAAATCAAAGTACTGAAGTACTGGTAACGAATTATTTTGAAAATGTAATTAATAATTGCATTATGTTTTTTGTTTGTTTTAAACTTGCTTTAAAACTTAGTAGTTTTTAGACAATCTAGTATATTTCATGATTATAAATAATCTTTGTCCATATATATTTTAAAAGAGACATCTGGAAATGTTCAATATATACTGTAATATACTGGGTGTATACGGATAAGTGTGAAAATGTATGGGTAAAACAGGATTTATTTAAAAAAATAAACATGCATAATGTAGTAGCATAACGGATAAAATATGCTAGTCGCACTGTTGCATACTATGTCTTTTTCAAAACATTCTTTACTTTATCATTTGAGTAAAAACTTAAAATCACAAAATTTGGAAGCAATATAGTAAAAATTGAGATAATGTAATTTTGCTCATTTTTTGGTAGACTTGCGCATGCGCAGAGGCTGCCATAGTCATAGTGAGTTTGAAGTCACGTGATGTATATGCCCTTCACCACCAACAATTAAGTGCAATTTTTGGTTTGACTAATTTACGAATGCTCACAAAACCAAACATAGAGTAACGAAAAAAAATCCGATTATTCAAGCTTATAATAGAAAATAACAAGTCTTGTAAGTGTAAATATCATATTTAAAGTGTACACAATTATTTAGATATCACTACGCCAATATAGCACTGCACCGCGCAATTACCCTTTATAAATTGTAACCCTTTTTTCCCTCTCGGCAGAGATGTAAACATCCACTCGCCCGCTAGCATAAGCGAGTGGAATGAAGGATCGGCTAGTACGAAATTCTAGGCGCTAGTCCATACATATTCGTTCATGTCCTTATTCATAAAGATAGTATGCATTGCTAAGCATTTTCTTTCTCTTTCTCTCAGTCCATCTATTCCTTCGACAACGATTAACGATGACTTGCATTTTGGATAGGTGCTTTCGACAAGGTCCGCGTCTAAAGAAACAAATTTCATCAAATGATTTGAGCGCTTTAAATCACTTGTTTATAAAGCGTTAGAATACTTTGATTATAATAGGCAGAACGAATAACGAATAAATCTTGCAAGAAATCGATCATTTCTTTCGGCCAAAATCAGGTAAATGACCCGCGGATATTGGTTGTTACAACATAACTGATTCATCCTTTCATTCTAAATTTGTATTACACAGTTCAAAATTAGATTTTGACAGTTTGTTCGTTATGATTTTGACGCGATTCAAGATTTTGACGCGATTATTTCGTTCATAGAGTTGATTACTAACAGATGACTAAGTTGATGATGGAAAGAACATTAACAAGTTAAGTTAAGCTAAAACATGCACAGGCAGGCGAGTGTTTCATTAGGATAAGTGCAACACTCAATTCCCAATCCTGCTTGCCTTTTAACAAATCACAACCCACCCCACAATATAAAAACTATGCAGCAGACGAATTAAAAAGAATCTGAGCAAAGATACAGAAAATCAAATTTCTTCTTCTGCATCAATGTTTTCAAAAGTCGTCGGCTGCAATTACGTATGCAAGTGGGAAAGGTTTAAATAAGAAACACTTTTTCAAATGATAGTCAGTTGGCTATTCTAGTATATAATATTCGTCTTAAATAATAATGACAAAACTTTCAAAAAACAAGAAAAAGATTTTTTACAATTTAATTGAAAACATATTTAATCAAAGTTGGGAAAGTTGTCCCTTTCCGTGCTTTTTTTATGAGAGTTCAAATCACAAGCAAAACTTATGGGACAGAGTTGACAAATAACACATTGACACAATTTCAGATTTAGGCTTTGTTTCTGTCAAACTGCTGAAGAAGACAACACTGAGACACACATTTTGATTAAAAGTTTATTTAAAAAAAGGAATAATTTTATTTATGATAAACAACATTACAATGATGGTGTAGAAAATACATGTCAACAATACATTTTTCAATTTGTACATTCATTGCACAGACCAAATTTTAGCAAGTTTGAAATTATGGACCTCTCAGCACATTTTTTTCTCAATTCATTACTTTTTGGCAGGATTTTACTGCTAAAGTTGATGATTTTTTTTTATTTTTGGCCGGGTTGCTCTAGCAATTCCGGTCTATAGATTGGCGATGTCTGTCTCTCCGTCTGTCTGTTCGTCACCATTTTGTAAAATAAATATTCATATATGCGCTTCTGTATCTCTTCTTAAACGATCGCAATTCTACCTTCAGTACTTCAGTACTTTGATTTTAAAGCTTGTTACATGGTTGGTTTATTAACCCTTTCCCACATACAACACATCTGCAGCAGACGACTTTGAACATATCTTTGCAAACAAATATAAAGCTCTCTATAATGGAGGTAAAATACAAAGGGGAAGAAGATATTATGGGAAAATTGGAATTGCTTGCATTGAGCAAGTTCTACTTCAGTCAAAATGTGTTCTAAAGATGTCTACAGCAATGTCATCAGAAAGCCTTTACATGGGGTAAAGCAGGGTTTTACACCAGTACAAAATTTTGGGAGTCCTTGGGATGCAGTCATGTAAAATTAGGGAGTCCCTCCCTAAAAAACAGGGGTCCCAATACATGATACGTAGCCAAATGTTTATTGTTATATTATGTGTAAGCTGTTGTTATACATATTCATGATTATTATGATTTATCATAAATATGTATAAAACAGCTTATGAATTTAAAATGTATTATCAAATTTAATTTATGCTACTTTGGCACAGTAATGATATTGCTAAGCTTTTTTATCTGTCTCACAACTTGTGTACTTTTTGGTATCGTAAATAAAGGAATTTTCTAACTTTCTTTCCAATATTCTCCGAAACTGACGTACTTTCATTGCAACATTTCTCCTCAACTTCTAATTCGGGCTTCTTTTTCCCCATATCGGCCTCAAATCCGTTTGTTTTGACATATTAGCGTCAAGCGTATCGAATAGTTTTCGGACGTGTAAAAATAGCGATAGTATTAGAGGGCTTCGAAGATAGTATTTTCCTCCGACGACGATTGGTCAATTCATGTCATGTGTGTACTCCAGAGATCGCATAATGAGATTCCTAATTCTATTATTAGAAGCAGGGAAAACCAGCTTTTTAACATTTGATGGATGTATAATATATTCTGGGCTAGAATTTATGTTCGCATATTCGCGAATTGCAAATTTCAATTTGCCGGGTGAGATTTCAGCCACTAGCATATTATTGCCAGTGAAATTGTTGGACCGAAATACTACACATTTCTAATCGTCGATCTTTTATGACGTTATTCCATTTCAATTGATAAATGTCTCGCGCACATGCCAATTCAAAGACCCCAATAGTGGTGACGTTTACTGCATACATTGAAAACAACAAGTTTTAATTTACATATCGCAAATACGATTGGCTGGAATAGTCACGTGTATATTTGGTTTCCCAAATTGTATTTTTATCTACAGATATCTATGATTGGCTGGAATAGTCACGTGTATATGTTTGATTTCCCAAAATATATTTTCTCTACGGAGCTTGTATACGATGACTAGATCTAGTTATATTGTACTTTACCTTTTTAATATGATCTTTTTACAGGCATGCGTCCGATGGGACTCAATTTTAATTTTTTCAGGGGTCCCGTTTATCATTTAATGCGTATTAGACGCAGAAATGCGCGTCCCGTAAAACCCTGCATGGTTCTTCAGCATGGGTTCGACTTCCGTTAACTACGTCACTCACTAGTGAATGGGCATATAACTAAAAATTCATACGCTTGCCGACAAATGCATTTACTGTTAATTTGATATTTTCTAGAGAATTGATTATCTATGTTGATTCGATAGTATAAATATGACTTCACTGTATTCAAAAAACACGTAGAAGTCATTTTAATATCGAAAAAATACTAGGACTATTTAGGTGCAGCTAATGTGTATTCTAAGCGGAAGTGTAGTTTAACCGTGACTTCCGGAAAGCAACACGATCGCGTTAACCGCATTATTTTTTGAGAAAAAATAATTCGTTAAAAATCGTGGTAGTACTTAAAGGGAGGTAATTTCTAGTATATACGCACAATTTAACTAAGTTCCCATTTGGTCTGACACCTTTGTCTAATAACACACATGTATGACGATTTAAATAAACAATTTAAAGGGAATACAAATATTTAACACAGCTAAACATTTAAATACATGTTCATATAACAACCAATTTGGTAGAGGAAAGTTTACGTCGTGCCGGGTTAGCTAGTCGCAATATAAAATCGCAAATATTGGAAATATACTTATACACAAACGGACGTTTCTAGTTTCAGTACATACACAAACGGTTCATACTTTAATTTACTTTAACATGTTGGTATATTGAAATGGGTGTTTCTGTGAGATTCACAGACTTAGTATGTTGAAATGAAAATGTGTTTATAACATATTTTATATTCATACCTATACATTAGGGTATCTACAAACAATTAATGAAATGTGTACACATTTATCTTGGCTTAAATTTGATTTTGATGTTGTTACTAATTTAAATAACAGTTTTCATTCATATAAGTTCAATGTTTATTAATCTTAATCATACGAATCACAAGGTAAATATCCTTGTATTGCTTAAAGGGAGGTAATTTGAAGTATCCAACAGTCTTCAAAGGGATCAATATGTCAGCGTATTACCGTCTACTGTTGTTTGTGGGTTTAAATGTTCTTTTTTCTTATTTCTACATGAACAACGAAAAATTGCGGCTTCTCTTTGACGCTTTGCGTCAAACATTCGTCTTGTTATATATTGTGACGCCTCAAACCTTTCAGTCGGGGCTGTTCTGACTCAAAACATTTCAGGCTTAGAGATTGTAGAAAGGTCTTATTTTTTTAAAGTCATGCTTTATCTAGATCACAAAGGAAAAACAGTACAATAAAAAAGGAGGCTGTTGCTATAAAGAAATTTACCCTTTCTCTCATACAGACGCTTTCTGACGCCTCAAATGCAGACGTCTTTTGAAAACATTATGAAAAAAGAAGAAATTGCTCAAAACGAGCAATTTCTCCTTTTGCCACAATGTTTTCAACTCTTTTTAATAATTAAACTCTCATTTATGGAGATTTTTTGACGTTTTTTTGTATATAGGTTTTCAAAGTCGTCTTCTGCAGATTTGTTGTATGTGAGAAAGGGTTAAACTGTTATTTACCAGGGGTAGAAATGACCAAACTTCAACGTAAATTTGTTGAATAATGAAAAGAGTTAATGAGGATAATGGAGCATCATAATGTCGGTTAGAGAACTCTACAGTGGATAACGTTTGGAAACATTCTGTCAATAGGAGAAATTGGCAATATTCATATATATATCCAAAAACTAAATTGTCATGTTTCAATTTTCCCTTTTTTGTATGTCCTCTGCTGCCAATATTTGTATTTAGTGAAGGCCTTAATCAGAGGTCCAGATAAGGAGGGGTAAACAGTTCCTTTCCCCACAATATATATCTCATTATCAAACCAAACACTATGATGTGGGTACTCAAAAGAATCAGGTCAAATTAGGATTTTAGAACATGCAATGCGCCTCTTACCTAGAGTGCTGATTAAAGCAAACGTTCATCCAGTCATTCAAGATACATGTACAGAACTATTAAATATTGTTTTTGCCTTCAACAGATTCAAGTTTAAATAGATTTGTGATATATGTTTATTTTTACAACTTTTACTGTGAAAACTGAATACATTTATAGCTATACTGTGAGGTTAGAAATATGAAACCTAGAACAATTGAACATTGTATATAAAAACAGATATAGATAGAATGGGATTCGTGTTTTCAAATTTCGTCTGCTAAGTGCTACAGGGATCTAAGTAAACATTTGTATCTGGCAAAGGGTTAAAGAAATTTATTTTGTTTAAAATGGTATTTACGCCGTTTTCAACATCATTTCAGTTATATCACGGAGACACAGTTCAATAATTAAAGATCCCTTGGTAAACAAACCAGTACTAGGCTAGGATATGAACCTTGCCAAAGGGCATTTCATCATGGCCAACAAGTGATAGGATCGAACCCGGGACGCCCGGCTCCAAATCCCAGACGCTTACCATTCGGCCACGACATATTCCTAAGAACTTTGAAAGATAGCATCTCAATGTATTTATATTCCTTTGCTCTTATTGTTATGAAGTTGTTGATATTTGACACTTGATTGACACCCAATATCTATTTTGTTACCGTCTATTTTGATGAAGCAAATAAAAGACAAGTGTTACTGTACTATTACTAGACATTGTTTAACCCTGTCCTTCATATAAACGCTTTATGAGGCTGCTTCAGCAAACAGCTTTTTGAAAACATTGCGACAAAAGAAAAAATTGCTCAAAATTGCTCTATTCAGTTATTGTACTTTCATTTAAAGGATTTTCGTGTATGTTTTCGAAGTTGTCTGCTGCAGATTCGTGGTATGAGGGAAAGGGTTAATAAATATACAAAGTTTTTCAGTCAAGTCCCAGTATCTCAGTCGGTAGCGACGCGGCTGTCAATCTAGGCTTCGTCTTTCAGCTGTTAAACAAAGCTAATGAGACAAGCGTCGTTTTTCTTACATCAATGGACTATGTGGAAAAACAGCCAATGTTGTGTAGAGTACTGGTGTATCAAAGTTAGGAAACACTAAGTAAGTTAGCTGGCTGTCGTGATTTGACCGTTAAATGTTATAACCAGCGTTTTATTCAATGTAAAATACATTTACTGTAGAAAACTGGTTCATATGCAGGGTGCAGCTCTCATGCACTAACGGGATCGTTTGTTTTATTGTTGGTTTTAACCAAGCAAAGCAAGTTACAACAAATCATAAAATAAGCATCATGTTTCATAAGATTATTGTTGTTGAAATATGCATAATGACAGAACCAAACATACTTTGTTATGAAATAGAATATCATATTGAAATGTGACATGAGCATACATGTATCTCATTTACCATATATATTAACCCTTTCCCACATATAATAAATCTGCAGCCGACAACTTTAAAACATCTAGGCAATAATGTTGAATGTAATTAAAATGAATATATAATTATTTTAAAGAGTTGAAATTATTGTTGCAAAAGCAGAAATTGACCATTCTAGAATACATTTAGGAGCCCTTAAAGTGACATTCAACATATTTGTTTTCAATTATGCAAATACGCCGTTTGTTTTCGTTTCGAAATAATAATTCAATACTTTATATTAATATGCAAGTTCGTCGTTTTATTTTGTATTTATGCTGCTCTCACACAGTCCCGAATTCCTTGAGATTGCCCTTGCGAGTAGGACTCGCCAATTAATTGTAATGATCGGGATATGGTCGCAAGTCATTCGTAAATGTTCTTAACAACTCGCTACCATTCGTTTATTGTTGCGAATATAAGCAACATGCTCCTTAAATTCGCAAGGAATGCATATTCTTCACTTTTTCGCAACATATTCGTAAGTATTCGTAAGTCATTTTTAATCAGCGCAATGTATTTGTAGCGCTCGCAAGGACCTCGCAACATTCGTAAGAAATTCGCAAGAATTGGAGCCCTTCTTGACGCCTCTTGGCATGATTAACTCGACTCGATGTGTACTCTCCGGCGATTAGACAACAGGTGACGAACAGACGCAGTCGCAAAAGCAACCGATTGCGCAATCGCTTCCGATTCATAAGGTGTTCGAAAGCACTCGCAACACTCGTATGGCCACTCGCAACACTCGTATGGCCACTCGCAACATTCGTAAGAAATTTGCAAGAAATTCTTATAATGGATTCGTATACGTTCGCAATGATCGGCAAAAATTCGCAGGACTCGCAACCATTCGTAAGAAATTCGCAAACATTAGAAAGGCTTCAAATTTTCATTATTTTTCCTGTTCATTCCTCTCTTTTTTATTGCCGAATACAATATTTTTATAATCGCATGGATATTTGGGACTGTGTGAGAGCAGCATTACGGAATAATAAAAACGAAATTATAATTCAATCCTATTTTTAAGATTTACGTAAAACCAGTAGTGTATGGTCTCATTCGATACTGAGTTAAATTGTGACCATTGTAATACAAATACTATTTACCCTCTGTGGTGGAGTCCCGGTGGCTCAGTCGACAGAGACATGGTATGTCAAGACTGAGTTCGAACCCCATCCCGGCCAACATTCTTTCCGACGTTTGACAAAAAGTTGTTGCGACAAGCGACATTCGTCTTCAACCAATGGACCATCAGTTTATGTAGAAAAGCAGTCAATAGCTTGGAAAGACTGTTATGTGGAGTGATATTGTGAGAAAGCTAGATAACACATGGATATGTAAGCTGGTCGACGTGATACGACTGAAACATTGTTGAAAATGCCGTTATACAATTATCAATCAATCTGTTGCTTGACATTGACTTTGAAAGTCGGTACATTTTTCCCGTTAAGGTCTAGAGAACGATGATGTCGTCACTAAACGGCTTATTGTCATATCAAATAAAAGTGACGAATACTAATTTTTATTTCGTAAATATAAAATAAAAAAGCTTATTTGCGTATTAAAATTTCGTGAAGTATTTCGTTTAAACGACATAAGTATTTCGTTCACACGAAATAAAATGGCTTATTTCAATAATTAAAAAATAAATGTCGAATAATCATTTCAAAATAAAAACGGCGAATTTACATATTAATAAATATATGTTGAATGTCACTTTAGGGGCTCCGTATAATTTTGCCTTTTGCATTAATGTTTTTAAAAGTTGTCTGTTGCATTTGTGTCATAATGCCTCTGCAAGTGGGAAAGGAGTAGTCTACTTTAAAAACATATGAATGAAAAAGATAAAAACATGAAATGGTGAAGCTCATTATTGAAACTGAGTTGCAAACATTATAGAAAAGGAAAACATTACTCATTTATTAGCAATTCATTTTCCCATAATGTTTTCAGCGGTTTTTCCATTATTATGTGATAGATGTAAGATCTCATATGTTGTTATGGAGTCTTTAGATACCGATTGTCCCTTATTATAGGTCCAATTTATCATTTGATAGCTGTCCCATTTCAAATTCATACATCAAAAGACACAACAAACTCATATAAGCACTATAATAAGCACTTAACCCTTTTCCCATACTCTTTTAAAAAATATATATCAACTGGAGAGAGGGGTATTTTTCCCTCTTTCCCACTTACAACAAGTCTGCAGCAGACAAATTTGGAAACATCTAGCGAAAAAATTATATTAATAAAAGTTTAATCATTTTCATAAATAGTGTGGCAAAAGGAGCAAAAAAGCTCAGATAACGTGTCGTGAAATCATCCGGTGAAACGGCGAGGACCAAAATGTTTCAAGTAAGCAATTTGATTGTAACTTGTGACGGCCGGTTTACATATGAACAGGTTCGCTTGGTGAAAGTACAGTTTAAAACACTAGGACTATAACCGTCTGTTGAAGATGCTTCGAAATGCGTCTTCATGTCAGAATGTGTTAGACATAGATTATTATCAGCTGCTTACATAAAACCTTTTACAAAGTAAATATTAATTTCAATAAATAATAAAAGGCAATGGGTTAATTCTGAAATCACTCAGGCATCTATTGTCCAGCTATTTGTCTAGTAACATAATGCGTTCTTTATGTTCATAAGTGCCAGTTAAATATCGATGCTTTCCATTTGAACGAATGTATAACATTTACATGACAGGTGACCTTAAAAGAATTATGTCATAAAACTATCTGAGAACAAAAGAAACATAAACAAACTCAAACAATTGAAGTAGATACATTGTCCTGATTATTACAACAAGTCAGTGTTGTAATATTTGAGAGACAGTTTTGTATAGTGAAGCAGATTTGTAGCTGCCTTTTTGTTACGAATCTTACCAATTTCTTTAAAATCAGACCAACACTTTGTTGCACCTCATACAAGGTCGTCACAAATTGACCCTAAACATTTAAATATTCTATACAATCGGAACACTCGTCAATCACCGCTTCGCTATGTCGTTTATTTATATGGGTTATCTCCAATGTTGGTATCTAACACTTTAGTATGCGAGAATTTGATTGGCTGATGCACAGGTCAATCTGAGAAGACGTGTTATAAGATAGTCGCCAGATTTATGCGAGCGTTTGCTACTTCAGCGAAGTTAATGTCTTATTTTAATGAGATCGGTATAAGCGTTTTGCGTTCAGTAAAGTAGTTGTGTGGCTCACGGTTTTTTACGGTTCGCACCAGGGCTGATGTAGCTGTAATTTGATTGATGGATTGGCTACCGTAAACAAACGTAAATATGTGAACGCATTGCATGTTTGTATTTCGTTATTTATTTTAGATCAAAGGAAAGTACTTCAGATAGGTGTTCCGGGCAGACAATTAATTGTGTGCAGGGAATTTCAAATGAATACATAGTTGAGCTGTACCGCGATAAAACAAACATTGTGGACTGCGTAAAGTATCGATCCGGATCAGCCTAGGCATACCGCGCAGTCTAACCCGGACAGACACGTTTCGCCTCCTGTCGATTTTCTGTTTCAGGAATCATTACTCTATACCTCTATCCCCATGAGACGGAATGTGTCGACCCGGATTAGCCTGCGCGGATTGCGCACGCTGATCTTGGTCGATACATTACGCAGATTCCACACACCATTATGGATATATCACGCAGAGGCCATAATGTTGGTTTTCTCGCGGGACGGTTTATCTTATAAACGCTTTATTATAATTCAAACCTTTAACCCTTTAGTGTATATCTAAGCACAATTCCGTGTGTAGAGTTGGCAAGTCTCAAGGGATCTCAACGTAAGTCCATAGTTCGTTACTTCCTGTAGTCGACAGACCGTCATGCCGATAGCTGGTACCCTGAACTCGATTGACCGGCACACAAAATCGGATTCGTTTATACACACGTCCATGCATTCTTCAAGCGTAATCCCTAATTGTGTTCCTCTGTTGTGATCGGGCAGATGTCCGTATATCTCAAAACTGTAGGTATCCCCATAAACGTCGCAATCTGAAACGCATGGATTTAATAATTTCTTTGAGCCGTTCCACGAGAAAACGAACATTATGGACTCTGCGTAAAGAAGGCTGCTCAGGCTAACCCGGACAGACACGTTTCGCCTCCTGTTGATTTTCTGTTTCAGGAATCATTACTTTATACCTCTATCCCCCTTAGACGGAATATGTCGGCCCGGATTAGTATGCGCGGACTGTGCAGGCTGATCTGGGTCGATACATTACGCAGAGTCCATAATGTTGGTTTTCTCGTGGAATGGCTCATTTATTTTCAGTGGTATATTTCAGCGATTTTCTGCGATAACCAACATAAACGCGATAATTGCACCAGTGGAAAAAAGACTTGCCACTGCATGAGTGCTAAGGATTCAAATGGATACTGCTTTACAGAAGTTTCTCAAAATCTTCTACTCCTAAAGATCAGACTGGACGCATGCATCTTACGCTTTGTTTTCGCCGAACCCCGTTCATTATTTGTTTAAATTCAGTAGCCAACAGTGAACATTCCGCAGAACAAGTTAAAAGGTCTTTGACAAGTTTTGACCGACGAAGAACCAGATAAGCATATACTGATCAGTCTTCATCTTTTTCGAATGACCAGATCTTAGAAAATGTCCGAAGAGACATTTTCTTGTTTCGAAGCCCTAATGGTAGATGACGAAATTACATTCATCTAAACCAGATTAAGTTTTCACATACATCATCTCCCCGTCCTTTCGTCCATCCGTCTGTCTGTCTGTTTGATACACAACCTTCGTGTAACAAACGCTCTCATATCTTCGGATCAAGACTTAGTCCGGTCACATATTTACACGTACAATCACGACACTCCTAACCTGTTTATAAACAACTTATTCGATCACGGCTTAGTCCGGTCACATATTCACACGACGAATCACGACACTCCCAACCCGTTTATCCTCATGTCAGTCTGTTTTTATAAACAACCTGCGTTTAACACACGCATTTGGATCACGGCTTAGTCCGGTCGCAGATTTACACGTCGAATCACGACACTCCCAACCCGTTTATCCTCATGTCTGTTTGAAACCCGATACAACCACACTCGTATTCGGATCACGGTTTAGTTCAGTCATACATTTACACGTCGAATCACAACACTCCCCATCCGTTTATCTGTGTGTCTGTCTGATTTATATACAACCTACACGTCAAATCGCGACATACCCCGTCCGTTCGTCCGTCTGTCTGTTATACAACCTACCTGTAATACACGCACTCGTATTCGGATCATGATACATATTTCGTTTATTTTACGTTCAACCACGACACTCCCTACCCGTGTATCCGTCTGTCTATCTGATTTTTATAGAACTTACACGTCAAATAGCGACATACCCCGTCCATTTGTCCGTCTGTTTTTTTTATACAACCTACCTGTAACACACGCACATGTATTCGGATCATGGCTTAGTCCCGACACACATTTACACTTCAAATCGCGACACTCCGAGTTCGAATCAACACAATCCGCATCAGCCACACAGCTGTTAGAAATGGACGTTGGGCAAGTGGTATTCGGATCCTGAAATAAATTGTATTGTTAATTAATTACACACGGTACCGTGAATTCATCATTAAAACCTCTGCACTTGACAAAAGTAAAAAAAAAAAAAGACACGCGCGGATCCAACATTTTTTGTCAAGAAGTTTGAGGGCGGGGGTTTCAGGTCCTGAGTCATAAGAATGAGGTTTAAATGAAAGTGTGTGATTTGTGGATGTTAGGCGTTTCGAATCGGCGAACGTAAGCCAATTCTAGCCGCGAGGAGGTTCCAACATTTAGGACAATAGCATACCGAGAGTTTACTCGGTATCCCGGATCACAACTCGTTTATTATATAAATCGAAACATCCTTTAATGTGCCAGTTGCATTTTATTGTAATATGTAAGAAACATCTGTGTACACTTTTAGACTAGGCATCGATTTAAAGTAATTATAATGTAACCATCGTTTAAGTCAGCACATCACTTTTCGGCGATAGCTGTTTAACCTCACTTTTAACCTACATGTTTAACCACTCTTTCGGGCGATTTTTCCCATTGCCTCTCACCTCTGATTTATGTGAGAAAGTAGTCAGTGGCTACGAAAGAATGTTGTGCAAGTACTGGTGTGGGAAAGCCAGGAAAACATGGGTTGGTGCACTGACCGCCGTGATATGACCAACGCTGTTGAAAGCGGCGTGAAACTCCAAACAAACAAACAAACAAACATGTTAAACAAATGATCTAGATCGTAGACCAATCAAATGATGTTCTTAAGGAATAATGTCGAAGAAATAAAGGAAAATAATTTTTTTGATTGGTTCATAGTTAAGTTGACGATCCTACAAGAGGCACTAATAATGTGAAGTTTTAAAATTAAATGTTCTGCATACTTACCTTTAATTGTTTTCCTTAAAATATCAATTTTATTGAAAGAAATCAGTAAAAACGTATGAAATATAATATTTAAGAGCAAAATATTAATTTTATTTGAAACATGATAAGTTTTCAGTTATTTATCGTCAATTGAAACTTATACACCTCTTGGGAGCCTCGCGTAATCTCCAGTCATGTGACGTATTCTCGGCCTTGATAATCTATTTATAGGAACTGAAGCTCAATGGAGATGGCCGATTAGCCTTTGGTAAACACATAGAGTATTGTTATGATTTAGTAGTTGATACTGGGATAAAGATATACACAAGTTGAGGCATCGTTTCCGTTTACTATTTAATAATTTCTGAGAGTTTACATAATTTTGGCTGACAAGTGGTTTTAAAAAGAAAAAACGCGCAAGCTACACTCGATTACCGATTCTATATATGTTAAAGAACAATGTTCAAACTGGTTCTCTATTATAATGCATTATCAATTCAAGGAGCTGTCGAACTCTTAGATATACAACATCCCGCCCACCAAGAAAATTTGTCCCAAAATTAACAAAAGATGTTTCCTTAAATGGTAACCAGTTGGAATTAGAAACAGAAATATAAAACATACTGACATGTTGGCCTAATCAGATTTGCACACAGAAGCATAAATGTCCGAGGTTGGCCAAACCAAGGACGACAGATAAACACAAAAATAAGCAGGCCAGCATTTAAGCAGTAATATATGTCTTTAAGTAAGCCATTAATATCAAATATCTCAAATGATTGCTATGAACCGAATCTATATATTTAAAGAACAATTTTCTAATCGAACAATGTTCCTAGTATATATACCTGCTCCACGCATGGCGCAAACTGCAACGGGGGCCGTACAGACGACGTGCGGCGTGGGCCTTGCGTTGCCCGCATGGTGTGTCACATAGGGGAATGCGACCGTACGGGCACCGTAGGGCCGCCTTAATGATGCCCTAGGGTGCTCGTGGAATTCCTGCGGATATTTGGTGGGGCTCAGCAAAAGTCAATTGTAATTCATAAGACCCTAGGGCAGCTGAACGGCAAACGGAAGGCATGCGTACGCCAGACGTATGGTCGCCGTGGAACTGCTCTACGGCATGGCTAAGGCGTGTCTAATTGCTACGGCGAACGTAGAAATGAGAAAAAGGTATAACTCCGCGCTATAATCACACAGCGACCCCTACGGCCTGTAAAATATAGGGATACGCCATAGGGTGGCCCTGAGGCCACCGCAAGTATCTCCCGATTTCGGGGGCCTACGGCCGCCGTATCCTAGCCGTAGAGCAAATGTGACCTAAGGCATAAGTCGACAGGACGCTGACATGAACACAAATTTAAACTATACGATTTTAGGGTCACAAATATTATGAGAGGGGTGGACCCCTGGTAAAAAACGACCTTAGTAAAATAGTAAAATGTCAGGATAAATATAAGCCTGTGTGTGCATCCATGAATTCTGGTAAACATTTACACTGATTCTTGTGTACCTAGGTTGTGAACATTGTAATTCCAGCTTATATTGTGCAGATGTGATTTGAAATGTGTAATCACAATCAAAGAAGATAGAAAAAACGTGACACTCTAAACATACTGTATTACTTTAAAACAAAGTAGAAACATTTTAGGATAAAGGAGTAATTGTTTCATAATACCTGAACCAGGAACGAGGATATCGAATCTGCATTAACTCCATAGTATACCATTGGTAATGACGCGCAGGTCTCGTCAGTGCACGTTAATATATCAATGGAAACGGCGAGGCTATTTAAATAGCATGTACGTAACGTCTTATCATACATTACAGATCGACAGGTTTCCAGCTTTGAACACGCTATGTAACATTCAACGATGGACCTTGCAGTGAGGGAACCAATGGGTTGTCCGTAGGAAACCTGGTTGATATGAGTTACTTTATACGTGTTATCTCCATGTAACCCTGTCAGAATACTCAACAATACTGTGATTACTATTTGTGAATAAAAAATACTCATTTGAGAAGCAAATATTTTTTGCAAAAACTTCATCTTTCATTAAAATACTATCACTTATATTTCGATGATTTTTGCTGAAATCCAACTAAACATTACAAGTACATGATATTCTTAAACACGTTAGGGTCCGGTAGTAAAGAAATCCTATTATAAGTTTTTATCAAACTGATTTCCAACGTCCGTCCTATTGTGTTAATATTAAATAAGTGTAAGGCTCTTAATAGAAGCACTCTCGAACTGACTCCCACTCCAATGTTAGAGCATGTTCGAGTATGTATACACTTGTTTGTTTATTCAATAAACATTAGTAACCTTGCTACGAAAACATTTCATCAAATGTCACCACAGGCTAAACAATGGGTATTGAGTTAGTTTATTTATCTGTGAAAAGTCTATATTGGCATGCGAACATTTTTATAAAACTGATTTGTTTGTTCTTTATGTTTTAATTGTTGGTTTCCTGCTTTGTAATAGACATTGTTATGTCAATCGAATAGTGAGCTTATCTGATTTGAAATGATTTAAAGGGAATGTGCAACACATTTGAACCCTTTTCTACAAACAACAAAACAGCAACTGAGCCCGTCGTTTTCAGTACCCACAACCTGGGGATTGATGCTGGGACAAGATTTTCAAAGACTTGCATGATAAACCACAAAAAGAACGTCAACAGAAGAGCGAGTACACGAACCTTTTCACCACAATATATCGGGAACGTTTTGAGTACCCACAACGTAGGAGATAAGAAATTTAGAACATGTAAAACTATCCTTATCTGATTTAGAGCCCAGCATACAGAGGGTATTCTGACGAATCTGCAGCAGACGACCTTTGTAATGCATTGCATCGGGTAAAACGTGAAAAAAGGCATTTTCAATTGGCTTTCGAGGTCTTGATCCTACGTCCGGGCACATGGTGGAAAAGTTAATCCATAGAGATGTTCTGTGTTCTTGGGGATGGGTGGGTGAGGGGCACCAAACATACCTTTTTCACACAATATCTCTCTCATCGATTAACCAAATGCTATGATGTGGGTACTCAAAACCTGCTATCATGCAAAACCACAAACAGACGTCAACAGAAGGGACAGTACACAACCCTTTTCATTACAATATATCTCTTATTGTTCAACCAAAATCTATGATGTGGGTACTTTGAATCACCGTCTAACTCAGACAGACATTGTAAGTACCCACAACGTAGGAGATAAGAATTTAAGAACATGCAACACTAGCCTTATTTTATTTAGAGCCCTGCCTTCAGACCACTGCAGCAGACGACCTTTTTAATGCATTGCGTTGGGCCAAAAGAAGCATGTAATAGCACTGGACATGTGTAGGGCAAATGGTAGGAAAATTCATTATAGAGATTGGCTGTGTTCTGGGGTAGTGGGGTTGGATAAGGGGTACACAACTAATATCTCCCTGAGTGTTCAACCAAACGCTATGTTGTAGGTACTCAAAACGTGCGTCTCACTGATTTAGAGGGTGTTCTAAAGACTCTGCAGCAGACGACCTTTTCAATGCATTGCAATTGTGCCAAAGGGAGTGTGTATTAGCACCGTGCATTTGCAATCGGCTGTATTGTGCATGATCCTCAATACGGGCACATGGTGGAAAAGATCATTTATAGAGATGTCCAGTGTTGGGGTAAGGGGTAAAAAGCATACATTTTTTACACAATATCTCTCTTATCATTACTGGACTCATGTCACGGAAGCAGTTCACTGATGATGAAGCCAGTACTGATGATCCAAGCCGGGACACCCGGTTCCAAGTCCAGGACGCTACCCACTCACCATTGGGACGATACGTGTCTTCAACATATTTGTAGTCATATCGCGGGAGCAGTTCACTTATTCATGATAGCTGGGTAAGCAAACCAGTATTATGCATGAAATGTGCAATGGCTCACCTTGAAGGCCCAGACTGAGGATCAAACCTGGGACCAGCTTCCAAGTCCACGATGCTACCCACTCACTTTTAGGACGATACCTGGCTTTTAATGTAGTTTCAGTCATATCACGGGAGCAGTTCACTTATTCATGATAACTGGGTAGGCAAATAAGTATTATGCATGACATGTGTAATTGCTCAACAGTCAATCAACCTGTCATATGGCTAAATTATTGTTGAAAGTGGCATAAAATATATGTATGTCGGTTAGGGATATAACAGTACTTTGTCGGTTAGGGATATAACAGTACTATGTCGGTTATGTATATAACATTACTATGTCGGTTAGGGATATAACAGTACTTTGTCGGTTAGGGATATAACAGTACTATGTCGGTTATGTATATAACATTACTATGTCGGTTAGGGATATAACATTACTATGTCGGTTAGGGATATAACAGTACTATGTCGGTTAGGGATATAACAGTACTATGTTGGTTAGGGATATAACAGTACTATGTCGGTTAGGGATATAACATTACTATGTCGGTTAGGGATATAACATTACTATGTCGGTTAGGGATATAACAGTACTGTTTTTGACATTTCACACCTACAGCCAGTAACCCTTTGTCCAATCAGGCATGAAACAACTTAAACTCTTTCCATTCATCAGAGATATGTATAAATGGACTAATCAACACAGTTAAAACAGTCTGGCAAGAGCAGCAATGGCTCAAAAAGTATTTTTTTGTAATCATTATTTTAACATTATTTGAGTCATATCACGGCAGCAGTTCACTTATTCATGATGGCTGGATGAGAACAACCAGTAGTATTCATGAAATGTGCAATGACTCAAACTGAAGATCAAAGCTGGGACACCCGGTTGCAAATCCAAGACGATACCCACTCACAATTCGCTCCCACATATTATGGGTAGCACCATGTCATGTGCATTATCTTCCGTCAACGCATATCGCGATTGGCCCGGAAGAGAGTGAAGATAAGTGATCACAAAAGCTCACCTCGCACTTCGTGCTTAGGTGAGCTAAGAAAAAGGTAGTTTAACTTAATCTGACACAACTCTTTATTTGAAATAGATATAGAAGCAAACGGAATGATAACTTTAATATAAAATGTATATTCTATCTATATTTCAGGATTGCAAATCCCACGATGTAGACGTAGATTTATATGTTAGAAAAATGATGACATTCTTCAATATTTTTGTCATAATTCACAATTCATAAGTAATGTTCAGTTCTGAATCTTTTAACCCGTCTTTGATCAATGCATCCATCTGTTCATTCTGTGCTACCGTAAACCAGTGCTTCCAGTTTCCAACTTCCCCTGTAAGGTAGAAAAGAAACCGTTTTCAACCATTTTTCAGTTATATCACGGCGTTTCCTTGGTAAGTAACTTTAGTTACCAGCATTACTGGTCCATTTATCCTGACACCAGCGTATGTCGTTATCCTAACACCACAATCCTGAGTGCCAAGGGCGGAAAGGCATAACTACCCTTTTTAAAATATTTGGTATGACCTGGCGGGGAATCGGAACTACGACCACCAAAACCCGGGGCGGACAATCTACCTATAATACTTTGCCGTAGAAAAGGAGTAAGGATTTAGATTAGACGCGTATTTCAAGTTATAAACTCCTCATTAAGTCTATGCTTTGCAGTGTCTGCAATATTGAGTTAAGTTGGGTAATAAGAAATACTGTGTGGAATAGGCCAATTTATTCCTCCTTATAATTGACTGGAATAGATTTCACCCTTTCCTAATACGGGCGACTTTTGATGCCCTTACCGCATAAGATTTTTTTAATTATTACGGGAAAAGGACAACTTGCTCAACTCGTGAAATTGTTGTAAAAATGATTATATTATTCACCAAAATCAAGTCTCAAAGTGTAAATAGTATGTCCGAATATTATGAAGTTGTATAGAGTCCGTTGACCATCAAACATTTGATACGGGAATTCCATCCCGAGTGATATATGCGCGTATGTTACAAACAAGTGCGTCCGTGCGAGTTTGTTATTGGAGGGTAAAATCACGTGGGATAAACATTCTTGCATTAAACGTTCACATGTTTAAAGGTATATAAATTATATATATTACATACACGATCGATGATTTATAGTAATATGTAACATTTCAGACCAATCCACCTAGAAAGATATTACACATTTCAGTTCTATAAACTGCGTATCGACCCGGATCAGCCGAAGCATGTCGCGCAGGCTATCCCGGCCAGACACTTTTCGATCGCTTCCTGTGGATTTTCTGTTTCAGGAATCATTACTCTATACCTCTATCCCCCTAAGGCGGAATGTGACGGCCCGGATTAGCCTGCGCGGACTGCGATCTGGGTCGATACGTAATGTTGGTTTTTCGCTGGACGGCTCATATTATGCCTTTAAAGTGAAATACCTTTTCTCATGAAACCATATCTGACTCCCTCTCTATACGAGCTCCCTCCCATCATAGACAGTGAGTATCGCTCCTGCATCTCTTTGAACTGACATTTCTCGGTCATAGCTTCGAGCGTTGTATCATCCAGGTTAACTTCTAGAAAGGATGCCAGTTTTCTGATTTGAGATAGTGTATCCTGAAATAACAAGCCAACATGACAAATATAGGCTGAGTTAAGCGATGTGGGACCTGGTTGGCCTATGATTCAACAGTCTCAGAAGAGTTTTAACTGGTCGGTTACATGAGAGCCGTTCCACGAGAAAACCAACAGTATGGTCTATGCGTAATATATCGACCCAGATTAGCCTCCGCAATCCGCGCAGGCTAATCCGGGCCGACACATTCCGTCTTAGGGGGATAGATGTATAGAGTAATGATTCCTGAAAAAGAAAATCTACAGGAGGCGAAAAGTGTTTGTCGGGGTTAGCCTGTGCGGCGTGCTTAGGCTGATCCGCTTTACGCATATTCCACAAATGTTGGTTTTCTCGCGGAACGGCTCATAAAGTTTATTCAGTTGTAACTTCTGATCCAAAAAATATAATCGTAGTCCCATTTGTGTTTGTACATTACCCTAGTATGGGGCTGCAATACAACCCCATATATATCAAGTACCTAACTAGAATGTATTTGTTCATGTATACGCAACGAATTAACTAGTTTGCTTCCCTGCGTTCGGCTATTATAGAATGAAAGGGGAAGGAACTCCAGACTAAGACTTTACGTGTAAGAGAAACAGACCCCAGAGGGTTAACCGTAGAACACCCCTAACGGGCTCGTCGATTTCCGTATGACGTCGGTATTTAATAGATGAATATAGGATCGGCGATTTCCGACAAACGACGTGAGATATCGTCATTATTGACGAACCTGTCGGCTACGCTCGTAATAAAGCGTGCATGTTGAATGAATATCGAAATTGCTTGAATATAACGTATGTTCGAGCGAACTCTGGGGCAGAGACATATAGACATATATATGTTTCTGGCTGGAGTCATGCTTAATTCATCTATGTATTGTCAGCTTCATACTTTTTGGTTATACTTAAATGTTTATAAAAGCAAGCCAGGGATAAAATCATATCGTGACAACAGCGCAGCAGTAGTTTGATTTCTCAAAAGACAGATCCGTTCCAGGTAATGATCCGAGATAACCATACATTCGACTTGGCCCTTGTTTCAGGTAATGGTCCGAGATAATCATACACTCGACTTGGCCCATGTTCGAATTATAGCGAGTGCACGTTTTACATTGACTTATCTCAAATCAAGGCTTACGATTTGTGATACAAAACTACAACAGAATGAGAGTTTGAAAGACTTACCTTTTTCAAATCTTCAAAGTGTAAGATGAGCATGTTATGTTTGTTTGTCCGATATGCATTCTCCCAATCTCTGATGTATTTAGTATACAGGTCATACGCAACTGTTCGAATATAGAATATAGAACAGAAGATGAGCAACGTCTCAAGATTGATTGCAGCCTATAATTACCGGCGTTTTAACAGTATTTCGGTTTTTACTATGGCGGCTAGTTCACCTAAGTGTTTCTTGCTGTCTCGTACGCCACAAAGCATTCTTGCAAAACAACTGTCATACACAAATTAGTCATATTAGTGTTCAAAGATGTCGATTCTAACTATCAGTTAGCAGTCTAAAACGCACTTGACATAACATGGCACCGTAACTCATTGTGAACGCTTAATGCTGCCCTTATCATTAATTAAATCAATGGCGATGCATTTTAAAAAATGTTATATCGATATCTATAAGTAACTTCGATTTCATGTAAATGTGTCTAGGTATTAAAATGTTCTTTCTATAAAAACAAAAATATATTCAACTAGACATGCGATAATTCTACCTACGTACATGTAGGGTAGGTCAAAACAGTATCGGCAGAAAGGGAAATGTCTGGTAGAAAGAAGTATATGTTGACATATGTACTCATATTCGGAGCATGAGTCACGTCATGCAATGTTGGGTCTTGTTGTCTAAGCGGACAATGAAACTCATCCGCACAGTCTCATCATAGCATACTCTGTCCGTCTTTACGTAGTTAAATCAGTCATGGAATCCGCTGTGGTCGAGTGGTTAGCGTCGGGGATTTCGAAACCGGGCGTCCCGGGTTCGATCCACAGTCGCGGCACTACGGTCATGGTGGAGTGCCCTTGGGCAAGGCAAATTTTCTAGCCTAGAACTGGTTAGTTTACACAGGGATCATGAATAAGTGAACTGTCGTCGTGATATAACTGAAATAATGTTAAAAGCGGCGTAAAACCCCAGTAAAATTAAATCAGTCATAGTTGCCACTGTTTAAAAATACCTATAAGAGTAGCCCCATTAACATCTTGTTTGTGTCATGTTTGAGTAGCAATAACACGCCTTATTCCACAGGTGCGACTCTAATAAGCCGTATCCGCATGTGGTAGAGCATCCGCCTCGGTTGCGATATGTTGAAGGCTCGATCCCGATCTGATCATACCAAATACGTTTAAAACGTAAGAAATGGAATTCCCCTCTTTGCGTTCATGGTTTGCGGGTATAGCATTACGACTGAATCGCTGGTGTCAGGATAAATGGACCAGAAGTACTGGTCACTTACCAAGAAAACGCCGTAACATAACTGAAATATTTTTAAATGCGGTGTAAAACAGCAAACAAACAACATATGAGCCGTCTCGCGTGAAAAACCAACATTGTGGTATCTGCGTAAAGTGTAACCTTGGACAAGCATAATCATGCCGCGCAGGCTAATCCGGCCATACACTTTTCGCCTCCTATGGATTTTCTGTTTTAGGAATCACTACTCTATACATCTATCCCCCTAAGACGGAATGTGTCGGCCGGATCAGTCTGCGCGGACAGCGCAGGCTGATCTGGTCGATACATTACGCAGATGCCATTATGTTGGTTTTCACGCGGGACGGCGCATATAACCACCTACGTTCTCCACGCATAAATAATGGTAGCCAGTTTTCAAATTTCCCGCTATAATTGTAGTGCTTCATGCCATACATCATGTGATACAGCGAAACCGCCACGTCCTTTGGATTTCTGACGACAAAAACGACCTTCACCTTTTTGTTGTTAATATCGGAGGGAATTCTGAAAAGCAAATGGCAAAAAAGTTAAACTCTTTTATATGCAATTTCTCCATTTACCACAGTGTGTTCAGACCTATATATTAACTTCACTTTCATTTACAGAATTTATAGAATCGAAAAGGAGTCAAACCCTCGGTTGCTCTCGCCGGTGTAACGATAAGACCAGCTTCGCTAGTAACGGCTTCTTAGTACATTAGCATTCCATTAGGCCAAAGGTAATTATCGGAGTGAAAGTCAAATTACGCCAAATACATCCGCTGTCATGCTGATCTACACCCAAATAGTCCCGAAACAAATGTGTTTGCGTAGAAATGAGTGTATACCATCACCAGAATACATTGAATATATGACATTGAGTTTAAAAGATTTGGGTTTGGCTTTCGCATAGCGTCGCTCGAATGAGCCGTTCCACGAGAAAACCAACACTATGGACTCTGCGTAATGTATCGACCAAGATCACCACCCGCGCAGGCTAATCCGGGCCGACACATTCCATCTTAGGTGGATAGAGGTATAGAGTAATGATTCCTGAAAGAGAAAATCCACAGGTGGCGAAAAGTGTCCGCCCGTATAAGCCTGTGCGGCATGTTTAGGCTGATCCGGGCCGATACTTTACGCAGAGTCCACAATGTTGGTTTTCTCGCGTAACGACTCAAATGTACTTTACCTTCTGTACGGTAGATGTGTGTTTAAGATTCTAGGTGACGGTAGTGACGTCATCTCTTCCACAGACGTTGCTTCTAACATTGTTGTCATTTTGCTATGATCAGGGCCTTCGGGTCTGCCTTTCAGCAGCATAGTTAAAATTTCGAACGTCCATGTGCACCCTAAAATTTAAATAAATCGTTTTCCTGTCTCTAATAATATTTACTCCTTCTTTTTTATTAAACACCTGAGCACGAAATTCTCAAGATGAGTAATTGCGGTTGCGTTTTATTCGTCGTTCGTCAACAGTTTGCTTGTTAACATTCTAGATGCCATTGTTTTCATCCAATATGCATGAAACGTATTCAGTTTGTTTATCTTGCCGATATCTAGACCAAGTTCTAATATGAGTTAGATCGGGTAAAGCAAAAGGTCTCTAGTCCAAATTGAAGAAACATCTTGTTAACAGTCTGGAAGTTGCATTTTTAACTTGAGCATGTTGAACATTTATCATTATGTTTGTTTTGCGATTTATAGGCGTAGTTCGAGAAAGGGTCATTACCTAGTCAAAACTAAGGTCACTAGGCCAAGGTTGAGAAAACTCTTATTAACACTCTAGAGACCTCATATTTTATTTGAGCCTGATAGTACTTAGTCAGAATGTTTGTCTTGATGATATCAAGGCCAAGTTAAACTATGGTGATATTGGGTCAAAAACCAGGTCAATAAGACTTTGTTGAGGTTTACTTATTTTATCAAATTTCAACTTTAAGTTGTATTCATGGATACCTTTTCACATCGAGCCATGTTACTGAGGTGAACGCTTTGAACAGAACCATCATGGCCCAACAGAACAATATAAGAGGGAGTACACTGGTCTTTTCATCACAATATCTTATATCTTTCTATACTCAACCAAATCATATGGTGTGTGTGTGTGGGGGGGGGGGGGGGGGGGGGGGGGGGGGGGGGGGGGGGGTACTCAATATAATCGTCTAATTAGAGTGTTGACCGTCTTGTTATTGTAATAATATGATATTCAATTTGATTAAAACAATTATCCTCTTAAATATCAATGACTTTATGTAGCACATCGTTGCTCTAGGTCAACACTGTCTGTTAACGTATAGCACATCGTTGCTCTAAGTCAACACTGTCCGTTAACGTATAGCACATCGACGCTCTAAGTCATCACTGTTTGTTAACGTATAGCACATCGTTGGTCTAAGTCATCACTGTCTGTTAACGTAATGGACATTGTTGCTCTAAGTCATCACTGTCCGTTAACGTATAGAACATCGTTGCTCTAAGTCAACACTGTCCGTTAACGTATAGCACATCGTTGCTCTAAGTCAACACTGTCCGTTAACGTATAGCACATCGTTGCTATAAGTCAACACTGTCCGTTAACGTATAGCACATCGTTGCTCTAAGTCATCACTGTCCGTTAACGTATAGCACATCGTTGCTCTAAGTCAACACTGTCCGTTAACGTATAGCACATCGTCGCTCTAAGTCATCACTGTCTGTTAACGTATAGCACATCGTTGCTCTAAGTCAACAGTCTGTTAACGTATAAAACATCGTTGCTCTAAGTCATCACTGTCCGTTAACGTATAGCACATCGTTGCTCTAAGTCAACACTGTCCGTTAACGTATAGCACATCGTTGCTCTAAGTCAACACTGTCCGTTAACGTATAGCACATCGTTGCTCTAAGTCAACACTGTCCGTTAACGTATAGCACATCGTTGCTCTAAGTCAACACTGTCTGTTAACGTATAGAACATCGTTGCTCTAAGTCAACACTGTCTGTTAACGTATAGCACATCGTTGGTCTAAGTCATCACTGTCTGTTAACGCAATGGACATCGTTGCTCTAAGTCATCACTGTCCGTTAACGTATAGCACATCGTGAAACTGCTCTGATCAACACTGTCCGTTAACGTATAGCACATCGTTGCTCTAAGTCATCACCGTCCGTTAACGTATAGCACATCGTTGCTCTAAGACAACACTGTCCGTTAACGTATAGCACATCGTTGCTCTAAGTCAACACTGTCCGTTAACGTATAGCACATCGTTGCTCTAAGTCATCACCGTCCGTTAACGTATAGCACATCGTTGCTCTAAGACAACACTGTCCGTTAACGTATAGCACATCGTTGCTCTAAGTCAACACTGTCCGTTAACGTATAGCACATCGTTGCTCTAAGTCAACACTGTCTGTTAACGTATAGAACATCGTTGCTCTAAGTCAACACTGCCTGTTAACGTATAGAACATCGTTGCTCTAAGTCAACACTGTGTATAGCACATCGTTGCTCTAAGTCATCCCTGTCTGTTAACGTATAGCACATCGTTGCTCTAGGTCAACACTGTCCGTTAACGTATAGCACATCGTTGCTCTAAGTCAACACTGTCCGTTAACGTATAGGACATCGTTGCTCTAAGTCAACACTGTCCGTTAACGTATAGCAATCGTCGCTCTGAGTCAACACTGTCTGTTAACGTATAGCACATCGTTGCTCTAAGTCAACACTGTCCGTTAACGTATAGCACATCGTTGCTCTAAGACAACACTGTCCGTTAACGTATAGCACATCGTTGCTCTAAGTCGACACTGTCCGTTAACGTATAGCACATCGTTGCTCTAAGTCATCACCGTCCGTTAACGTATAGCACATCGTTGCTCTAAGACAACACTGTCCGTTAACGTATAGCACATCGTTGCTCTAAGTCAACACTGTCCGTTAACGTATAGCACATCGTTGCTCTAAGTCAACACTGTCTGTTAACGTATAGAACATCGTTGCTCTAAGTCAACACTGCCTGTTAACGTATAGAACATCGTTGCTCTAAGTCAACACTGTGTATAGCACATCGTTGCTCTAAGTCATCACTGTCTGTTAACGTATAGCACATCGTTGCTCTAGGTCAACACTGTCCGTTAACGTATAGCACATCGTTGCTCTAAGTCAACACTGTCCGTTAACGTATAGGACATCGTTGCTCTAAGTCAACACTGTCCGTTAACGTATAGCAATCGTTGCTCTAAGTCAACACTGTCCGTTAACGTATAGCACATCGTTGCTCTAAGTCAACACTGTCTGTTAACGTATAGAACATCGTTGCTCTAAGACAACACTGTCTGTTAACGTATAGCACATCGTTGGTCTAAGTCATCACTGTCTGTTAACGTAAAGGACATCGTTGCTCTAAGGCATCACTGTCCGTTAACGTATAGCACCTCGTGAAACTGCTCTGATCAGCACTGTCCGTTAACGTATAGCATATCGTTGCTCTAAGTCATCACTGTCCGTTAACGTATAGCACATCGTTGCTCTAAGTCAACACTGTCCGTTAACGTATAGTACATCGTTGCTCTAAGTCAACACTGTCCGTTAACGTATAGCACATCGTCGCTCTAAGTCAACACTGTCCGTTAACGTATAGCACATCGTTGCTCTAAGTCAACACTGTCTGTTAACGTATATAACATCGTTGCTCTAAGTCAACAATGTCTGTTAACGTATAGCACATCGTTGCTCTAAGTCATCACTGTCTGTTAACGTATAGCACATCGTTGCTCTAGGTCAACACTGTCCGTTAACGTATAGCACATCGTTGCTCTAAGTCAACACTGTCTGTTAACGTATAGCACATCGTTGCTCTAAGTCAACACTGTCCGTTAACGTATAGCACATCGTCGCTCTAAGTCAACACTGTCCGTTAACGTATAGCACATCGTTGCTCTAAGTCAACACTGTCTGTTAACGTATAGAACATCGTTGCTCTAAGACAACACTGTCTGTTAACGTATAGCACATCGTTGGTCTAAGTCATCACTGTCTGTTAACGTAAAGGACATCGTTGCTCTAAGGCATCACTGTCCGTTAACGTATAGCACCTCGTGAAACTGCTCTGATCAACACTGTCCGTTAACGTATAGCATATCGTTGCTCTAAGTCATCACTGTCCGTTAACGTATAGCACATCGTTGCTCTAAGTCAACACTGTCTGTTAACGTATAGAACATCGTTGCTCTAAGACAACACTGTCTGTTAACGTATAGCACATCGTTGGTCTAAGTCATCACTGTCTGTTAACGTAAAGGACATCGTTGCTCTAAGGCATCACTGTCCGTTAACGTATAGCACCTCGTGAAACTGCTCTGATCAACACTGTCCGTTAACGTATAGCATATCGTTGCTCTAAGTCATCACTGTCCGTTAACGTATAGCACATCGTTGCTCTAAGTCAACACTGTCCGTTAACGTATAGTACATCGTTGCTCTAAGTCAACACTGTCTGTTAACGTATAGCACATCGTTGCTCTAAGTCATCACTGTCTGTTAACGTATAGCACATCGTTGCTCTAGGTCAACACTGTCCGTTAACGTAAAGCACATCGTTGCTCTAAGTCAACACTGTATGTTAACGTATAGCACATCATTGCTCTAAGTCAACACTGTCCGTTAACGTATAGCACATCGTCGCTCTAAGTCAACACTGTCCGTTACCGTATAGGACATCGTTGCTCTAATTCATCACTGTCTGTTAACGTATAGCACATCGTTGCTCTAAGTCAACACTGTCTGTTAACGTATAGAACATCGTTGCTCTAAGTCAACACTGTCTGTTAACGTATATAACATCGTTGCTCTAAGTCAACACTGTCTGTTAACGTATAGCACATCGTTGCTCTAAGTCATCACTGTCTGTTAACGTATAGCACATCGTTGCTCTAGGTCAACACTGTCCGTTAACGTATAGCACATCGTTGCTCTAAGTCAACACTGTCTGTTAACGTATAGCACATCGTTGCTCTAAGTCAACACTGTCCGTTAACGTATAGCACATCGTTGCTCTAAGTCAACACTGTCTGTTAACGTATAGAACATCGTTGCCTTAAGTCAACACTGTCTGTTAACGTATAGCACATCGTTGCTCTAAGTCAACACTGTCCGTTAACGTATAGCACATCGTCGCTCTAAGTCAACATTGTCCGTTAACGTATAGCACATCGTTGCTCTAAGTCAACACTGTCCGTTAACGTATAGAACATCGTTGCTCTAGGTCAACACGGTCCGTTAACGTATAGCACATCGTTGCTCTAGGTCAACACTGTCCGTTAACGTGTAGCACATCGTCGCTCTAAGTCATCACTGTTTGTTAACGTATAGCACATCGTTGCTCTAAGTCAACACTGTCCGTTAACGTATAGCATACTTTACACAGAGTCCACAATGTTGGTTTTCTCGTAATTCGGCTCATATTGTAAAGTGAGAGCAATGTGAAAACCTACCTGCTTTTGGATAAGAACACAGTAACACATCGTCGTCTCTGAACTGAAAGTCCGGTAGTTTTGTGTTCACAGTTCGGATATACTCCACTGTTTTACCGAACAGAGAAGATCTGTACGCCCCAAAGTCAACCATCGTTATCGGTATTCCTACCTCGTCCTTCACTTTGATTTCCGTCATTCTACTTTCTTTTGTATCTGAAATAATGGATACATATGTACTTTGTATGTTTTATGTGGCTTTTTGCCGTTCCTTTAAGCAACTAGAAAAGATATAAATCGTTAGCGTTTCAATATCATATTTCTCCCTGAATAAACAAATCATTTCAATATCATGTAGCCTATTTTATAAGACGAATTGACATTCCAACATATCTCAAATGGACATAGACACTGGAAATTATATCCACGCGAACAGTGTTGAGCCTGATCAGCGTATGTATGCACTGGCTAATAAATAGTCGATACATTGATCAGAGTGTGTGATAACGTTGATTGAATTTAAACTACACAGGCAAGTGAATAAAGTCCGACGTGGAAGCTCAAATGGTACCTGAGCGTGTGTGAGAATCTCTTCCACATGGACGTCAGCAGGGTTTACTCACCGCGACGAATCGAATTATTGACGGTCACGACTTGGCAATGCACTATGCATTAATGTCCACCATAACGGCAGTCAGAGACATTTCACCATAATATCTAACATAGTGGCAGCAAAAGCCCAAAGCAATATGCATCGATGTCCACCATCGAAGCGGCCTTTGCAACAGCGGATACCATAGTGACAGTCATAGGTCAAAGCACTTTGTCACCATGTCTACCCTAGTGTCTGACAGCCAGGGGCTTACTTCTGACGTAGCAACGGCCGGGGGATTAAGCGTTTTGTCACGCTGTCGGACATAGCAAATGTCCATCGCGTCTACAATAGCGGCATTCAAGGAGAGTAAACACAACCACGAATAATGACCAGGGTACTGTACTTGTTTACACTTACCATGAAAGACAAATAAGAAGGAAGAAGAAGTGAACGAGTGAGTGATTTGTGAGTGATCAAATTGCATTGATGGTTAATTGATTGATTAGAGCTTAACTCCTTTTTCAACAATTTCTCAGTCATATCACGGCGGCCAGTTTACCTACTCATGAGTTCCCTAGCTTTCTCATACCAGTACTCCACACAACATACTCTCCAAGCAACTGGCTGCTTTTCCACATAGACTGTTAGCCCATTAGTGAAAGACGAATGTCGTTTGTCACAGTGACTTTTGTCACAGAGACTTTTGTCAAACATCGGAAAGAATGTTGGCCGGGCTGGGATTCGAACTCACAACCCCTTGATTGACAGCCCGCGTCGCTACCGGGTCTCGGTTTCATCGATGGCGTATACACAATATATAATTGATTGACCATTGAACGTTTAAATTCGGGAATTCCTATCCCTCGTGATTTAATCACTTATAACAAAATCATACCGACGCACTCGTTAGTTACCTGCGCGTAATTATCAATTGGGTAGAATTCTAGTTTCAAAAATACAATGGTATCTACCAACTAGGTTTTAACCCCCCTTTCCCACATACAATAAATCTGCGGCAGACGACTTTAAAAACTCACCCGAAATAAATTGGAAACTAACAAAAGCCATCTGCTGCAGTTCTAGTGTGGCATGGTGATCTAGAGGTTAACACGCTGGACTGTCAATCCAGAGGTCGGGGGTTCAAATCCCGGTCTAGGTTCTGGATCATTATCTGATCATGCGCTTTAATTAAGTGTCTCCCACTCAACTAGAGGTCAAGAACTGGTCCTTTCCAGGAAAAAGTGCCTCATGTGTATCGTGTATCGTGTACACTGAGCACGTTAAAGAACGAAGGGGTCTCTTCGGAAAGAGCTAGGGTATCGCACCCGGACTCTCTTGTATCTAACTATGTCTCTTGAATTTAGTTACACCTGTCAGGTGCTTGTACGCGACAGGGTACTATTTGAAAGACCCTGTACGCGATATATAGTCTTGAATTGAATTCAAGTTTCATATTTATTTATGGCTTATAAAGTTATTTTACATCGCCGTAAACATATATAATAGAGAAACAAATGAACAAATTTACATTGACGAGAAAAATACATACATGTTCATAAGTCTAGAACATTACACTAACAATTTACATATATATTATATACTACACAACAAAATGGGCCTATAGAAGCTAGAAAGATTATGCTCTATCAGAGCAATTGGTCTCTATAATTACATAACACTACATTACACTACATTGGTACAGTTGTCTGTACAAGGTTCATTAATTAATGAAAACATAGTACGTACCGTGTTATCGTGTAGACATACGTTAGACATATATGATAATTACTTAGCCATATGAAGAGATGATGACGATCGCTCTTTATCACATGTTTATGATGATTTCGACTTTATGCCCATACACACATTATCCCTTTTCCATATACAACAGACGACTTTGATAACATACAGGAAAACATGTGGAAACTGTCTTTAAACGAAATTAAAGTTAGTCTCAAGAGAGGAAAACATTGTGAAAAAATGGG
Source organism: Serripes groenlandicus (assembly GCA_031761405.1). Classification (NCBI taxonomy): domain Eukaryota; kingdom Metazoa; phylum Mollusca; class Bivalvia; order Cardiida; family Cardiidae; genus Serripes; species Serripes groenlandicus. Next base: position 30,772,245 of record JASEVX010000003.1, read on the forward strand.
AAATTGCTCAAAATAAGCAATTTCTACGGTTACCAATATGTTTTCATAAGGTTTTAGAAAGCGTCTGTATGTGGGAAAGCGATATATCTATACATGTACTGATCAACTGAGCTATTTAAAAACTCTTACCCTAATCAGGAAGGGAGATAATAATCCATCCCCTTAACTTCGTCTATTTAAAAACTCTTACCCTAATCAGGAAGGGAGATAAAAATCCCTCCCCTTAGCTTCGTCTATGCAGTCAATAAAATGGGTTTCTTTATTTGTACACAGCACATAAACTAATGTGGTGATACGACTGTAGTCGAAATTTCATACACATGGCTTAATTTCTTTGTTTATTGAATAAGGGACATAATGCCCGGCACACTTCTTGTAACCACAAATCTACTTGAACAGTAAAGACTACTTCTGTACACTCAAGTGTCAACATATTTTATGTTTACCCTGATTGACAGTCAAGAAATGTTGTCTTAATTAATTTTATGGAAAATTTAATAATTAAGTATCACATAAATCAAATTAACGTGTAAAGTATTTAAAGTGCGTTTAATTAAACCTGAAATAATGTAGAAACACCTGTCACTTCTCGGTTTTGTGTTAAAACTTCCAGAACGAATTCTTACTCAAGTTACTTATCGAAAAGGGTTTCAATTTGTGAAATAGTGAAATCGCACTCCCAAGGATTCGGCTAAACGATGGATAAAGAACTACTTTCTTTGGTAAATATTTTTTCTGTAGCATAAATTTAACAAATGTTGTTGGTCTCATTCATGACCATGTCGTGTCAATGAATTTTAATAACACTCAGCTCATGAGTGAATTCGCCACTGATTTGTTTCGACCACAACGGAAACACCAGTTCTTTTGAATTGAAGCCATATTAAACTGTTATTTTTAGTTCTGTAACAAAAAGTTGAGGGGGTGGGAGAGGGTTGATTTAGTTGGCCAGCTAAAAAGTTTGCTTTACTCAAAAAAATATCCCATGATCAACACCACCCAGGGGTCCAGTTAGAAGGGGTTTACAGCTCTTTTCCCCAAAATATTTTTCTTAATATGAGTATAGGTGCTACCTATTTCGAATAAACATTTATTAACTTTTGTGATTGGTAAATAATTCCCTGCGAACTACAGTTAGCCCCTTGCTTGCAGCTAGATCAGTTATTTACGTCAATAACAAGTCCTACCGACCTAAGCAAAGAAAATAAAAATCATCATCAGGTTAAGCTTATATTTAACTTTAAAATATAGCCAAGATTTTAAATCCATGAAATTTTGATGACAGGTACAACAAATAATCAACTTGCCCTTCATAAAGTACTTGAAATAAAAACGATTCCATAATTTACGGAACTTCATTTGTGACAAGTCAAACTAACGTTTCCTATACTTTCTTTCGTTTTCCTTTTGGTTATTTATTCATCATTTGCGTTAATAGAATATTGACGGGAAACACCGCCGGCTTCGCCGTCGATTTGTTTACCGCGTATTATCCAACCAAACCCTATGATGTGGGTACTCAAAAGAATCATCTTGGTGAGATGGTTCTTTTGAGTACTCACAACATAGGGTTAGAGGGTCAAATAAGGATTTTAGAACATGCAAAACGCCCCTTATCTAGAGCTCTGCGTCTGACCCCCTTTTATATATTCCCACTTGACAACAAGACAAGTCTGCGACAGGACTTTTAAAATATCTAGACGAGCATGGAAGTGTTAAAAATAAAAGTATAATCATTGGAAAGAGTTGAAAATACTGTGGGGAAAGGAGAATTTTCTCATTTATAACAACCAATTTTCCCTTTGACACAAAGTTTTCATTTGCGGTCTCCCACAGATACATCAAAATACATCTGCGTGTGGGAAAGTCTTTATACCAGCGGCATACTAAATGTCTTAAAAAGTTTAAATTAAAAAATACTAATTGATCATGATTTTTCTCAATCTGAGCAAACAAGTTTTAATTTAATTGCAAAGTGTTGTTTATTTTGAAATCCAATGTCTTTTAATGTTTTATTACAGGACTTGAACCTTGGAGTCGAACTTCCTTGGGTAGAGAGAGATAAATCCTTCATTCTTATATGAATGCTTCTCCTTCAACTTTGACATTTTTTATTTCACAATTTAACGCTTTCCTAACAATTTTGCAGCAGACGACTTTGAACATATTTTGTCAAAAAATGGAAAATCTCTCTAATTGAATGGATAACCTATGACTAAAAGTGGAAAACATTGTGTCAAAAGGAGAACTGGCTGCCCTGATATGACTGAAAAATTGTTGAAAACTGCGTTAATCCTTTCCATCATATAGACGCTTTCTGACGCCTCTGCAGCAGACAGCTTTTTGAAAACAAAGTGACAAAAGAAGAAATTGCTCAAAATGAGCCATTTCTCCTTTTCAATTTGCCACAATGTTTTCCACTTTTAGTCATAGGTTATCCATTCAATCATAGAGATTTTCCATTTTTTGACAAAATATGTTCAAAGTCGTCTGCTGCAGAATTGTCGTATGAGGGAAATATAATTAAGGGTTAAACCCCAATCAATCAATCCCTTTGCCTACAATACTTTTAAGTTGGAATATTTTTAATTCCAATTTTCACAAGTGTTGTTTTTTAGATCACCTAGAGCCAAAGGCTCAAGGTGAGCTATTCTGATCACTTTTTGTCCGTCGTCCGTCGTCGTTACATTTTAGCTTTAAACATCATCTCCTCCTGAACCACAGAACCAATTGCATCCAAACTTCACAGGAATGTTCCTTTGGTGGCCCTCTTTCAAAATTGTTCAAAGATTTAAATTCCATTGAGAACTTTGGTTGCTGCAACATCAGAAAGGGGGCAAAATGTCCGAACTTTAAAAATCTTCTCCTCTGAATCTGCATGTCAGATTCCAATATAGTTTGGTAAAAATGTTCCTTGGGTGACCCTCTACAAAGAATGTTCAAGGCATACTGTTTGGTTGAAAAACATGGCAGTCAGGACTCAGGAAGCATCAGAAAAGGGGCAAAATTATCTCGTTAACTTTTAGCTTTAAACATCATCTCCTCCTAAACCACAGGACCAATTTCATCCAAACTTCACAGGAATGTTCTTTTGGTGGCCCTCTTTCAAATTGTTCTAAGATTTAAATTCCATTGAGAACTTTGGTTGCTGCGGCATCAGAAAGGGGGCAAAATGTCCAAACTTTAAAAATCTTCTCCTCTGAATCTGCATGTCAGATTCCAATATAGTTTGGTAAAAATGTTCCTTGGGTGACCCTCTACAAAGATTGTTCAAGGCATACTGTTTGGTTGAAAAACATGGCAGTCAGGAAGCATCAGAAAAAGGGCAAAATCATCTCGTTAACTTTTAGCTTTAAACATCATCTCCTCCTAAACCACAGGACCAATTTCATCCAAACTTCACAGGAATGTTCCTTTGGTGGCCCTCTTTCAAATTGTTCTAAGATTTAAATTCCATTGAGAACTTTGGTTGCTGCGGCATCAGAAAGGGGGCAAAATGTCCAAACTTTAAAAATCTTCTCCTCTGAATCTGCATGTCAGATTCCAATATAGTTTGGTAGAAATGTTCCGTGGGTGACCCTCTACAAAGATTGTTCAAGGCATACTGTTTGGTTGAAAAACATGGCAGTCAGGAGGCATCAGAAAAGGGGCAAAATGACAAAATTTGGAAATTCCATTATTTGTTAAGTCCTTGTCTGATATTAAGAAAATTGAATTTTTACAAGCTGTATTGATTGATTACAAAATCATAGCAACCTCGCGTCATCACAAAAGGGGTAAATTGAACTTTTAGCTACAAATGACAACTCCTACCATTCCACTCGACCAATTTCAACGTTACTTCACAGGAATGTTCCTTTGATGGTTCTCTTTCAAAATTGTTCAAAGACTTACATTCTATGTAGAATTTTTGTTGCTGCGGCATCAGAAATTGAGAAAAATACCCAAACTTTAAAAACCTCCCTCTCCATAATCCATTTGTCAGATTCCAAGATAATTTGGCAGAAATGTTCTTTGAGTGGACTCTTTACAAAATCTGTTCAAGCCATATTGATTTCGTTGACAAACAGGACAGCAAAGCCGCATCAAGAAAGGTGCAAAATTACAAAACTTTATAATTCCATTCTTATTAAAGTTCTTGTTAGATTTCAAGATACAAATGGCTTTTACTGATAAACTATTTCTTTTACTGAGTGTCCACTCCTTGCAGTTTTATTTGAACTCCTGATTAAATTTTCACAGATATTTGCAGTTAAATATTTGCTTCTAATTTACTATCATTCAGGTGATCGATTTAGGGCCATCTTGGCCCTCTTGTTTTCAAATGTTTTCCAAAACAGATGGCTCTTATCTCTGGTAAAAAGTAATACACACATACAGATGCCTTCTTATGACACTGAATTAGACATCTTTTGGAAAACATATTGGCAAAAGGAGGAATTGCTCATTTATAATGGTTTCAAATTTATTAAATGTTTGTTCTTTCAGATTTTACAATTTGTTTTGCCTATAAGCCTATAAAAAGTTTTCAAAGTCTTCTGCTATAGAAATGTGGGAAAGGGTTAAAGGCTGAGCAGACCATTTTAATTATAACTGTTATTCAATTGATTTCATTTCCAAGGAATTGACTCAAGGTACTAAGAAGTTACACCTAAAGAAAGTACCAACGGTCCTGTATTTCAATTCTATTGTATCCTGCCTTCACCAACAATTTTTTTTTCATTGTAGGAAAAGGAGTTAAAATGGTTATTAGAAGAACAGGTTAAGAAAGATTTTGCAGATATACAGAACACCCTTATGGTAAGTAAGCTTTCAGCCTCTCTGTTCAGCTCAAGATGACAACATGTGTGTTTCATGTTGATTGTTCTATTTATTCCTTTACCCCATGCAACAAATCTGCAGCAGACGACTTTGTAAACACCTATAAAGTATCTCTGTAAATGAAAGTATTATAATCAATAATTATTAATCATTGAATAGAGCTGAAAACATTGTGGCAAAAGGAGAAATTGCTCGTTTTGTCAATGTTTTCAAAAGCTGTCTGCTGTAGAGGCGTCAGTTAACCCTTTCCCACCTATAGATGCAATTTGATGAAGCCATCTGCAGCAGACGATATTTTAAAACCTTTTGACAAAAGAAGACATTTCTCAAACAAGCAATTTCTCCTTTTGTCACCATGTTTCCAACTCTATTCAATTATTGTACTTTCATTTGAAGGGAGTTTCAAGTCATCTGCTGCAGATTTGTTGTATGTGGGGAAGGGCTAAGCCTCTATCTCAGCAATGAAAAGCTGTCTTTGAGTTCTAGATAAGGGGCTTTTTTGCTTGCCCTAAAATCTTTATTTGACCCCCTATCCCTTGTTGTAGGTACTCAAAAGAATCTTCTCAGTACCAAAAACGTAGGGTTTATTTAGTCCAGGCATAAGAGAGATATATTTGGAGGCTCTATATCTGTTTGTTTGAAACGGTTTTTCAGACATATCACTGCGACAGAACACTTGGGCCTAAAATAAAATATTGTTTGTTTGCCGCTTCCGCCCACGTGTTAACCGCCGGTCCGAATCTTTTTACGACCCTTTCAAACATTTTTTTTTTTTTTCCTTTTCTTTCCTTTTAATCATAATACGAAAAAAACCCATGAATGGGTTTTTTCGCTTATAGTTAACGGGTGTGAGATTTTTTTTTTTTTTTTTTTTTTTTTTTTTTTTTTCAATAACCCATGAAGCTTTTTGAAATGAAACTGGAAAAATCCATGGGGGTTGCCATTTTGGATATGTATAAAAGGCAGACGTAAAACACAGATTGAAAATTATTGTCGTCTTTTTAATCATTTTTTTTTTAAATCGGTATTTTGGGTATGTATAAAATGAGCAGAAAAACACGGATTGAAAATTATTGTCGTCTTTTTAATCATTTTTTTTAAAATCGGTATTTTGGGTATGTATAAAATGAGCGGAAAAACACGGATTGAAAATTATTGTCGTCTTTTTAATCATTTTTTTTTTAAATAGATATTTAAGATCATTAAAATGCTGTGTTATGTGGGAATAAACATTTGTACGAAAAGTTAAAACTAAATGGAAATCTGTAAGAAATCTGTTTTCCCGTTCGTAAAAAAACCGACAGCATTAGCCTTCTACGCCCGAACTTAAATTTTGACTGTATCGTAGCCAAAGAAGGACGTGACGTCATTTCCGTTACACTTCATCTTGGCGTAACGTCAATGGAGCGACGTCGTTTCCCGCAAAAAAAGTGGTATCAGCATGAAAGACCCCAAATTGCTATACATGAGCTATTGCCTCACTTATTCAAAGTATAATTATTTATCAAACATTGTGGCAAAAGGATAACTTTCTCATAAGGAGCAATTGTTCTTTTGGTGACAATCTTTTCCTAAATCGTCTGTTGCATAGGCCTCAGAAACTGTCTCTAATAGGGAAAGGGTTTAGCAGAAATGTGACCCCTTACATAATTTGTTCCAGTCATATTGACTGGTTGAAAAAGGTAGTCGCCAGATGGCATCAGAAAAGGGCTGATCTATTTGCTTCTTTACCATAATGCAGGTGATCGATTAAGGATCATCTTGGCCCTCATGTTTTAACCTCGTTCATTATAAATGTATTTCTTGATTTTCTGAAAGTTTTTACTTTATTATTTTCTGTTCGTAATAATAGACGACAGCAATACGAATTCCAAATATGTTTTGATAATGCAAGAAACATGACATTAACATTATTATTGTCTAGTCAATTACTTATAAATCCTTTTTGTATGGCCAAAGTATGTTCTTTAATTTTTGTTTATAATTATCTTGTTTTTTTTCGCAAATAGGTAGCACCTATAGATATATTAAAATAAAAAAGTTACATGTCTGTCTGAGAATTTTTTTTTTATTTACCTACCTACCTACCCACCCCTAATTGGGATGGGTCGGAAGCATCAAACAAACAATTTTTTAATTGTGGCCTTACTATTATAATTTATACTAATGATCCCACCAGTACCATAGAAGTTCAAAATAGTAGTAGTGGCTGCCCTCCTTGGTGCTCAGCATTTGTAATGGCTGGTGTCAGTATAAATGGACCAGTAGTACTGGTAACTTACCCTGGTAATGCTGTGATATGATATGAATTTTTTTTGAAATCGTGCAGCACCAAACAATTAACCCTTTCCCACTTGTAGACGCATTTGGACGCAGCTGCAGCAGACGACTTTTAAAAACATTGTGGCAAAAGAAGAAATTGCTCAAAACGAGCAATTTCTCCTTTTGCCACATGGTTTTCAACTGTTTTTGATAGTAAAACTCTCATTTATTGAAAGTCGTTTGCTGCAGAATTGTTGTATGTGGGAAAGGGTTAAAGTACTAGACTAGTGCAAGTGGCTTGCCACAAGCAGGGATTAAACCCTGGGTGTTTTATATGGCCACTAAACCTTTTTGTTGCGGGTTCTGGAAAGAATTGTCTTGTCTTACTAAGGACAATTCTTTATAAAGCACTCACAAGAATAATTATTAAATAGAGTTTAAAACAGGTTGCCAAAAGAAGAAATTTCCTCTTTTATCACTGTTTTCCAATGTTGTCTGCAATTTTGGATGAACAATTCTTCAAAGTTACCAAAGCCTTTGAAAATGGTAGTAATGTCTTTCCCTCCTTGGAGCTTTGGATTGTAGGGTTAACGTTATGCCTGACTCACTGGTTTCATGATAAATAAACCAGTAGAACTGGTAACTTAACCCAGGAAATGCTGTGGTATAACTTAAATATTGTTGAAACCGGCATAAAACACAGTGCAAACAGACTAACTGATCTAGAAGTCTGTGTTGATTTATGGGAGGGTTTTAATACCCAGGGGAAGGGCATTTACGACAAGACATGTTATGCTGAAAGCAAAAGTGCCAAAATTGTATTTTATGTCTTCAATAAGTCTGTAACACAATAACAGTCTTTCTTTCAGTGCAAGGCACTATCAATTCTATAGAATGCTCAGATCAAAGCACTGAAGGTATTGTGAGGATATTTTGTTTCTATATTTGAAGTTCAATCCATGTTAGAAGTGACTTTGGATGCCTCTGAACCTATTAACATTTTGTAATAGTTTTAAACCTTTCCCTCATATAGTCGCTTTCTGACGCCTCTACAGCAGACAGCTTTTTGAAAAGATAGTGACAAAAGAAGAAATTGCTCAAAATGAGCAATTTCTCCTTTTGACACAATGTTTTCCCCTTTTAGTCATAGGTTATCGATTCAATTATAGAGATTTTCTACTTTTTGACAAATATGTTCAAAGTCTTCTGCTGCAGAATTGTCGTATGAGGGAAAGGGTCAAACATATATACGAACATGCTTCTTTATCTTGTATTGTTCAATAATGCAAGTTTTATAATAATTTTGAAGTTGCATAATTATTGCATACTGGAATGTAGGTACGGTCTTGCAATGAATAGGCCCATTATTAATTGAATGAATCTTATATTCCTGACTTTAACCCTTTCCCTCATACGACAATTCTGCAGCAGACGACTTTGAACGTATTTTGTCAAAACATAGAAAATCTCCATAATTAAATGGATAACCTATGACAAAAAGTGGAAAACATTGTGGCAAAAGGAGAAATTGCACGTTTTGTGCAATTTCTTCTTTTGTCACTATGTTTTCAAAAAGCCGTCTGCTGCAGAGGCGTCAGAAAGCGTCTATATGAGGTAAAGGGTTAAGTGCAGTGGTCTGTAGTCAATTTATTTCTACAATACATCCGGAAAAAATATTCTTATATACTCTGTGTTAACCCTTTCCCACTTACAACAAATCTACAGCAGACTACTTTCAATTTTTTTTGTCAAAAATAAGAAAACTATGAATGAAAGAATATTTATTGAATAAAATTATTAATTTTTTTTTTTCAAAAGTTGTTTGCTGCATAGGTGTCAGAAAGCGTCTGTTTGTGGGATGGGGTTAATCTTCTTTTCTTTCCAAGTATCTACCGCTCTTAAAGACAGACGACCAATTGCTATTGATAAATGTTTTACTTATAGATATGTTGGTTAAAGTTTTGCATGCAAGGCTTTAATTCTCACAAACCACAAATGCTATTGCTTTAAAATTTCACACACTTATTGGCCATTATCAAATGACCTTGCAGGACAAGTCCCAAAACTCTATATCAGATTTTGACACAATTATGCCCCTTTTTTTACGGGTTAAAGTTTTGCGTGCAACTACATTAAGAGTCCATATCTCTGTATTTACTTGATGCATTGCATTGAAACTTTATACAACCCTTTCCAACCATCACACCTATGTAGATTATCATGTCAGATAACTCTATCCTGCATTTACTACAAGTTATAGCCCTTTTTTTACTTAGAAATTCTGGTTAAATTGTGCGTGCAACAACATTAAGAGTCCATATCCTAGTAACTACTTGATGCATTGCATTGAAACTTTATACAACCCTTCTCAACCATCACACCTATATAAACACTCAAGTTTGATAGCATATAATGCAAATAATGGCCCTTTTTTTTACTTAGCAATTCTGGTTAAAGTTTTGCATACACGGTACTTTCATGGATATATCTCGGTAGCCACTAATGATATGAATTTAGTACAAATAATGGCCCTTGTTTGACATTGAAAATGTGGTTAAAAGTTTTGCATGCATAGAACTATCATGCACTTATCTCAGTAACCACTCAGGGATTGATTTAAAACTTCAATATAGTCTTTAAAGGTATCAAACAATCAGGTTAGGTAGCTCCTGACTGAATTTATTCTAAATTATGGCCCTTTTTGAAGTCAGAAATTTTGGTTTAAAGTTTTGCATGCAAGGCCTTTTCTCACAAACAGCAGATGCTATTCAAACAAGACTTATCCAACTTGATTTATAGTGCTTTACTATCAAGCTACTACTATCTAAGTAACAATTATTGTCTATAGTATCAAATGGCCATATAGTCGAGCGTGCTGTCTTGCAGACAGCTCCTGTTACTTTTACTGCTGACAGGTTTATTAATGTAAGATAAATGAGCTTTCAGTCATGTTAAAAAAATAGAGCTTAATTTATAGTATAGAAATATTGATTTTGGAACAATAGAACAAAATAGGAAATGTATAAATTTAACATTTTGAGTGCTTAACACTTTGCCTCATACAACAATTCTGCAGCAGACGACTTTGAACATATTTTGTCAAAAAATAGAAAATCTCTATAATTGAATGAATAACCTATGACTAAAAGTAGAAAACATTGTGGCAAAAGGAGACATTGCTCGTTTTGAGCAATTTTTAGCTCTACTGGCCAAAGGCCAGAAGGGCTTATGTCGTGGCGATTTGTCCGTCGTCTGTGCGTGCGTGCGTCCGTCCGTCCGTGCGTCCGTAAACAATTTCTTGTTAACACGATACAGTCTTCACTTTTGATTGTATCTCAACTAAACTTATACAGTAGTTAGATAAATAAAAAAATCATCATATCCATGAGAGCTCGGTTCCTTTCGAAAACCAGCCAGATCCGCCCATGCATGACTGGATTATGGCCCTTGAAATGGTCAAAATTGCTATAAAAGAGCTTGTTAACACGATACAGTCTTCACTTTTGATTGTATCTCAACTAAACTTATACAGTAGTTAGATATCCATGAGAGCTCGGTTCCTTTCGAAAACCAGCCAGATCCGCCCATGCATGACTGGATTATGGCCCTTGAAATGGTCAAAATTGCTATAAAAGAGCTTGTTAACACGATACAGTCTTCACTTTTGATTGTATCTCAACCAAACTTATATAGTAGTTAGATATCCATGAGAGCTTGGTTCCTTTCGTAAACCAGCCAGATCCGCCCATGCAAGACTGGATTATGGCCCTTGAAATTGTTCAAATTGCTATAATTGAGCATGTGAACACAATAGAGGCTCTATTTACTATCTGATCTTCACCAAACTTAGATAGTAGTTAAATATTGATGAGAGCTTGGTTCCTTTTGAAAACCAGCCAGATCCGGCAAGACTGGATTATGGCCCATGAAATTGTAAAAATTGCTATAATACAGCTTGTGAACACAAAAGAGCCTCCATTTACTTTTCTGGATTGAAAATGAGCAAAGAACCATACCAGTAGAGCATAGGCCCTCATGGGCCTCTTGTTTCTTTTGTCACTATGTTTTCAAAAAGCCGTCTGTTGCAGAGGCGTCAAAAAGCGTTATATGAGGGAAAGGGTTAATACTTTGCTGCATATAGATGATAAGACCTATCTGAAGCAGACAGCTCCTGAAAGCTTAACATTGTGGCAAAAGGAGACATCACTCCTGATGAGAAATTTCTCAGTTCAATAATTATTCTCTCATTTTAAGAGAAATTTCGAAATTCTGTTGTGACATTTACAAAGAACTCTACTACAGGTTTTATGAATACATGTGGAAAGGGTTAATGGTGATAAAAAATACAAGACTTCCAGTTAATGTGAGATATATGATTGCTGTCTATACTCATGTTGGCTACAATATTCTCATAGACATGCTTTTAACCCCCACTTTCCCACATACAACAAATCTTCAGCAGATGATTTTGATAACATATTTGCAAAAACATAAAAAATCTTCATAAATCATATTTTGATTATTAACCCTTTCCCACATACAACACATCTGCAGCTGACGACTTTGAACATGTTTTGTCAACAAATAGAAAATAATTGAATGGATAACCTATGACTAAAAGTAGAAAGCATTCTGGCAAAAGTAGAAATTGCTCGTTTTGAGCAATTTCTTCTTGTGTCACTATGTTTTAAAAAAGCTGTCTGCTGTAGAGGCGTCAACAAGCGTCTATATGAGGGAAAGGGTTAATAGAGTTGAAAAAAAGGGAAAATTGCTCATGAGCAATTTCTTTTTTTGCTACAATGTTTTCAAGAGATGTCTGCTGCACTGAGGAGTCAGAAAGCGTCTGTTTGTGGAAAGATTTAACTCTTTGCATGCTAAATTATTTTTGTCTACTATATTGTCGTCTGCAAAATTTTAAAAAAATATTTATTTTCCCCAAATGTTTACTGAAATTGAATCGGAGTGACAAACAGTTTGGATCTCAGATCAGTCCCCACGTTTTGTGGGGACTGATCTGGATCCAAACTGTTTGCAAATGTCATCAGCGGTTGACAAAACCCGCCGCAAGCGTGCTAAGAGTTAAGGTTAAAACTTACCCTAGAACATACATCTTTTGACGGTCCCTTGCAGTAAGCATCGATGCAACGTTTGAAACTTCTAGGAGGGCATTTTTTGTTTCCCACAATGTTTTCATCTCATCATTAACCCTTTCCCTCATACATAATTCTGCAGCAGACAACTTTGAACGTATTTTGTCAAAACATAGAAAATCTCTATAATTGAATAGAATACCTATGACTAAAAGTGGAAAACATTGTGGCAAAAGGAGAAATTGCATGTTTTGTGCAATTTCTTCTTTTGTCACTATGTTTTCAAAAAACCGCCTGCTGCAGAGGCGTCAGAAAGGCGTCTATATGAGAGAAAGGGTTAATAATTAAATTCCCAATGTTCAGATGCTACTTTGTAATCTGCAAAACAGACAGATTTTTACCCTTTCTCGCATAAAGACACATACTGACATCACTGCAGAAGACGACTTTCATTGGGGAAAAAGGAAAACTGCTCCTGAAAAATTTCTCCTTTTGCCACCAAGTTTTCAACTATTTTCAATAATTAAACTTTCCCTTATATAGATTTTCCATAATTTTGCCTTGATGTTTTCAAGGTCATCTGCTGCAGTACTCAGTAGTATGTAGGAATTAAAGGGTAAATAATATATCAAGTTTACTTTAACCCTTTGGCACATGTTTGCAGCCGCATTTTTTGAAAACCTTGTGCTTAAAGGAGTACATGACTTGTAATTGTTCATAATCAAAGTACTGATAGTACTGAAGGTAGAATTGCGATCGGTTTTTAGCTCACCTATGCACGAAGTGCAAGGTGAGCTATTGTGATCACATTTTGTCCGGAGTCCGTCCATCGTCCGTTGTGCGTCGTGTGTCGTCAACATTTGAGCTTGTTAACACCCTACGGGCTACATTTTGCATCCAATCTTCATGAAAGTTTATCAGAACGTTCATCTCCATAAAAGCTTGGGCCATATGAGGTCAAAAACTAGGTCACTAGGTCACTAGGTCGAATTGAAGGGAAATCTTGTTAACACTCTGGAGGCCACATTTTCAACTTGAGCATGTTGAAACTTTATCAGAATGTTTGTCTTGATGATATGTAGGTCAAGTTTGAACATGAGTCACGTCGGGTCAAAAAGTAGGTCACTAGGTCAAATTGAAGGAAAATCTTGTTAACACTCCAGAGGCCGCAATTTTGCTTCAGCAGTTTGAAATTTTGTCAGAATGTTTGTCTTAAAAATATCTAGGTCAAGTTCGAATATGGGTTATGCCGGGTCAAAAACTAGGTCACTAGGTCAAATTGAAGGAAAATCTTGTTAACACTTTGGATGCCGCATTTTTTGCCTCAGCAGCTTGAAATTTGGTCAGAATGTTTGTCTTAAAGATATCTAGGTCAAGTTCAAATATGGGTCATATTGGGTCAGAAACTAGGTCACTAGGCCAAATTGAAGGAAAATCTTGTTAACACTTTGAATGCCGCATTTTTTGCTTCAGCAGCTTGAAATTTGGTCAGAATGTTTGTCTAATTGATATCTAGGCCAAGTTTGGATATGGGTCATGCCGGGTTAAAAACTAGGTCACTAGGCCAAATTGAAGGGTAATCTTGTTAACACTCTGGATACTGCATTTTTAATTTCAGCATGATGAAACTTTATCAGAATGTTTTTCTTGATGATATGTAGGCCAAGTTCGAAATTTGGTCAGAATGTTTGTCTGAATTATATCTAGGTCAAGTTCGAATATGGGTCATATTGGATCAGAAACTAGGTCAATAAAGGAAAATATTGTTCAAACTCTGGAGGCCGCATTTTTACTTTGAGCAAGTTGAAACTTTGTCAGAATGTTGTCTTGATGATATCTAGTCCATGTTGGAATATGGGTCATATCAGGTAAAAAAATATAGATCACTAGGCCAAATGAAGGAAAATATTGTTAACACTGTGGAGGTTACATTCAGAATAATTGTCTTGATGTGTTTTGCATTGCAGTACATTGTATAATTAAGGTGAGCGATCCAGGGCCATCATGGCCCTCTTGTTTTAATAAACTTTTAATCAAAATGTGTGTCTCAGCGTTGTCTTCTTCAGCACTTTGACAGAAACAAAGCCTAATCTGATATTGTGTCAATGTGTTATTGGCCAACTCTGTCCCATAAGTTTTTCCTGTGATTTGATACTGCTCTAAACTCTGCTGCAGGGTTTATATATTGTGGGGGTGGGTTGTGATTTGTTAAAGGGCAAGCAGGATTGGGAATTGAGTGTTGCACCACTCGCCTGCCTGTGCATGTTTTAGCTTAACTTAAGTTTTTAATAATCTTTCCATCACCAACTCAGTCAACTTTATGAACGAAATTATCGAGTCAAAATTTTGAATCGCGTCAAAATCATAACGAACAAACTGTCAAAATCAAATGTTGAACTGTGTAATACAAATTTAGAATAAAAGGATGAATCAGTTATTTTGTAATAACCAATATCCGCGGGTCATTTACCTGATTTTGGCCAAAAGAAATGATCGATTTTTCTCTTCTTCATTCTTGCAAGATTTCGTTCGAGATCTGCCTATTATAAATCAAAGTATTCTAAACGCTTTATAAACAAGTGTTTAGAACATTGACTCGCAATTGTTTCTGCAAGTTGTCGTAATTTAAAGCGCTCAAATGATTTGATGAAATCTCTTTCTTAGTAGAAGTCGGGAATTTAGATGCGGACCTTGTCGAAAGCACCTATCCAAAATGCAAAAGTCATCGTTAATCGTCAAATTTGTCAAAACGAAACGGCAATGATTTGCCGGGTGCCGGTCCTTTTCGAAAACCCTGAACATTTATTTTATTAAACCATGCAATATGAAAATAGTGTCGATTGAACTCATGTTTTTGCGGAAACCTGCTTGTGGTATAATTACTTATTGAAAACGAATGCATAACTAAAACGACTTCGATGGGCTTCGTTACTAGAAATGAGCACCTGTTGCCTCTATATGCAACTACACGGATGCACTTGAAAGAGAAAGAAAAGACTTAGCAATGCATACTATCATTATGAATAAGGACATGAACGAATATGTATGGACTAGCGCCTAGAATTTCGTACTAGCCCGATCCTTCAATGATTCCACTCGCTAATGCTAGCGGGCGAGTAGATGTTTACATCTCTGCCAAGAGGGAGGAAAGGGTTACACTTTACAAAGGGTAATTGCGCGGTGCAGTGCTATATTAACGTAGTGATATCTAAATAATAGTGTACACTTAAATATGATATTTCCACATTAAGAGACTTTGTAATTTTATTTGGATACCTAGAATAAGTGGAATTAATTTTACTTATTTTACTTTTTGCATAATTATGTTTGCATTCGTAATTCAGTCTGATTTGTTTGCTCTACTTTTGTATGTGTTCTGGGGCATTCACATCACGTGACTTCAAAATTCAACATGTAAGAATGGTCTCGTCTGCGCATGCGCGCAACTCTACAAAAAATAAACTTTTAAATGTACATTCTTATCTCTTGGCAGGAATGTAGCCGACGATTTCCTTACAGAATGGGTTTTGGTAAGTAAAAATTAATTGTCTTTCAAATTTTGTCTGGTGTCTGATTAACAGAATTCTGGATTTATAAGGGATGTTTATCATGTTCTAAAACCGTCTCTGTGACATTGTGGTTTGAGCGGGAGGTCGCTGGTTCAATCCCAGACTGGGTCACGTCAAAATGATCACTAAGTAATAGTTACAATTCCCTCCTTGGTGCTCAGGGTTTAGGGATTAGCATTAGGACTGACTCGTTGGTGCCATGATAGGTGGACCAGTAGTACTGGTAATTTATCTAGGAAAAACAGTGATATAACTGATATATTTCTGAAATTTGCGTAAAACACCATGGATACAAACTACAAATTTTTGTTCTTAAATCCTTATTTGACTCTCACTAAGTTGATTCGTCGAGTCCCCCTCAACAAAGGGTTTGGTTTGTTGACCCTTTCCCTCATACGACAATTCTGCAGCAGACGACTTTGAACATATTTTGTCAAAACATAGAAAATCTCTATAATTGAATGGATAACCTATAACTAAAAGTGGAAAACATTGTGGCAAAAGGAGAAATTTCTTCTTTTGTCACTCTGTTTTCAAAAAGCCGTCTGCTGCAGAGGCGTCAGAAAGGCGTCTATATGAGGGAAAGGGTTAATGAAAGAGATTTTGTAGGTAAAAATTTCTCACATGCAGGAAAACATATATTATATATATACAGGTTAAATTGCAAACATCAATCTAAATAGAAGTATAATTAAGAAAAAAAAGTTGAAATGCTGTGGCAAAAAGAGAAATTTCTCATCATGAGCAGTTTCTATTTTCATCACAATCATCACCAAAAGTCTTCTTCTGCAGAGGCATCAAAGTCTGTCTTCATGTGGGAAAGGGTTAAGAAACCAGATTTTGCTGCTGAAAGACCAATTATTTACTCCTTATGTAGGACTTTCAGTCTCCGGTATTCAAGGAACTAGTCCCTCAAACTATTTCTATATAAATAATGTAGTCTGTGTGGTTACGGTGTATTGAGCCGCTTTATTTTTAACCCCTTCCCATATATATATCAAACACTTGCAGCAGACACATTGAAAACCCCTGGGCAATAAATGGATAACCTGTATAACTAAAAACGTACCCACCATGTACCTTAGATCTGTATTAGGGCCTTGCATGCTATTAAATATCAAATTTCACTGTTAGTGTTGTGATTTTAACCCTTTCCCTCATACGACAATTCTGCAGCAGACGACTTTGAACATATTTTGTCAAAAAGTAGAAAATCTCTGTAATTGAATGGATAACCTATGACTAAAAGTGGAAAACATTGTGGCAAAAGGAGAAATTGCATGTTTTGTGCACTTTCTTCTTTCGTCACTATGTTTTCAAAAAGCCGTCTGCTGCAGAGGCGTCAGAAAGCGTCTATATGAGGGAAAGGGTTAAGTCTGGTGTTCCAATCATTTGTGGATAAAATCCTTGTAACCAGTGTTTAGGGAAGATATTTGACCGATAAATGAAAGTGCATAGTGCTTTATTTGATCAGCGATTTTCATTTTGTATCGGACCAAAATGCAAAAATGGGTCAAATCAGGCTGACGAGGAAGTAACATCCCTTGTCTATGTATAATAGAGTATACATTTTTCGACCGTTTTGATCGTATTATAGTTTTACCTGCGGCGTACGGGCGGGCTGGTGCGTGCGTCCAGTATGTTGTCAGTTTAATAACTTTAGAAGCTTTTGTCCAATCATCCAATTGTCAGAATGTGTATTGGGATAATATCTCGGACAAGTTCTATAACTAAGCATATCGCTTTAGTCAATCAAGAGTTATCGCCCTTTAATTATAGAAATTACCCAAAATTGGTCTTGTCAGCGCAATAACTTAAGAAGCCTTTGGCTAATCATCACTAAAGTTAGTCAGAATGTGTATTGGCATAATATCTCGGACAAGATCGATAACTAGCCATATCGCTTTAGTCAATCAAGTTATCGCTCTTTAACTATAGAAATTACCTAAAATTGGTCTTGTCAGCCCAATAACTTTAGAAGCCTTCGTCCTATCATCACCGAATTTGGTCAGAATGTGTATTGGCATAATATCTCGGACAAGTTCGATAACTAGCCATATTGCTCCAGTCGATATAGAGTTATTGCCCTTTAATTATAGAAATTACCTAAAATTGGTCTTGTCAGCTAAATAACTTGTTAAGCCTTTATCCGATCATCACCAAATTTAGACAATATGTTGATGGGCAGAATATCTTGGTCAGGTTTGATAACTTACAAAGTTATCTTAGTCACTACACAATAATGTCCCTCGAAATGGCCAAAACTGTACTAACAGTGTCCACTCTCTAAGTTTGGATGACCTACAACCAATTACCACTATACTTGGTCTCAAAAAAACAGGACGGGCGTATTTTGTGACATTTGGCGCTCTTGTTTTTAATAGCATGCCAAGCCCCAGTATGCATTTAACATAAATTACATGGCAATATTAAGAGCAATTTCTCGTTTAAACCTTTTGCCTCATATGACAGTCCTGCAGCAGACGAATTTGAATATGTATATTTTGTCAAAAAATAGAAAATCTCTATAATTGAATGGATAACTAAAAGTGGAAAACGTTGTGGCAAAAGGAGAAATTGCTTGTTTTGAGCAATTTCTTCTTTTGTCACTATGTTTTCAAAAAGCCGTCTGCTGCAGAGGCGTCAGAAAGCGTCTACATGTGGGAAAAGGTTAAATAAGCTACTGCAGGTGCTTCAAATTACCTAGGGAAAAGGTCAATCATTTATCCAATGAAATATTTGTTGAGTCCTTTTGTAGAAAAAACTTGTATGATCCCGCAGATCAGAGGTATAATCTCTATTCAGAGTAGTGAACATAAGCAATTTCTCCTTTTCTCACTATGTTTTTAAAAGCTGCGCTTGGCTTTGTGAAAAAAATTCAGGAAAAGGGTAAAATCATTTAACTGAATATTCAAATTGGAGTATCTCCTTGTAATTCTGTCATCATACACATGCTTTGTGCTTCACTTCTGCATGCTCCTAAACTATAAGTTACTCAAGTATCTGATTGGTCAGAAGCAAATTTGTTCTCCAAATTGACAAATCGGAAGCCTTATTTGGAGCATGGAGTTCATTTCTGAGTACTGAGAACGTTTTCAGAGTTTTATAGTTTCCTTCATGACATACCCAGTACTTTGGGCTTCACTTCTGATATCTTCTATCTAAAGTTAATTTTGGGCTATAAAATTCTAAGCCTGACAGTGCTGAAGACACGGTCACCCATGTCTATGTAGCAGATGACTTCAGAAATCGTCGGAAAAATGGAGAAAAAGTGTCAGGTTTCATCCTATTCCTCTTGCAAATACATTTTGATGCGCCTGCAGAAGAGTACTTGTGAAAATATTGTATCAAAAGGAGAAATTGCTCATTATCTAACTACATGTGAATGGTTTCCGATGGATTTGCAATGCATACTTGGGTCTGTTTTATTATATATTGGTCAATGTATAAGATTTCAGGTGCTTTATTGATTGTTTTTCAACAGCCTTGTTTCGAAAGAAGCCATTTTGATTACAAGATGTAGGAAATAATGAAATGAATATGCCAATCAAGATGTAAGTCAAGCCTTTCAAATTAGCAGGCTCTGTTTTCCTTTCTGTGTCATTCACAGCTTATCTTATCAGAGGTCCAGATAAGGAGGGGTATTCAGCTCTTTTTCCCACAATTTCTCTCTTATTATTAAAGCAAACCCTATGTTGTGGGTACTCAAAAGAATCGTCTCAGTGAGAAGATTCTCAAATTTTGAGTACCCACAACATAGGGTTAGAGAGTCGAATAAGGATTTTAGAATGTGCAAAACGCCCCTTATCAAGAGCCCTGCCTGATGGAATATTTCAACACTTTCCCATATACAGAAGACTAGAAAAGGAAAAGTTAACAGATCTTGCTTCCGTAATATACCTGGTAGCACTCAGTAAATCTGTGTTATGGGTACTCAAAAGATCGTCTCACTGAGAGGTTTTGGAGGTTAACCCTTTCCCTCATACGACAATTCTGCAGCAGACGACTTTAAACGTATTTTGTCAAAACATAGAAAATCTCCATAATTGAATGGATAACCTATGACTAAAAGTGGAAAACATGGTGGCAAAAGGAGAAATTGCACGTTTTGTGCAATTTCTTCTTTTGACACTATGTTTTCAAAAAGCCGTCTGCTGCAGAGGCGTCAAAAAGCGTCTATATGAGGGAAGGCTTAAATAAGCATTTTAAAATATGCAAAAAAAAAACTTATCTAGAACTCTGCACATGCAGACAAGTTTGAAAAACATCTTTAAAAAATGATGGCAAATCTCTGTAAAATGAATAATTGGTTAAAGTTGAAAACATTTTAAAAAAAGAGAGAGCTTTCTCGCAGTGACATTACGAGCAAATTTGCCACAGTGTATTTTAGAATTGTCATATTGTCTCAAAATGTTGAAAATATGTGCCTTCATATAGGAAAGGATTAACCCTTTCTCACATACAACAAATCTGCAGCAGACGACTTTCAAAAGATCTAATAAAAAATATGGAAAATCGTTGTGGCAAAAGGAGAAATTGCTTGTTTTGAGCAATTTCTCGTTTTGTCACAAAGTTTTCAAAATTTGTCTGCTCTAGAGGCTACGGCAAGCGTCTGTATATGTGGGAAAGGGTAAAAGCATCTTTTGACGTATCTGTCTGTTTCTTTAATTCCAATCATCAATCCTCTATTTTACCCTTTCCCACATACAACAAAAGCTGCAGCAGACAACTTTGAAAACATTCTGTCAAACATATTTGAAAAATCTTCATTAATGGGAGATAAGTCATTATGAGCAATTTCTCCTTTTGCCACAATATTTTCAAAAGTCGTCTCCTGCAGTGGCGTTAGTACGAGTCTACAAGTTGGAAAGGGATAAAACAGAAAAAACTATAACGCATATATGTAGTAGGAGTATCATTGATTTCTGTAACAGATTGGAAAAAAGATACTTTAAATGAGAAAAAGATTCAAATTATTTGACTTGAGCTGTTTGTTGCATTTCTGTTTTTAGCTCTACAGGCCAAAGGCCAGAAGGGCTTATGTCGTGGCGATGTGTCCGTCGTCCGTCCGTCCGTCCGTCCGTCCGTAAACAATTTCTTGTTAACACGATACAGTCTTCACTTTTAATTGCATCTCAACCAAACTTATACAGTAGTTAGATATTCATGAGAGCTCGGTTCCTTTCGAAAGCCAGATCCGCCCATGCATGACTGGATTATGGCCCTTGAAATGGTCAAAATTGCTATAAAAGAGCTTGTTAACACGATACAGTCTTCACGTTTGATTGTATCTCAACCAAACTTATACAGTAGTTAGATATCCATGAGAGCTCGGTTCCTTTCGAAAACCAGCCAGATCCGCCCATGCATGACTGGATTATGGCCCTTGAAATGGTCAAAATTGCTATAAAAGAGCTTGTTAACACGATACAGTCTTCACTTTTTATGTCAAAAATACGTTACCAGTCATTTAATACCTGATATATAAGCCCCTAGCACTTAACTCATCCAGAAAATTGATCGCGCCCAGCGTATCCCTCACGTCCGTGTGATATACACGGTTGCCGGCAAGCACCGGCCTACGTGACCCACGTGCCACTTTTTAATTTCCTGGACACACCATCTTGACGGCTAAGTTATTTATTTATTTATAAATTAATTTCTTTGTCTCTTTAAGGCGTTTTCGTCTTAAGCAAGTTTGCTCATTCAGTCCCGAATCTGTATAAAACATTAAGCTAATTTAATTGTGAAAATTATTGTTTGTTTTATATGTTTATTTTGTACACAACAAATTGAAAGTCACGGTGGGTTACCCCACCCACTATTTCAATAACACATCGTCGAGTGCGGATTCCGAGTATTGTTTGTTTTCAACATCCTTAATTCCCCTCCTCGTTAGAGGTATCAATTATTGCTATCATCTTCTTGTGTATGATATGTTCGTTGTATATTTATTGAATTAAAATTATGGAAATATTTTGTGAAAAAATATTTTCATTAGGTACGTCCATAGTAGACTAGAAAATAAAAAGTAGAAAAATTTTGAAAATTTTTTGTTTGTTTTTTGGTGTTTATTTTCGTATATTATTCTGTAAATAACTATGCCGAAAGGTGATCAGAGGCGTGGAACATGCGGCCATATAGTAGCTACATGGGACACTCACCTCGCCTGTTTAAATTGCACTAAGTGCACACAGGAATCACCCTGTGAAATCTGCAGTTCCTGGACCGCTTCCGTTTGGAAATTGGCTGGGAAAAGGAGATTGTACAGAGACCGGAAGAAGAAGGTAAGTAAACAAAAAATGCTGAGTTCTTCTAGCGGTGAGGAGTTTGAAGGGTTTTCAGACTCCGAGATTGTGGCGAGTGTGCAGAAGGTTACGGCTGTTCCTTCTACACTCGTCACAGACGCTCTTTCTTCGGCTGGCTCTGCAAAGGGCAGGAAAGAGCGACTGGCAAAAGGGTTTGGAGTTAGTACTGCGGAGAAACGGGGGTCTGTGGACCTTTTCTCTTACGGAAAACAACATTCTCTGATGCCAGGTGTTGGGGCTAATCCTTCGGGTGAAGCAATAGGCCTTTCTCAGGGAAACCTGGCAGATTGGCCGATTCCAACACAACCCTCTGTGGTTTATGAGTCTTCGGATTCATTCAGAGGTCCAAAGAATGATGCCTACGGGCGGAAATTTTTGGAGACAAATGTTGGGATAACGTCTAACGTTCTTAGCATAGGTCAACCGGGTAATGCTTTCGAGCAGAACCCTTATGACTCCGGGAAACCGGTCACCGGGCAACCGGACACCGAAACACCGGGACACCGGGCACCCGTACACCGGGCACCGGACAACCGGGTAGTCATATTGTCACCGGGTTTTTGGCAACCGGGCATGAGTCAACCGGGTACCGGGCAACCAGGTACAGGAGGACAAATGTCTGGACAGCATGTTCGAGGGGATAATAATTATCCTTCCGTCAATAGACAACCAGACATGCTGTCAGATAGCCACGGTATGCGAGACGCCGGTCATCCGGGTTTTGTTTTATCTGGCACCGGGCAACCGGGCACCAGTCAACCAGGCACCGGGCAACCGGGTAACGGTGGACCAGGTCTCGGGCAACATCTACGTATTGATACGGGGTATCATTCGTTTGCCGGACATCCGGGTATGTTGTTTAATAGTTACGGTAAACCGGTCTCCGGTCAACCGTACCCCGGACAACTGAGTAATAGTTATCAAACCTATGGTCATTACGTACCTGGTTCTAATTCTCAGCCGTCGAACACCGGGTATAGGGAGAAATCAATCCATTCTCCAGGGGGGTCGGTGTATATCTCTCGAGATTACACCCCTTCTCCATACCAACCCCCGGTTCAACCGGAACAAAGGGGTGGTGATCTACGGGTTACTCAGGCCTACCGGGAGCAGCAATATCCAAATAATGGGAATTTGCAACCCCCGGGTAGGACACCTCTCTATGAGGCAGTCCTTAGATAGGCATCCCCCCGAGCAAGTACACTCGATGTGTCCTGTGAAGGGGAGGCCGGGACCGTCACATACGGTTAGCTCGGTCCCGACTGTCGACCCATTTCAACTTCATCCTGCTGCGGAAGGGAAGTCGTTATCAAAGGGTCTACATCAGTACATAGATTCATCTCATGATTCCTTGTCTGAGTCGGTCGTTCAATTCCAGGTCGAGAGACCAAGTAGAGCTGAACATGGTCACAGGATTCAAAGCTCTCCCACACCTTCGTCTGACGAAGAAATGGGAGATCAGTCCTTTTCAGGTGACGAGCCAACGGTAGAGCGTATGTCTCTACAACAGGCTATTGATGAAGTGTTCAGGGTAGTTCCTGACCATTTTTGCCCAAAGGTTGACGCTCCCCCTCGTCGGAAAAACCTATCAAGTCTCGAGGAATTAAACGCAGAGGCTTTTACACCATTACGTTTACTTCCTCAGGCAAACAATCTGGGCAGATTGATTGAACAATTGCAGGCCACCAGGTCTCTTGACTCTTGTCAACCCTGGTCAGTCCCAGCAGCCATTTCTAAAGAATGGGTAACTCCTAAGAAGTATACCACTTCGAAAGAGTTCTTCCCAGTCAAGGTGCCAGCCTTGGACGGGGACGCTGCTATGCTGGGACTGTCTGCACCCACTTCTGTAACGGTTAATTCCAAGTTACTCGAGAAGTGGGAGGCCAGAGCTAGGTTGGGTGTTATGGTTTCTTCTCATGATGATCATTTCGCTATAGCTCTGTCCCAATTGTTAAAAGAGGAGAATGTCTCTAGCAGAGGTGCTAACAGAATTCTGGAAGCTTTTGATACGGGCAATAGGCATCTCATGGCTCTGAATCTTCAGAACGCCACAGAGATGCTGTCCGCAAGGAGAGATGCGGCGTTAGCCAAATCCTCCTTGCTGCTTCAAGAAAGCAAGGACAAACTGAGAGCTGCTCCTCTAGCTTCCGATCTCCTCTTCGGTGGAAGAATAGCTGCGGTGACTGTTTCTGATTCAGCAGAACAGTCCAGACGCCTCTCGGCGAATGCAGCGAATGCTTTTGCACAGAGCCAGAAGCGCTCGGCGCCATCTGGAAAAGGGGGTAAGGCTAGGAAACCTCCCCTTGCCAAGAAGCAAAAGCAGGATGTTAAGGCCTTTGCGCCAAAACAACCGTCTTCCACGGGCCAAAAGTCTGCAAAACCAAAGCCCCACTTTCAAGCGGGAGCTAAGAGGCATACTTCTAAGCGCAGCTCTCTCCCTAGGCCGCAGCCCTAGGGATGCGCACCTCTCTATGATCTTCCCAAGGCCGGAGATAGCAGTCGGGGGCCGCTTGTCGCATTTCATAGAGGAGTGGGAATGTATAACAGAGGATCGTTGGATCTTGTCTGTGATACGGGAAGGGTACTTAATTCCCTTCGTTTCCCCACCTCCTCTGACAAGCGTGCCGATCGATATGTCATCACGCCATCCGGCCATGTCGGAAGTGATTTTATCACTTCTGAAAAAGAAGGCTATAGAGAGGGTTCTCAACCCCAATTCTCGGGGTTTCTACAGCCGTCTATTTCTTGTTCCGAAGAAAGACGGTCGGTGGAGACCGGTAATAGACTTATCAGCTCTAAATCTATTGATACCGGTCGAGAAGTTCAAGATGGAGTCGGCCCGCTCCATCAGAACAGCTATCCGGAAAGACGACTGGGCGGTCTCTCTAGACCTCACAGACGCATATTACCACATTCCGATCGCTTCCTCGTCGAGGAAATACCTTCGGTTTGTGGTAGAGGGAGAAGTTTTCCAATTTGTGGCACTTCCCTTCGGCCTCAAGTCCGCACCGCGAGTATTTACCAAGGTAATCAATGCTGTGGGAGCCTTTCTGCGTATGCAGGGCCCACAGCTCCTACAATACTTCGACGACTGGCTTCTTCACAGAGCAAATCGTTTGAATTTAATTCACGATCTGTCTCTAGCCTGGCGGACCATTCTGCGATTGGGTCTTCTACCCAACACGCAGAAATCGGACTTGATTCCGTCAAAGAGGTTTACGTTCGTGGGAATGACTTTTCTCACCGACCTAGCGGTGATTCGAGTTCCCTCGGACAGAGTCGATTCTCTTTGCAAGAAAATCAGACTCACCCTGGATCAGGTGTCGGTAACAGCCCGATCCATGCTGTCACTTCTGGGTTCCCTAAGTGCAGCAGCCGACCTAGTCAGTCTAGGCAGGCTCCACATGCGACCCCTTCAGTATCTTTTTCTGTCCCTGTGGCGTCCATCTGTGGATTCACTGGAACAGGAGATAGCTCTGACGGTTTTCTTCAAGTCACACCTTCGGTGGTGGCTGGATCCGTTAATCTATCTACAAGGGGTGCCCTTGCTCACTCCACCTCCGGATCTGTACCTTTTTACAGATGCCAGTGCTGTGGGTTGGGGAGCTCATTTAGAGCCACAGGGCTTAACAGCCCAGGGCATGTGGACAGCGGAGGAAAGGTGTTTGCACATAAACAACTTAGAGCTGAGGGCGGTCCTGCTAGCCCTCAATCAATTCTCTGCCTCCGTTGCGAACAAAACTGTTTTGTTGTCGACGGACAACACTACTGTTGTTTCCTACATTCGCAGGCAAGGAGGAACGCACTCCCACCTTCTCTTTCTGGAGACGTGGAAGTTGCTCCTTTGGTGCCGGGCGGCGTCGTTGGTAATATTAGTAAAACACGTTCCCGGTCACCTAAATGTTTTAGCAGACAGTTTATCCCGCCAGAACATGATTCTACCGGCGGAATGGACTCTGAACCAGAGTGTGGTAAACTCTGTGTTCATGCAGATCGGAACACCTCTGGTGGATCTTTTCGCCACCAGAGCCAATCATCGGCTTCCACTCTATGTGTCGCCAATGTACGATCCTGCAGCTTGGGCAGTGGACGCACTGACCCTCGATTGGAACCGTCTATTCGGGTATGCGTTCCCCCCGTTCATTCTAGTCCCAATCGTACTTCAGAAAGTACTACGCTCTCAACAGTGCAGAATACTGTTGATAGCACCATTCTGGCCCCAGAGATCGTGGTTCAACGATCTCCTGGCCTGCCTCTCGGCACAACCGGTACGTCTTCCTCTTCAAGACGACCTTCTGTTTCAGCAACCGGGTCGGCGTCTTCATCCCAACCCGGCAATGCTACACCTTCACGTTTGGAGTTTATCAAGCGTTCAATCCGAGAGAGAAGCTTTTCTGTCAAAGTTGCCTCTCGCATCGCAGAATCAAGGAGACAGTCCACTAGAATTGTCTATGATTCGAAGTGGGCGATCTTCTCAGATTGGTGTGGTGCAAGATCGGTCAATCATGAGTGTCCCTCTATAACTCAGATTGCCGATTTTCTTCTTTTCCTCTTTGAGGAAAAGCATCTGGCTGTTAGTACGGTTAAAGGATACCGCTCTATGCTATCGAATACTCTTAAGTTCAAAGGGGGAGAGAGCATTGGTTCAGATCCATTTCTCTCTGAACTTATACGTTCTTTCGAGCTAGACAAACCTGTTTCCAGGAGTTTAACTCCGAAATGGGATTTGTCTTGTGTTCTTAGGTCACTTACGAAAGCTCCCTATGAGCCTCTTGCGTCTGCGTCTATTAAGTTCTTGACTTACAAGACAGTGTTTCTACTCGCTTTTGCGACCGCTAGGCGTAGGAGTGAGTTACACGCACTATCTGTAGAGTCGGGGTACGCCAGGTTCAATGAATCCGACGGCTCCTTCTCGCTACTTTGTCAGCCTGGTTTTCTGGCAAAGAATCAATTACCGTCGGTTCTTCCGGAAGCCATTACAGTTCCCAGTCTCTCTGCAAACTGTGGGCCTTCTGATCCCGACAGATTCCTTTGTCCCGTCAGATCTCTTAAGTATTATCTTAAGAGGGTTGACGGGGCAAGGGGTCTTAGGAAGAGATTATTTCTTCCTCTTATAGGAGGTAATGATATTTCAGCAGCTACTATTTCTCGCTGGATATCATCTACTATTAAGTTAGCGTACAAAGATCTGTCACTCGCCGATCTCTCATTGCTTCAGGTTCGTCCGCGTGAGGTTCGCGCTCTTTCTGCTAGTTGGGCCTTTACCAACAATGTTCCTTTACAGGACATTATGCATGCTGCAGTATGGAAATCGCAGTCCACGTTTTCATCGTTCTATCTGCGTTCCATGTCTTCTCAGTCAGATAATTTGTATTCTCTGGGCCCACTTGTGGCGTCTCAGCGAGTTGTTCGCTAAATATTCATTTAACACAACAATAAAGTTCACATCAGATTAAATATTCCTTTAATCCAATTTCCGACTTTATAAGCTGTTGTGTTCAGTACTACGTTAAAATGACAAATAAATTACATGGTGCTACATCTCTGATGACGAAGTGTTGGACGATCCTCCCGGCCGATGCTGCAAAGTCATCAGGTATTAAATGACTGGTAACGTATTTTTGACATAAAAATGAAGTTTTTAGAGTAAAACATATTTTTATTAGAAAATACTTACCAGTCATTTCACAGTCCCGCCTCCCAACCCCGCGTCGTCACCCAACACTTACGGTAAATTAAAAGTGGCACGTGGGTCACGTAGGCCGGTGCTTGCCGGCAACCGTGTATATCACACGGACGTGAGGGATACGCTGGGCGCGATCAATTTTCTGGATGAGTTAAGTGCTAGGGGCTTATATATCAGGTATTAAATGACTGGTAAGTATTTTCTAATAAAAATATGTTTTACTCTAAAAACTTCATTTTAATTGTATCTCAACCAAACTTATACAGTAGTTAGATATTCATGAGAGCTCGGTTCCTTTCGAAAACCAGCCAGATCCGCCCATACAAGACTGGATTATGGCCCTTGAAATGGTCAAAATTGCTATAAAAGAGCTTGTTAACACGATACAGTCTTCACTTTTGATTGTATCTCAACTAAACTTATACAGTAGTTAGATATCTATGAGAGCTCGGTTCCTTTTGAAAACCAGCCAGATCCGCCCATGCATGACTGGATTATGGCCCTTGAAATGGTCAAAATTGCTATAAAAGAACTTTTTAACACGATAGTCTTCACTTTTGATTGTATCTCAACCAAACTTATACAGTAGTAAGATATCCATGAGAGCTCGGTTCCTTTCCTAAACCAGCCAGATCCGCCCATGCAAGACTGGATTATGGCCCTTGAAATTGTCAAAATTGCTATAAAAGAGCTTGTTAACACGATACAGTCTTCACTTTTGATTGTATCTCAACCAAACTTATACAGTAGTTAGATATCCATGAGAGCTCGGTTCCTTTTGAAAACCAGCCAGATCCGCCCATGCATGACTGGATTATGGCCCTTGAAATGGTCAAAATTGCTATAAAAGAACTTTTTAACACGATAGTCTTCACTTTTGATTGTATCTCAACCAAACTTATACAGTAGTAAGATATCCATGAGAGCTCGGTTCCTTTCCTAAACCAGCCAGATCCGCCCATGCAAGACTGGATTATGGCCCTTGAAATTGTCCAAATTGCTATAATTGAGCATGTGAACACAATAGAGGCTCCATTTACTATCTGATCTTCACCAAACTTAGATAGTAGTTAAATATTGATGAGAGCTTGGTTCCTTTTGAAAACCAGCTAGATCTGCCCATGCAAGACTGGATTATGGCCCATGAAATTGTAAAAATTGCTATAATACAGCTTGTGAACACAAAAGAGCCTCCATTTACTATCCGATCTTCACCATACATACATGCTCTGGATTGAAAATGACCAAAGAACCATACCAGTAGAGCATAGGCCCTCATGGGCCTCTTGTTTTCTTTAAGATCATGTCTTTATTTGTTCTTTTGTTTTTGTTATTTTGAAATTTAGAAATTAAAAATAATATTTTCCATATTAGTGCCTTACATCTATGTTTTGAAAGTTGTCTGCTATAAATTTGTTGTATGCAGAAAAATGTTAAAAACATTTCACTAACGCCACAAACACAGACACCAGAGTACATGCCAACAACAGGGTGCAACATATAAACCTTTCTCTTTCCCACTTGCAGACACATTCTGACGCAGATGACTTTTGAAAACATTTTGGCAAAAAAAGAAATTGCCCATAATGAACAATTTATCCTCTGCCCAATGTTTCCAACTTTATTCAATAAATATGCTTTCATTTTAAGAGATTTTCCATATTTTCAAAGTGACGTCTACTTCAGATTTTGTTGTATGTGGGAAAGGGTTAAGCTCTCCTAGTATTTATTATGTCTCCCCCTGTATACAGGGGAGATATATTGTTTTTGTCCTTGGGGTCTGTCTTCAGTCTGTCTGTCTGTCTGTCCGAAATCGTGTCCTCTCCTTATCTCCAAGACGGCTTGAAGGATTTTCATGAAACTTGGGTCACATGTTCACCTCATCAAGGCGATGTGCAGAACCCATGTCTCGACTGTCTGTCCGTCTGTCTGTCCGTCCCAAATCGTGTCCGCTCCATATCTCCAAGATGGCTTGAAGGATTTTCATGAAACTTGGGTCAAATGTTCACCTCATCAAGGCGATGGGCATAACCCATGTCTCAACTGTCTGTCTGTCTGTCCGTCTGTCCATCTGTCTTCCAAATCGTGTCCGCTCCATATCTCCAAGACGGCTTGAAAGATTTTCATGAAACTTGGGTCACATGTTCACCTCATCAAGGCGATGTGCAGAACCCATGTCTCGACTGTTTGTCTGTCTGTCCGTCTGTCTGTCCGTCTGTCTGTCCCAAATCGTGTTCACCTCATCAAGGCGATGTGCAGAACCCATTGTCTGCTTTATAGGTTGGAATGTTTTGAGAGATTTTGACAGATATTTGAGGGGGAGACATCTGTTTTTTGCAAAAACAATTCTAGTTTGAATGTTTCATTGTACAAAAACTAAGCTGATTGGGTTAGTCTTATCAGGTGACATAATTATGTATATCATGTTACCATAAGCTCATTTTCAACCCTTTCCAACCTACAACAAATCTGCAGCAGACGACTTTGAAAATATAATAATAAAAACCTGAAAAATCTCCATAAAAGATAGCTTAATTGTTAAACAAAGTTGAAAACATTGTGGCCAATGGAGAAATTGCTCATCATGAGCAATTTCACCTTTGGCCACAAAGTTTTCAAAAGTCGTCTGCAGCTATTGCGTCAAAATGCGTCTGCAAGTGGGAAAGGGTTAAGACATACATTGACATCATGACTGCCTGTGTGTTTCCATTTTACAAATAGTATCACTTAAACAGTTAGTATTCAAAGTACTATAAGCAGTTTTAGATTTTTAAGACCAAAAATTGTGAGAAAGACCCTGGTGAATATGGGAACCCACTTTGATACTTTTGTTTAAATACATGGCGGTGTAAAGCTCTCTACAAGCCAACAAACAATGTTTAGTTACATGTTGTAATTTCTCCCATTTCCACAAGCTACTCGAATTTAATCCTTTCCCATCTGTTGACGCATCTGCAGCAGATGACTATTGAAATCAAAAGGAGAAATATCTCTAAACGAGCGATTTCTCCATTTGCCACAATGTTTTCAACTTTTTGCAGTAATTAAATATACCTTCATTTATAGACATTTTTCATGTCTTTGACAACATGCTTTCAAAGTGGTCTGCTGCAGATTTAGCCGAGCCCCGGTAGCTCAGTCAGTAGCGATGTGGGCTGTCAATCCAGGGGTTGTGAGTTTGAATCCCGGCTCGGCCAACTTTCTTTCTGATGATTGACAAAAGTCAATGCGACATGCGTCATTCGTCTTCCACCAATGGGCTAAGTCTATGTGGAAAAGCAGCCAGTTGCTTGGAAAGTTTGTTGTGTGGAGTACTGGTGTGAGAAAACCAGGAAATGCATGAGAAGGTGAACTGGCCGCCGCCGTGATATAACTTAGAAATTGTTAAAAACGACGTAAAACCCCAATCAATCAATCAATCTTCTGCAGATTTGCTGTATGTGGGAAAGGGTAAATCACTAATTAAACCTTCATTTAACCCTTTCCTCATATAAACGCTTTCGGACGCCTCTGCAGCAGACAGCTTTTTGAAAACATAGTGACAAAAGAATAAATTTCGCCTTTTGCCACAATGTTTTCCACTTTTAGTCGTAGGTTATCCATTCAATTGTAGAGATTTTCCATTTTTTGACAAAATATGTTCAAAGTCGTCTGCTGCAGAATTGTCGTATGAGGGAAAGGGTTAACCCATTACTACACAGGTTTAAAGAGATATTCATGATTTTGCCTAGAGGATATGCTTTGAAAATACGTCTGTTGCAGATAACCCGTATGTGGGAAAGTTTTAACCGTTTCCCACATACAACAATTCTGCAGCAGACGACTTTGAACGTATTTTGACAAAAAGTGGAAAATCTCTGTAATTGAATGGATAACCTATGACTAAAAGTGGAAAACATTGTGGCAAAAGGAGAAATTGCACGTTTTGTGCAATTTCTTCTTTTGTCACTATGTTTTCAAAAAGCCGTCTGCTGCAGAGGCGTCAGAAAGCGTCTATATGTGGGAAAGTGTTAAATAAGACAAAATTATCCAGGAGATACATGTAGTTCCATATTGATTGACCAATGATCAATGAATGATGTTTTATTACAGAGGTTAATTTAGTACTTATTTTTTATTGCCTTCATTAAGCAAGGTGCCCTAGCTGTTTCCCACAATTTCAACAAATCTGCAGCATTTGTCAGGGAAAATTTCTCAGAAAATATATGGAGAATCTATAAGTGGATTATTGAATTGAGTTGAAAACATTGCGGCAAAAGATAAGTGCTCAATGATTAACTCATTATCAGCAAATTATTCCTTTTGCCACAATATTTTCAACTCTTTTTCAAAAGTCGTCTGCTGCGCATATGTGATGAAATGTGTCTGCATAAGGGAAAAGGATCATTCTTTATCTGTGGAATTGTAACTGTAATTGACTTTTTAGATTAAACATGTCAGGCTAAGTTGATTACAATTCAAAGCCTGTGTTTAAAAACGGATCAATTGAGATCTATTAACCCTTTCCCTCATAAAGACGCTTTCTGACGCCTCTGCAGCAGACAGCTTTTTAAAATCATAGTGTCAAAAGAAGAAATTGCTCAAAACAAGCAATTTCTCCTTTTTCCACAATGTTTTCCACTTTTAGTCATAGGTTATCCTTTCAATTATAAAGATTTTCTATTTTTTGACAAAACATGTTCAAAGTCATCTGCTGCAGAATTGTCATATGAGGGAAAGGGTTAAGTAAAGTGATTATAGATCATGCAGCATATAGACTAATATATTGTATG
The DNA here is from genome assembly GCA_031761405.1 of Serripes groenlandicus. Classification (NCBI taxonomy): domain Eukaryota; kingdom Metazoa; phylum Mollusca; class Bivalvia; order Cardiida; family Cardiidae; genus Serripes; species Serripes groenlandicus. The sequence continues at coordinate 30,804,753 of JASEVX010000003.1, forward strand.
TATAGGTTAATCACAATCCACACTAGTCATAAACAGAAAGTCTTTGTTGAAAGGAACATGTTTACCATATACCCTCTCCTACAACAAATCTGCACTGACCATGCAGGCAATAATAGGGACAAATTATCATATAATGAATGACCACTTGTTCTTTCCAAAGATTTACAAAAGTCATTGTGACGATCGTCATTTATCTTCCTATGTTGCAGAGTAGTCAGAAGCTTTGGGATAATGTTCAATTGATTACTTTTATTATGGAGATATGTTGAATGGTGGCCAAGTTAGGGTTCAAACTCGAGACAGATGATGATGGTTTTTCTAAATTGAATTGAAATGCAATGTTTTGCTTAACTCTTTCAGCGCCGATTTGTTTAAAGTAGACCCTTCCATCTTACAAATAGGGCGTTTCCATGAGTATTCATAACATTGGACTTAATTAAGGATAAGTAAAGGAATTTAAAACTTGAAATATGCACTTTTACTGGATCTGTGAAAACTTATTTCATTACTTAAAACCTTCAGTTCAATTCTTTGCAAAGGATGCTGTTTACTTGACCCATTTCCCACATGGAGGCAATGTTTGATGCCTGCCTTGGTAGCAGACGATTGAAGCAACACAACTATGTTTTCAACTGTATTCAATGATTAAAGTTCATGTAAATGGAAAAGGGTTTAAGCAGTATATATGAGCCGTTCCACTCCAAAACCAACATTATGTTCTCTGCGTAATGTATTGGCCCAGGTCAGCCTGCGCAGTCATTGCAGGCTAATCCGGGCCGACACATTCCGTAACGGGGATATAGGTATAATGTAATGATTCCTGAAACAGAAAATCCACAGGGGGCGAAAAGTGTCTGTCCGATTAGCCTGCGCGACATGCTTAGGCTAATCCAGGTCGATACTTTATGCAGAGTCCAAAATGTCGGTTTTCTCCGCGTAGACTGATCGGTACCAACACATTCCGTCTCAAGGTGATAAAGGTATAGAGTTATGATTCCTGAAACAGAAAATCCACAGGAGGCAAAATGTGTCTATCCAGGTAATTCTGCGCTGCATGCTTAGACTGATCTGGGTCGATACTTCCAATCTCTAAACTAAATTGATGTTGAAACTTTGCCATTTTGATATTGATTGTATAAATATTTGCTTATCAAGCTGAAATTGGTTTGTAGATGTAATTGTCTGCAATATTTGATGTATAGTGTGCAAAGACAGACCAAAGACCATTTTGATAACTTTAACCCTTTCCCTCATATTGACGCTTTCTGACGCCTCTGCAGCAGACGGATTTTGTAAAACATAGTGACAAAACGAGCAATTTCTCCTTTTGCCACAATGTTTTCCACTTTTTGTCATAGGTCATCCATTCAATTATGGAGATGTTCTGCTTTTTGTCAAAATATGTTCAAAGTCGTCTGCTGCAGAATTGTCGTATGAGGGAAAGGGTTAACTCTGGATGAGCCTGCACATCTGTTGAGGTCTAATAGTAACCTTAACCATATAGACGCTTTCTAACGCCTCGATCTGCAGAAGACAACTTTTGAAAACATTGCTTCAAAAGATGAAATTGCTCAAAACTATCAATTTCTCCTTTTGCCACAATGTTGTCAACTCAATTCAATTATTGTAGAAAGATGTTATCAAAGCGCGCTGTCTGCTGTAAAATTGTTGTGTATGGGAAGGGTTTATTTTGCTTCATATGTAATTGGTCAATTTTAAAAAAATATGGAAGATCTCCATAAAGGTTTGATATTGGTCAGCCAAAAGAGTGGCTGCTGAAACATTTATTTTTATACGCCGCCGGAGGCGGTGGTATATTGGCGTCATCTTCTCAATCTGTCCGTACGTCCATTTCTTGTGAACGCAACTCCTCCTACGTTTCTGACCGTATCTTTTCAAAACTTGGTCAATGTCATAACTATAATGGGTAGATGTGCATGAAGCGGCGATTTTCCGGTTCATTGATATTTGCAAGATTTATGTCCCTTGTAACTTAGTCTCTGTAGCTGATTGATATTGCAGCCTTGTGAACGCAACTCCTCCTATGTTTCTGACCGAATCTTTTCAAAACTTGGTCAATGTCATGACTATAATGGGTAGATGTGCATGAAGCGGCGATTTTTCGGTTCATTGATTTTTTCAAGATTTATGTCCCTTATAACTTAGTCTCTGTAGCTGATTGATTCTGCAGCCTTGTGAACGCAACTCTTCCTATGTTTCTGACTGAATCTTTTCAAAACTTGGTCAATGTCATAACTATAATGGGTAGATGTGCATGAAGCGGCGATTTTCCGGTTCATTGATTTTTGCAAGATTTATGTCCCTTGTAACTTAGTCTCTGTAGCTGATTGATATTGCGGCTTGTGAACGCAACTCCTCCTATGTTTCTGACTGAATCTTTTCAAAACTTGGTCAATATTATTACTATAATGGGTAGATGTGCATGAAGCGGCGATTTTCCGGTTCAGCGATTTTTGCAAAAGTTATGCCTTTTGAAACTTGGTCTCTATAGCATATTCACTTGAGAACGCAACTCAAGTTTCCAAACAGGTAGAAGTTCATAAAGCAGGGATTATCCGGTAGAGTGATTTTTGCAAGAGTTATGCTCAGAAGGAAAAACGGATACATATCGACACTGCCATTTGACCTACTTTCATATCGGAAGCCTCTATGGGAAGGTTTCTATCTCTGTATATATATGTATCCTATTTTCTTCCTGACTGAAATAATTTGTTGAATGGGACATTAAGCTCCAACAATCCAATCCAATACTTTGTTTGCTGTTTCTTTTCCATTAAATGATTGTTTTACCATAATGGTGGTTTTGTGATTTTTATGCCCCCGGAATCTCCGATTCGGTGGGCATATAGTTTTTGGCCTGTCTGCACGTCTGTATGCACGTCTGAACGTCTGTCTGTCTGCACGAAAAAAACTTTAACCTTGACCACTACTTTTGAACCATAACAGGTACGGCTACCATATTTCACATGTGTATTCCTTGTGACATGACCTTTCTGTCAGTACCAACATTTTTGACCTTGCGACCTTGACCTTTGACCTAGATATAGGTTTTGGCCTGTCTGCACGAAAAAAACTTTAACCTTGACCACTACTTTTGAACCATAACAGGTACGGCTACCATATTTCACATGTGTATTCCTTGTGACATGACCTTTCTGTCAGTACCAACATTTTTGACCTTGCGACCTTGACCTTTGACCTAGATGTTGCCATACTCGAAAAAAACTTTAACCTTGGCCATTACTTTTGAACCATAACACGTACGGCTACCATATTTCACATGTGTATTCCTTGTGACATGACGTTTCTGTCAGTACCAACATTTTTGACCTTGCGACCTTGACCTTTGACCTAGATGTTGCCATTTTCGAAGAAAAAACTTTAACCTTGGCCATTACTTTTGAACCATAACAGATACGGCTACCATATTTCACATGTGTATTCCTTGTGACATGACCTTTCTGTCAGTACCAACATTTTTGACCTTAACCTTTGACCTAGATGTTGCCATTCTCAAAAAAAACTTTAACCTTCCCCACAACTTTTGAACCATAACAGGTAAGGCTACCATATTTCACATGTGTATACCTTGTGACATGACCTTTCTGTCAGTACCAAAATTTTTCACCTTGCGACCTTGACCTTTGACCTAGATGTTGCCATTCTCGATAAATACTTTAACCTTGACGACTTGTTACTTTTAAAGCATAACAGGTACGGCTACCATATTTCACATGTGTATACCTTGTGACATGACCTTCCTGTCAGTACCAAAATTTTCACCTTGCGACCTTGACCTTTGACCTAGATGTTGCCATTCTCAAAAAAAGCCTTTAACCTTGACCACTATTTTTGAACCATAACAGGTACGGCTACCATATTTCACATGTGTATATCTTGTGACATGACCTTTCTGTCAGTACCAAAATGTTTCACCTTGCGACCTTGACCTTTGACCTAGATGTTGCCATTCTCGAAAAAAACTTTAACCTTGACCACCACTTTTGAACCATAACAGGTACGGCTACCATATTTCACATGTGTATTCCTTGTGACATGACCTTTCTGTCAATACCAACATTTTTGACCTGGCGACCTTGACCTTTGACCTAGATGTTGCCATTCGGGGGCATCAGTGTTTCACAAACACATCTTGTGTTTCATGAAATTACCATTTTTCGGTTCGGCCATTTTGATAGAGATTCCAATGGTAGTCTTGTGATACATGTTAAAAGCAATAATTAAAAGGACCAATCTTGATCTTTATATTTTGTGGCGGCGTATATTGTGACGGCACTGGCACTCTTGTTGAGTAAAAGGTTAAGGAAATAATTGTCTTAATTAGTGCTTATTGATTGAATCCACAGGAAATAATTGTCTTAATTAGTGCTTATTGATTGAATCCACAAAGGGCTAATCATATTTACATTTGACCCTTTATCCTGTACAAACATTATTTACATCAATATGAAATGAGTGATAAATCCATTCTCCGGCTAAAACCTTTATTTTCCCTGCTATTTTCTTGATTCGTCTAGTCTGAAAACCCCCCCTTAGTGACATAGTGAATAGAGTGTCGGCGTCTAGAGCTGAGGACCAGGGTTTGATACCTTGTTGGGTCATACAAAAGCTTTAACCCTTTCCCACTTGCAGACGCATTTTGACGCAATAGCAGTAGATGACTTTTGAAAACATTGTGGCCAAAGGTGAAATTGCTCATGATGTAGCAGACGACTGAGAACCTATTTTGTCAAAAAATAGAAAATCTCTATAAAGTAAAGTATGTAGTATAATTTTGAACCTTAATTGAAATTGTTGTGAGAAAAGAAAACAGGCTGCCAAGAAATAACTGAAATGCTGTTGAAGTGGCACTAAACTTCAGTCAATCACTTAATCAATCAATCAATCAACCAATACTGGTTCATCGGAAACAAGAATATAATAACCCCATAATATCAACTTCTTAAGCAAGAAACCCAGAACCTTGATAAAAAAATTTCTTTCCCACATATGACAAGTCTGATGACTTTGAAAACAACGGAAATTTCTATCATTGAATACACATGTAGAGTTTGAATAGAAAGGGTTAAGAATGTTTGTGACATGATTTGGGTTTTCTTTCGAGTTTTATGCCGTTTTCAACATAATTTCAGTTATATTACGTCAACAGTTCTCTTGGTAAACAAACCAGAACTAGGCTAGGAAATGTACCTTGTCCAATGGCACTCCACCCTGACCACAGCCCAATGAGTTGGGATCAAACCCAGGACGCCCGGCTTCAAATTCCCGATGCTAACCACTAGGCCAGTGTATTCCCTTTGCATTAATTGTAGCATGAATGGTCATTGATGTGTTAGTTGGTTCATCAGTATACATGTCTATATCGCAATTATTTCTGATCAGAATTTTATGACCAAACAGAATCTGTTCCATTGCCCATAACATGAAGGAGTTATACCTTTCCCTGACACAGAAACAAACATAAGAACCACCTGGATGGTTTAACCCGTTCCCACATACAACAAATCTGCAGCAGACTTTAGACTAAAGTGACAAAAACCTGAAAAGTCTACATAATAGATCGATAGCTTAATTGTTAAATAAAGTTGAAAACATTGTGGCCAAAGGAGAAATTACTCATTATGAGCAATTTATCATTTGGCCACAATGTTTTCAAAAGTCAACTGCTGCTTTTGCGTCAAAATGCGTCTGCAGGTTGGAAAGGGTTAAGTGAAGAATGTCTGCCTCGGTGTGTTAGGTTGTTGGTTCAATCCCTGGCAGGGTCGTTCATACCAAAGACTTAAATACATGTATTGTAGTAATTTGTCCTTCCCTTCTTGGCACTCAGGATTGTAGGGTACGACTGACTCACTCGTGTCATGGTCAAGTAGTACTGGTAACTTACCAAGGAAACGCTGTGATATAACTGAAAAATTGTTAAAAGCAGAAGAGCTTCAGATAAAACCCTTACTGGACCTTCAAACCCTATGTTGAATCATCTTCAAAAGAGTCGTCTCACAAAATATAGGATGCTTTGTTCCTAGTAAAACTTGTATAATTCCTGAAACTTGATCACCTTTCAATTTTCTTGTCAAACCTAATTGTGTTTTGTAAATTGAATTACGTAAATTAGTTTACTTGTACTGATTTCTTTTCTACACGGTTCATAGCTTGGTAAAGGGGTTCTTTAGTTCTCATCCCTTTCCAACATAAAGACACTTTCTGATGTCTCTGCAGCAGACAACTTTTGAAAACAGTATGATAATTTTTTTTCTTTTGCCACAACGTTTTCAACTCCATTAAATAGATCAACTTTTCATTTGTAGATGTTTTCAGTATGTTTGCATAGGTGGTTTTTTTCAAAGTCGTCTGCTGCAGATTTTTTGTATGTGGGAAAGGGCTTATAATTGAGATGTTCTTGAGAAAAGACAAGTTAACCCTTTCCCACATACAGCAAATCTGCAGCAGACGACTTTAGAAACATCTAGACAAAAACACAGAAAATCTCTTTAAATGGAAGGTAAGTTGAAAACATTGTGGCAAAAGTGAAATTGCTCATATTATCAACTAGAGCTTCAAGCAGATGTATTTAACCCTTTCCCTCATACGACAATTTTGCAGCAGACGACTTTGAACATATTTTGTCAAAAAATAGAAAATCTCTATAATTGAATGGACAACTTATGACTAAAAGTGGAAAACATTGTGTCAAAAGGAGAAATTGCTCGTCTATATGAGGGAAACTTTCTTATCTAGACCTCTGTTTGAAACCAGGTTCAAAGCCTCCTTTGTTTTCAGCTGTAATGCTTCTCAATGGATCTTGAAATTGATGACGTTTTGATTCCTTTATTATAGACTACCTATATAAAAGCTTTGTGGGAAAAGGAGAATGCGTGCTTAATGGGTTAATTGCTTGTTACGTCATGAGCAATTTTCCTTTTCACAATGTATCCCAAGTTGTCTACTGTGTCCAGGAAAGGGTTTGGTTTCATTATGAGAGTTTTTGAGGTGTTTAAATATATTTGCTTGAAGCTCTGGTTGATAATGAGCTTATATACAGCGTGTTTTTTTCCAATCAATGGAAACTAGATTTTTGTGAAAAGATAATTAGATTCTGTTTATTTATTTCAACCCTTTTAGTAGGAGTCGGCTGTGGCCGAGTGGGAAGCATCAGTGATCTTATAACCTTGCGGCCCTGGTTTCACACCAGCTCAGCGATCGTGGTTGATTGCCCTTGTTAAAGGCACATTTTCTAGCATAATACTGGTTGGTTTATCCAGGGATCATGAATAAATGAACTGACACTGTGAGCGATTTAATGGAAATAAGGATTAAAAATTGCATGAAATACCAGAAAAAATAAAATCAACCCTTTTATAACCAATTTCTTTCTTTAACCCTTTCCCACATACAACAAATCTGCAGCAGATGATTTTGAAATTGTCTACTTAAAAAGTTGAAAACATTGTGGCAAAAGGAGAAATTGCTTGTTTTTAGCAATTTTCCTTTTGTCACAATATTTTCAAAAGTCATTTTCTGCAGATGTGTCAAAATGCATTAAATGGTTAATATAGATATATTTTGCCGCCTAATGGCAAGAGATAAATTTACACATTATTGTGAATTAAGTAGAAATTGCTGAAAATAGCATTTTCTCCTTTTCCATCAAGATGTTCAACTGTATACCACGAAATGCTCAATTTCTAATGCTTTGCAGAATACAATTAATTGAATTCTCACTGTTGGCTATATTATATATGCTTACAGGAAATTGTATGCACCATTGGCATGGGGCCAAATGGCCTAGGCAAAACACTACAAACCATAGGTAGTTTGTAAGTAGAAGTAAATTTTATTTGTTTCTTATAATTTCAGATGACAGAACAGTAGCTAAACCACAAAGAAATTTGTTGTCAAATCCAAAGTAAGTGTATTTTCCCCTTTCTTGGTTTGCACTTATCATGTAAGAGAAAACATGGTAAATCTTCTTCGTTTTTAGCTCATCTTTGCGGGCAATCCATCCATTATCCATTGTCTGTAAAACAATTGCTTCAAACTGCTTAGCCAATTATAGTAATAGGGATGTTCCTTTCAAAATTCTTGTCTGAAACAAAGACCTAGAGCTTCGATATTTGATGTGTAGCATTGTCTAGTGGTCCTCTACCAAAATTTGCAACGCCCCTGATTGAAAATCGTCTTATCTGAAACGGGAAGACTTCCATGACTCACCTCGATTTCTCTCTCCCGTTCTAGTTGACCTCTTTGTAGTGCAGTGCCGTAAATCAAACTCATTCATTCTCGAAATAAATGAAACATATAAAACTTTCACTCGGAGGAGCCATTAATGGCCATCTTGGCTCTCTTGATTACTAAATGTTTTCCAAGTCAATTTCTGCAGATTTATTTGTATCTGAGAAAGGGTTAAGATAAACACTGTATAACATAGTTTTGTAGACCATTAAGGTCATTTCAAATAACCTTCAATGACATGGACATGAGTGTCAAGGCTCTGAATTATAAATGGTTGGAACAATTTAACCTATATCAATTCCTCTTCACTTTATCCCTGTACCACAGACAGTGACAACTTTGGAAGCGTCCCGGCACAAATATGAGAAATCTCTGTAAGTGAATGTTTAATTTTTAATAGAGTTGAAAACATTATGGCAAAAAGGGAAATTGCTGATTATAATGGCAACAATGTTTTCAAAAGTATTCTGCTACAGAGCTGTCAGTAAATGTCTGTATGTAGGAAAGGGTTGTTATTCACATTATTCCAAATTTAACAGTTATAACAAAACAAGTCATATTTAGTGAAACTGATAGAATTTTTACCTTAACATTGGGCAAACAATTTGTAGGGAAACAAGACAAGATTTTGTAACATACCTTGCTCTTTTTCTTAAGAGTGTTTTCGAGGCTTGTAATATCTTTTGTGTCAACCCAAAGTAGCTTGTAAAGGATGGGAAGTGAAGGAATTTGGAGCCTTTTCTCACATGCATGATTTCTGTATTAGACTTTGAAAACATCTAGGCAGAAATATGGAAAAGCTAGCTCTATAAATACAGGTATTTATAACTGTTGAATAGAGTTTAACACACTGAGCAATTGCTCCTTTTGTCACACGTTTTTAAAAAACTGGCATCAAAATGCGTCTGGAAATTCGCAAGGGTTAACCCTTTACCACATAATGACGCTTTCTGACATGTCTCAGCAGACGACTTTTGAAAACATTGACAAAAAGAGAAATTGTTCATGAGGAGCAATTTTCTCCTTCTGCCACAATGTTTTCAATTTTATTCATTAATTATTCTTTAATTTATAGAGAAATTCCCTATTTTTGCCTTGATGTTTCAAAGCCATCTGATGCTGATTTGTTGTATGTGGGAAAGGGTAAAGTGTTACACTAGAGCCAAAAAACACTCAAGATAAATTTCATGGTGTTCAGTTTGTGTTATCAAGACATAACTCACTCTTATTTCTATTTTATTGTACATAACTGTCTCATTTTTCCTGGTTTTGTTCAGCTTCACTTGATTGTTGAATTTATTGTGAAAATCAAGAGACTATTAAATTTTCATTTCAAATTTATTATGAATAATAAATCTATTGTTCATTTAGGAATACAGTACAAGGCTTTAACTCTGTCCCACGCAACAAATCTGCAGCAGACAACTTGAAAACATTTTAATTGTAATATATGAAAATCTCTTAAAATAATTATTTTTGAATAAAGTCAAAACCAGTGTGAAAAAAGGAGAAATCGCTTATTATGAGCAATTTCTCCTTACGCCGCACAATTTTCTTCAGCTGCAGGAGCATCAAAAAGAATGTGACACTATGCTTAGGTGAGCTAATGAATCCGTAAAGCTTTCCTACATACAAAAGATCTGCAGCAGACAACTATCAAAACATATAGGCTAAACTGTAGAAGCTAACTATTGATGACAGTAAAATTATTGAATGGAGTTAAAGACATCTTTTTACCACAATGTTTACAAATGTCGTCTGCAAATGAGAAAGGGTTAAGAAATGATGCTTGCATGTGACATGAGAGTAGGTGTTGAAGACGTCCTTTTACCACAATGTTTTTTCAAAAGTCGTCTTCAAATGAGAAAGGGTTAAGAAATAATGTTTGCATGTGATGGGAGGTTAGGTGTTGAAGACCACAATGTTTTCAAAAGTCGTCATACAACAAATCTGCAGCAGACAACTATAGATGAAAACAATCAAAATGCAAACAATTCCATCATTACATTTGGATGCATGATTATTTTATTAATACAAAACGTACAATGGAAAATATAGAGGAGAAAGGAGAAGCTCACCTATTTCCTATCAAAATTTCATCTGATACAGAAGCATTAACCCTTACCCACCTTCGGATGATACTGACACATCTGCAGCAGATGAATTTTGAAAACATTGTGGCAAAAGAAGAAATTGCTCATAATGAGTAATTTCTCTTTTTGCCACAATGTTTTTAACCTTTTTCAATACTTACATTTCAATTGATAGATTCATAGAGATGTTCCACTTTAGTCTTTCTTGACCAGATGTTTTAATAAAAGTTGTCTGCTGCAGATTTGGTGTAAGTGGGAAACGGTTAAATTATGTGTGTAAAGAGGAAGCGGTTTATGTTTTAGGGTTTGAAATGATATCTGGATCAGCAAAACGGATGAAACAAAATAACACTTCCAACAAAAAAACATTTTAACAACAAAACACATCAACACCGAAAGGTTTTGAACCTTTAGGCAATTATAACAAAAAAAATCTAACAATGAAAGTATAATTGTTGAATAAGATTTGAAAACATCTTGGATAATGGAGAAAATTCTCTTTTGAGCAACTTCTCCTTTTCGTCACAATGTTTGCAATCTTGTATACAGCAGATGCCTTAACCCTTTCCCTTATATAGATGCTTTCTGACGCCTCTGCAGCAGACAGCTTTTTGAAAACATAGTGACAAAAGAAGAAATTGCCACAATGTTTTCCACTTTTTATCATAGGTAATCCATTCAATTATGGTGATTTTCTATAATTTGACAAAATACGTTCAAAGTCGTCTGCTGCAGAATTTTCGTATGAGGGAAAGGGTTAATTGAACTGCCTCTCCATGTTGGAAGGATTGATTGATTGATTTGGGTTTTACACCATTTTCAAAAACCTTTTCCGTCGTAAAACAGAATCAAGTTCACCTACCCATGTTTCCTGGCTTTCTCACACCAATTCTCCTCACAACAGTCTTTCAAAGCAACTGGCTGCTTTTCTGCATAGACTATTAGCCCATTTGTGGAAAGCAAATGCCGCTTCGATGACTTTTTAGCGCACCTGAGCTTTGCTCAAGGTGAGTTATTGTGATCGCCTTTTGTCCGGCGTCCGTCAACTTCTTCTCCTCAGTAACCAGTGGGTCAATAGGGATGAAACTTCACAGAAAGCATCCTCTCAATGACCTCACCAGATTTCCTTCAAATTTTTGGGATCCATGCAGAATTCTGGTTTCCATGGCAACGAAATGAAAAAAAACTTCTTCTCCAAAACTGGTAGGCAGATTTTCAAATAATTTTGTAGAAATGTTCCTACAGATTCCTTCAAGCCATGTTGATTGGTCGAAAAACATGGCCGCCAGGGGGGGGGGGGGGGGGGGCAGGGCTATTTTGCCTTATATGGCTATAGTGAAAACTTAAAGAATCTTCTCCTCCAAAAGTGTCAGGCCAATTTTCAAATAATTTTGTAGAAATGTTCCTTGGATGACCCTCTATCAGATTCCTTCAAGCCATGTTGATTGGTCGAAAAACATGGCCGCCAGTGGGCAGGGCTATTTTGCATTATATGGCTATAGTGAAAACTTAAAAAATCTTCTCCTCCAAAAGTGTCAGGCTTATTTTCAAATAATTTTGTAGAAATGTTCCTATGGTGACCCTCTATCAGATTTCTTCAAGCCAAGTTGATTGGTCAGCAACTATGGCCGCCAGGGGGCTGGTCTTATATAGCTAAAGTGAAAAAAAAAATTCAGGTGAGCGATCCAGGGCCATTATTGCCCTCTTGTTTGTCAAACGTGGGAAGGCTGGTTGTCTGTCACCATGCTAGGGTTCAAACCCACAACCCCTGGATTGACAGCTTGCCTCGCTACCAACTGAGCTACAGTGACCAATCTATGAGGGGCCCAGGATCTTGTTGCTATTTCTCTGATGTTTTGAAGGTTCCCCCTTAAATTTGTTTGGAAGGAGGGAATATCTTACATAGACAAAGAAGGGAAATGCCTTAATTTATTCATAAATTAATTTTCAGATTAAAATTCCCCCCTTGTTTTACAAATACTAGTTTGGACACTGGAGCTACAGGGGTACTACTCCTGTGGGTAAGGGTTAACCTTTCCCACATATAGACGCTTTGTGACGCCTCTGCTGCAAATGCTCAAAACAGCAATTTCTCCTTTTGCCTAAATGTTTTAAACTTTTTTCATTAATTGTTCCTTTATTTAGAGAGATTTCCTATGATATGGCCAATATGTTTTCAAAGTTGTCTGCTGCAGATTTGTTATATTTGGTATTAATGGGTTAATTTCTTTAAATTATGTTTTCAGTAATACAGGCCAAATCAAGTGTGTGGTTACTCTATTGGGGGACAGCATATGTGATGCAGTAAGTATCTACACATATTGGTTTTTTCACGGGACTGATGTATGTTAACCTATTTTCATCATATAGATCCTTTCTGATGCCTCTGCAGCAGATGGCTTTTTGAAAACATAGTGACAAAAGATAAATTGCACAAAACGTGCAATTTCTTCTTTTGCCACAATGTTTTCCACTTTAAGTCATAGGTTATCCATTCAATTATAGAGATTTTCTAATTTTTAGCTCACCTGTGCACGAAGTGCTCAGGGTGAGTTATTGTGATCGCCCTATGTCCGGCGTCCGTCGTCCGTCGTCCGTCAACATTTTCTCCTCTGTAACCGGTGGGTCAACTGGGATGAAACTTCACAGAAAGCATCCTTGCAATGTCCTCACCAGAATTCCTTAAAATTTTTGGGATCCATGCAGAATTCTGGTTTCCATGGCAACGAAATGAAAAAAACTTCAAAATTCTTAAAAATCTTCTCCTCCCAAAGTGTCAGGCCGATTTTCAAATTATTTTGTAGAAATGATCCTTGGGTGACCCTCTATCAGATTCCTTCAAGCCATGTTGATTGGTCGAAAAACATGGCCCCCAGGGGGGGGGGGGGGGGGGGGGGCGGGCTATTTTGCCAATATGGCTATAGTGCAAACTTAAAAAATCTTCTCCTCCAAAAGTGTCAGGCCGATTTTCAAATAATTTTGTAGAAATGTTCCTTGGGTGACCCTCTATCAGATTCCTTCAAGCCATGTTGATTGGTCGAAAAACATGGCCGCCAGGGGTCGGGGCTATTTTGCCTTTTATGGTTATAGTGAAAACTTAAAAAATCTTCTCCTCCAAAAGTGTCAGGCCGATTTTCAAATAATTTTGTAGAAATGTTCCTTGGATGACCCTCTATCAGATTCCTTTAAGCCATGTTGATTGGTCGAAAATCATGGCCGCCAGGGGGGGCGGGGCTATTTTGCCTTATATAGCTATAGTGCAAACTTAAAAAATCTTCTCCTCCAAAAGTGTGTGGCCGATTTTCAAATAATTTTGTAGAATTGTTCCTTGGGTGACCCTCTATCAGATTCCTTCAAGCCATGTTGATTGGTCGAAAAACATGGCCGCCAGGGGTCGGGGCTATTTTGCCTTTTATGGTTATAGTGAAAACTTAAAAAATCTTCTCCTCCAAAAGTGTCAGGCCGATTTTCAAATAATTTTGTAGAAATGTTCCTTGGATGACTCTCTATCAGATTCCTTTAAGCCATGTTGATTGGTCGAAAATCATGGCCGCCAGGGGGGGCGGGGCTATTTTGCCTTATATAGCTATAGTGCAAACTTAAAAAATCTTCTCCTCCAAAAGTGTGTGGCCGATTTTCAAATAATTTTGTAGAAATGTTCCTTGGATGACCCTCTATCAGATTCCTTCAAGCCATGTTGATTGGTCAAAAAACATGGCCGCCAGAGGGCGGGGCTATTTTGCCTTTTATGGTTATAGTGAAAACTTAAAAAATCTTCTCCTCCAAAAGTGTCTGGCCGATTTTCAAATAATTTTGTAGAAATGTTCCTAGGGTGACCCTCTATCAGATTCCTTCAAGTCAAGTCGATTGGTCGGAAACTATGCCCGCCAGATGGCGGGGCTTATATAGCTAAAGTGAAAAAAAAAATCAGGTGAGCGATTCCAGGGCCATCATGGCCCTCTTGTTTACAAAATACGTTCAAAGTCGTCTGCTGCAAAATTGTCGTATGAGGGAAAGGGTTAAGTGAATTGACTATTGAAAATGAAGTCTTCCCGAATAATGCAGATCAGTATCAATCCCCAGCCCCGACATGTTGAATAATCAGGGTAGTAGTCTAAACTTGGTCATTTATTGAAGCAAGAGATAAATCTTTGTTCATCTATAAACCCTTTCCCATAATTGAATGGATAACCTATGACAAAAAATGGAAAACATTTTGGCAAAAGGAGAAATTGCACGTTTTGTGCAATTTCTTCTTTTGTCACTATGTTTTCAAAAAGCCGTCTGCTGCAGAGGCGTCAGAAAGCATCTATATGAGGGAAAGGGTTAAAGTAACATTCATTATTATTCATACATGTTGTAGAGTTATAACCAACAATGATTGAGAATAATTTCAAGCCAATATTATGCTTGCTTTATATGACACCCAGAAATGCAGAAATCCAATGTCCGAGCTCTAGATAAGAAGTGTATTTCACATCCCCAAATCGTTATATGACCCTCAAACCCGATGTTGTGGGTACTCAAAAGAGTCGTCTCAGTGAGACCATTCTTTTGGGTTCTCACAACATGAGAGTTAAATTGAGTCAAACGAGGGCTATTGGTGGGAAAGGACCAGTTTACTCCTCCTTATCTAGTCCTCTGCCATGTTAACCCAAAGTTTCCCATATACAGACGCATTCCGACGCGTCTGCAGCAGACGTTGTGACAAAAGGAGAAATTGCTCAAAACAATGTTTTCAACTTTTTCAGTAATTAAACCTACTTTTATAAAGATTTTCTATATATTTGAGTAGACATTTTCTGAGTCGTCTGCTGCAGATTTGCTGTATGTTGGAAAGGTTCTAAGCCCCGCCTTTAGTTGTCAAGTAATCACAAGACTATTAGAACATGCTTCCTGTCTCCCCATATATGCATTCCAAAATCACAGTCCTCTTATCATTTGCCAGTTTCTTGGAAAGACTGTTGTGTGGGATACTGGTGCGAAAAACCCAGGAATAGTATGGGTAGGTTAACTGGCTGCCGTGATAATTATGAGAGAAAAATTGTTAAAAAATTGCTTTAAACTCCATTAAATCAATCAATCTCTTATCAATTCAATTGCCTTCTTTTTTCCAGGATATAAGCTTTAAACACAAGTCAGGGAAGGAAAATCATGTTTACAAAACAAAATTAGCTCATGATATACAGTGGAAATTACAACAGGTAGTGTAAGCATTTTATATAACCCTTTCAAAATACAGACACTTTCTGGCGCCTCTGCAGCAGAAACCATTTGTAAGCATTGTGGCAAAAAGAGCATTTCTAGTCTTGCCACAACGTTTTCAAATCTCTTCAATAATCATAATCATAATTTCATTTAAATTTCTTTCCTTTTTAGCTATCTGAGCACGAAGTGCTCAAGGTGAGTTATTGTGATGGCCTTTTGTCCGTCGTGTGTCGTCCGTCAACTTTTTCTCCTCAGTAACCAGTGGGTCAATTGGGATGAAACTTCACAGGAAGCATCCTCACAATGACCTCACCAGAATTCTCTCAATTTTTTAGGATCCATGCAGAATTCTGGTTTCCATGGCAACGAAATGAAAAAATCTTTAAAAATCTTCTTCTCCAAAACTGGTTGGCAGTTTTTCAAATAACTTTGTAGAAATGCTCCTTGGATGACCCTCTATCAGATTCCTTCAAGCCATATTGATTGGTCGAAAAACATGGCTGCCAGGGGACTGGGCTATTTTGCCTTATATGGCTATAGTGAAAACTTAAAAAATCTTCTCCTCTGAAAGTGTCAGGCCGATATTCTAAATATTTTGTAGAAATGTTCCTTAGGTGACCCTCTATCAGATTCCTTAGAGCCATGTTGATTGGTCGAAAAACATGGCCGCCACAGGGCGGGGCTATTTTGCCTTATATGGCTATAGTGAAATCTTAAAAAATCTTTTCCTGAAAGTGTCAGGTCGATTTTCAAATAATTTTGTAGAAATGTTCCTTAGGTGACCCTCTATCAGATTCCCTAAAGCCATGTTGATTAGTCTAAAAACATGGCGAGGCTATTTTGCCTTATATGGCTTTAGTGAAAACTTAAAAAATCTTCTCCTCTGAAAGTGTTTGGCCGATTTTCAAATATTTTTGTAAAAATATTGCTAGGGTGACCCTCTATCAGATTCCTTCAAGCCATGTTGATTGGTCAAAAACTATGGCCGCCAGGGGGTGGGGCTTACATGGCTAAAGTGAAAAAATAATCAGGTGAGCAATCCAGGGCCATAATGGCCCTCTTGTTTAAAGATGTTTGCTGCAATGTTTTGTATGTGGGGAAGGGTTAACATAAGTCTTTGTCATTCTATGATAATGTAGTAAATTCAAGACCATAGTGAAGTCAATTTATTCATCTCAAATCTGCCATGGCCAAGTGGTAAGCACTGGGGATTTGGAACCTGGTATCCCTGGTTTGATCCCTCTTGCAGCCTTGGGCAAAGGTTATTTCCTAGCCAAGTCTTTGTTGGTTTACCCAGGGATCATGAATAGGTGAATTGTTGCTATGACATGTCTGAAATAATGTTGAAATGGCCGATATATATAAGAAATTCTCCGCTTTGGATGCACCAACTCAATAAAGTTTTATGTTACCAAAAGCTGAAAATATTATAACCTTTCGGAAATGTGGATGCATTTGTACATCAAAAGTATTTTCACTGAAAGACAAATTGCTTTTAATGAGCATTGTATCCTTTTGCAACAATGTTTTCAGTAAGATTCAATAATTATACTTTCAAATTATAACCGATTTACCATATTTTCCCAAGAGATCATTTTATGCACTGCAGATTTGTTGCATGTGGGAAAGGTTTGAATCAATAAAGATCCTTCAACCCTTTACCACGTATGACAAATCTGCAACATACTGGCTACAATATGGAATAACAAGAGAGAAATTGTGGAAAAAAGAGCTGAATACCCCTCCTTATCTGTACCTCTGTGAAAAGAGTTGAAAACATCGCAGTAAACGAGAACTTACCCATTCAATTTCTCCTATTGCCACAGTGTTTTCAAAAGACGTCTTCTGCAGATGCGTCAAACTACGTTTGCAAGTAGGAAAGGGTTAAGATATTTGTGTTGCTTGCCTTAGCAGGGAAACCCACAGGGTTAACTACTACATCATATTTCTGTCTGTCATTATTTAGTTAGATGTAATGTGAGCTATTGTGATCACTGTCTGTCAGTGCATTCACATTTACAAAGAACATCAAGGTTTCCATATCCAATGGTTCAATTTCAAAATAATTTTATAGGAAAGTTCCTTATACATGTGGCTTTTCAAAATTGTTGGCAACATATAGGAAAGACTTTAAATAATATTGACTAAATTTGATGAATAATTGGACACAAATGTTCCTTGGTTGACTCTCTACCAAGACTGTTCAAGTTATTCTGATCCATTAAAAAGCATGGCCACCAGGGAAATGAGAGGGGCTGTTTCTTGTTTTCCTAAAAAAACCTCATCCAATAGTACCAACTTGATTTAGAAATAATTGCACAAATTTTACACTTATTAACTCTGCAAAAATAATACTAATTATTTTAACTCTTTAAAAATGTATGAGCAATTCATACTTTTGCTACATTAATTATGTCTCCCCCATTACATGGGGGTGACATATTGTTTTTCCGTCTGTCACACTTGTTTCCGCTCAATAACTGAAGAACGCTTGGGCGTAGGAACTTCATACTTTGTATGCAGGTTGGTCATGACCAGTAGCTGATCCCTATTGATTTTGATAACAGAAGGTCAAAGGTCAAGGTCATGGTGACCTTGTGAGGTAAAAAATGGTTTCCGCTCAATAACTGAAGAACGCTTTGGCTGAGGAACTCCATACTTGGTATGCAGGTTGGCCATGCCTAGTAGAAGACCCCTATTGATTTTGAGGTCAGTACGTCTAAAGTCAAGGTCACAGTGACAATGAGCTGATAAATAGTTTTTGCTTGGGCCCAGGAACTTCATACTTGATGTGCAGGTTGGTCACCACCAGCAAATGACCCCTATTAATTTTAAGGTCACTAGGTCAAAGGTCAAGGTCACAGTGGTCAAGGTCACATCCGACGCACTTGTTTCCGCTCAATAACTGAAGAACGCTTGGGCATAGGATCTTCATACTTGGTATGCAGGTTGGTCATGACCAGTAGATGACTCCTATTGATTTTGATGTCAGAAGGTCAAAGGTCAAGGTCATGGTGACCTTGTGAGGTAAAAAAAAGGTTTCCGCTCAAAAACTGAAGAACGCTTGGGCCGAGGAACTCCATACTTGTTATGCAGGTTGGCCATGCCCAGTAGAAGACCCTATTAATTTTGAGGTCAAGGTCACAGTGACCTTGAGCTGAAAGGTCACAGTGACAATGAGCTGAAACATTGTTTTTGCTTAATAACTGTAGAATGCTTTGGCCATGGAAGTAAATACTTAGTGTGCAGGTTGGTCACCACCAGTAGATGACCCCTATTGATTTTGAGGTCACTAGCTTAAAGGTCAAGGTCATGGTAACCTTCAGCTGAAAAATGGTTTCCTCTCAATAACTAAAGAATGCTTATGTTGAGGAACTTCATACCTGGTGTGCAGGTTGGTCCTAACCAGTAAATGACCTTTATTGAATTTGTTTGATTTTGAGGTCACAAGGTCAAATGTCGAAGGTCACGGTAACCTTCAGCTGAAAAATGTGTTTTACTCAATAACTCAAGAACGCTTATACCCAGGAACTTCATACTTGGTGTGCAGCTTGGTCCTAACCTGTAGATGACCCCTATTGATTTTGATGTCAGTAGGTCAAAGGTCAAGGTCGTGGTGACCTTTGGCTGAAAAATGGTTTCCGCTCAATAACTGAAGATTGTCACTGTTGCTTCATCTCAAATGACCCCTATTTATTTTGAGGTCACTAGGTCAAAGACCAAGGGCATGGTAACCCTCAGCTGAAAAATGGTTTCCGCTCAATAACTGAGGATTGTCACTGTTGCTTCATCTCCAGTCCAAAACTAAAAAATTCATCTCCATCATTTCTTTTCCTCCCCTACGACCACACAAATGGGGAGACAAGCGCTTTTTCAAAAAAGCAATCTCTAGTTTCAAAATGTATCTTCTGCAGGTGGGAAAAGGAAATCCACCACTTATTTAGAGGTCTGTTTTACCATTTATTTCTCCTTGCTCCAGGTACAAGATGCAGCCAATCATTTAGCCAAAACACTTTCCATAGTAAACTCCCATGACCCTGATCATGTGTATAAAACAGCAAAGGAAGTAGAATTAGTAAGTATCGCTACCCATTTTCCTCATACAGGTGATTTCTTATGCCTTTAGCAGCAGGCTACTTTTGAAAACATTATGGAAAAGGGAAAAAATGCTCAAAATGAGTAAGTATGACTATTCTGTATCCCATAGCTGAGCCCCGGTAGGTCAGTCGGAAGTGATGCAGGTTGTCATGTTAATCCAGGGGCTTGGGAGTTCGAACCCAAGCTTGGTTAACATTCTTTCCATCATTTGACAAGTCAATGTGACAAGCGTCATTGGTCTTCCACCAGTGGGCTTACAGTCTATGTGGTAAAACAGAAGAAGGTTGTGCAAGAGAGCCAGGAAACGGATGGTTTGGTGATCTGGCTTCCTGGGTTTAACCCTTTCCCACTTGTAGACGCATTTTGATGCATCTGCAGCAGACGACTTTTGAAAACATTGTGGCAAAAGAAGAAACGAGCAATTTCTCCTTTTGCCACAATATTTTCAATTCTAATTTAAAGTAAAACTCTGATTTATTGAGAGTTTTCATGTTTTTGTCAATACGTTTTGAAAGTCGTCTGCTGCAGAATTGTTGTATGTGGGAGAGGGTTAAATGAAAGACTGTCAAAAACAGCGTCAACCCTTTCCTACATTCAACAATTCTGCAGCAGATGACTTTGAAAACACTTTGGCAAATACATGTATATGAAAAACCTCTTTAAATGAAATAATTGAAAAAGAGTACAAAACATAGTGGCTAAAAGAGAAATTTCTCATTTCTTCAAAATGGTTTCAAAAATTGTTTGCTGCGGAGGTGTCAAAAAGTGTCAACATGTGGGAAAAGTTCAAACTTGCATCAGTATGAAATATTATTTTCCGTTGATATGATTAACATACAACAAATCTACAGCAGAGGACTTCAACAATTAGGGCATATGTCTAAAAATAAAAATATGATTATTTAATTAACTTGTAAACATTGTGGCAAAAGGAGAACTTGCTCATTAAGTTTCCAAATGGCGTCTGTTGCTGTTGTGAAGAATGCGTCTGCCTGTAGGAAGTACTATAAAAAAGTCATTTCATGTACTGTAATCAGCCAACCTTTCCCCATATACAGACATATTTAGACACATTTGCAGTGGATAAGTTTGAAAAACATTGTGTCAAAAGGAGAAATTGCTGAAGACGAGCAATTTTACCATTTTCCACAATGTTTTCCTTCCTATTCAATAATATTCTTTCATTTATTAATATTTTTCATATTTCATATTTTTGCAAAGAGCAGGCCTTTTTCTAGGCGTTTTGAGAACAAGAATTTGACCCTTCATTTAGGAAAATTCTTCGCTATTATTTTTTAATTTGGGAATTAAAAACAAGGGTTACAGTTAAGAACATCATGAAATTGACAATCTGAGCAGTACGTGATTGGATTGTGACATGATTGGAACGAAGTTGGAACGCTTTATGAGCGGAATGGAATTTTGCGCTCTGAACGAAACAATCATAATGAACGAAAAAGTTCAATCACATGAATGCTTCGCTCAATCTGTGAGGAACGGAAAAAAGCAATCACAATGCTATGAATGAGTGAACGCTTAATGAGCGGAGTGGAGCGAAACGGAACAAATCAGAGCGGAGCGTGAACGGTAAATTTGTCAATTTCAAGATGTTCTTGCAGTTAAGAACATCATGAAATTGACAATCTGAGAGGAACGTGATTGGAACGAAGTTGGAACGCTTTATGAGCGGAACGGAATTTTGCACTCTGAACGAAACAATCATAATGATTGAAAAATCCCATCACATGAATGCTTTGCTCAATCTGAGCGGAATAGAAAAAAGCAATCACAATGTTATGAATGAGTGAACGCTTTATGAGCAGAAAGGAACGTGAGCGAAACGGAACGGAGCGGAGCGTGATCGAATGGTAAATTTGTCCATTTCAAGATGTTCTTAACTGTAACATAACACAATTTGGAATTCTGCATGATATTAAAGTCTTTTGCCATTGGGAATGGGTCAAAATATCTGACCCGTGAGATTCCTAGAAAAAGGCCTTAAGAGGTTTTCTAAGTGTTATGCTGCAGATTTTTTGTAGTATATTTGGGAAATAGTTTGATGACCTTTAGTAAAAGTTCTGGTTTTATATTTACCAAGTTAATGAAAGTATTTTGTTCATTGTTTTTATATTTACCAAAGTCATAAAAGTATTTTATTCATTGCATTTATCTATTTCAGATTCTAGATGAAGTTCTTAAATTTTTAACACTAGGAAGAACTTGTCTTGCTTTTCCAAAACGAAAATCCATAGATGAGTTGATAAGAACATCTAATACGGTATAGTTAAACATTTACCTTATCAATATTTTAAGAACTGAACATTAATTTTGAGCTTAAAACATTTTGGGAAAATTAGAATCATCTGGTATTGAGTCATTTTTCCTTTTGCCACACAAATTCATTAAGTCAACTTCAGTAGAGGTGTCAAAAAGTGTATTTATGAGTTAATGCGTTAAATAAATGAAACTTGTACATTTTCTGATTGATTGATTGGGGTTTAATATAATTTTCAACAATTTATCTGTGATATCACGGCAACCATTTCACCTACCAATGTGTTTCCTGGCAATTCACATAAACTGCTGGCCCATTGGTGGTAGACAAATGAAGCCTGTTGTATTGACTTATATCAAATGTTGGCAAGAAGGATGGCCAAGCTGGGGTTTCGAACTAACAACCCCTGGATTGACACACCAACTGTATATATACCAACTATACTTGATACTTTTAAGTGCATGGAATTTTGTAATTAACCATTGAAAGTATCTTTGCAAAACTATGGAAAATCTCAAGAAATAAAAGTATAATTTTTTAATAAGATTTAAAAAATATTGTATTCCTTTTGTCACAATGTTTTCAAAAGCTGTCTGCTTCAGACATTGTTTGTGGGAAAGGCTTAACCCTTTCCCTCATATAGACGCTTTCTGACGCCTCTGCAGCAGACGGCTTTTTGAAAACATAGTAACAAAAGAAGAAATTGCATAAAACGTGCAATTTCTCCTTTTTGCCACAATGTTTTCCACTTTTTGTCATAGGTTATCCATTCAATTACGGAGATTTTCTACTTTATGACAAAATACGTTCAAAGTCGTCTGCTGAAGACTTGCCGTATGAGGGAAAGGGTTAAGTTATGTTGCTGTATTTTGTTAATGGTAAGAAATGTATTAACTTTTTTACAGCAAAACTTCCAACCACCAGTGCCAAATGATGTAGCTGTCAGTTTTTATATACATTCCAACAAACTCATTCTTGCCGTTTACCATCTTCATCACATCGCTAGTCATCAAATAGATATTATAAGTCGTCATCAGGTTAGTCTATACCTATATGTTCATTCCCAAGTGCTTTCTTGTCTGTATGTAATGGCACAAAATCCAAATGGCAATTTCTTTCTATCGCCTATCAAATCTAGTTTCTTTTTCGCGGATCAATTTTGAGCTTATTTTCTTTTTAGAAAGAACACCACCTCTTTCCCAATCTTTTATTTATTCTGTAATTGGCCCATGAAAGTACTGGAGTAAACCAATATTCTTTAACCATGTTTGAACAACCTTGCCAGAGAACACCGAGTTACGAAAAAATATGATAGTCATTCACCCACTTTTGCATCTCGTCCAATCAAATCACTAACTATTCTGTCATTTTCCATTTCAGATTTTGATTATTTATAGTAAACAAAGGTGTTATCCAGCATCTTCTTTTATCAGGAAATGGTTAATTCTAACGATTTGTTATTCGTAACATATATCATATCGATCATCAAGGTCTGTTATATATTTGTTAACTCTTTCCAACCTGCAGACGCTTTCTGATGCCTCAGCAGCAGATGACTGATGGGCAATTTCTCCTTTTGCGGCAAGCTTTACAACTTACTTCAATAGTAATTTTCCCCATTTATCCTGACACCAGCTAGTCAGTCAGCCTGCAGCCCTGAGTGCAAGGAGGGCAAAGGCAGCCTTTACTACCATTTATAAAGTCTTTGGTATGACCTTACCTGGGATCGAACCGCGACCTCAAGCAACCAAGGCGGACACCCTACCACTACATCACCAAGACAGTACTGTCAGAAATTGAAAACAGAGTTTTAATACATGCAAACTGATACTTCACTTTATGCATATAATCCGAGGTCAACTCAAATATTTGTTTTCTACAGGTTGAATGTTCTGTCCAGTGGCTGAATGAAGCTGTGATATTGTTCACTTTAGCTATAGAACAGTGTCAACAACTGAAAGACAAGGTAGGCCTTGTACGTATGAGTTCCCCTTTTTCCTTTACCCCTTTCCCCAATGCAGCAAATCTGCAGCTCACAACAGTGAAAATAACTCTGCAAAAATATGAAAAATCTCCATAAATGAAAATATAATTATTGATAAATTTGAAAACATTCTGATAAAAGGATCATTTTGAGGGATCTGGTGCAGATGTGTTTTTAAAAGATTGCAGCAAAAAGCAGAAATTTCCCATGATGAAGAATTATGGAAAATTAATTCTTTCCAATATATACAGACTTATCTTCAATAGAAGACTGTGGCAAAAGGAACAGTTGCTCCTTTTGTCAAAATGTGTTAAACTCTATTTAATGATAATACTGTCATATGTTGTTATTTGATATTTTCTATGTAGCTATTAGAGGTGTATACTAGTCTGGCACCCAGCATACTACAGAAAATAAGTATGTCTGGCATTAACCCTTTCCCTCATATAGACGCTTTCGGACGCCTCTGATGCAGACGGCTTTTTGAAAACATAGTTACAAAAGAAGAAATTGCTCAAAACGAGCAATTTCTCCTTTTGACACAATGTTTTCCACTTTATGTCATAGGTTATCCATTCAATTAAAGAGATTTTCTATTTTTTGATAGAATATGTTCAAAGTCGTCTGTTGCTGAATTGTCGTATGAGGGAAAGGGTTAACAAAAACAATGGAAACAAGATTGATCAATTCCCCGCATATATCGCTTTCATGTTTATAGTAAATTAGTAAATATACTTGTAACTGATTTTGCGTAAACTCTACAGTGGATCATTACAACTTGATGTTTGGATTCAATACTTATAGGTTATTTAACAGTGTTCTGTACAATACGGATATATATTTGGACGAGTACACAGCTTGGAAAATCATATTGGACGAGCCGCTAGGCGAGTCCAATATGATTTTCCAAGCTGTGTACGAGTCCAAATATATTCCGTATTGTACAGAACACTGTTAAATGATCTTTTTATTCTATACCTCGACTTTTTCCCCAAAATATATTTTGTATTGTGCAGAATAATGTTAAATGACCTTTTTATTTTATACCTTCAAATAATTTCTGACACAAAAAGTGTTTTTTGGTTTCTGTTCAATTACAAAGTCATCTATTTCAGAATCGGATAACATTTTAGTTTCAGTGTTACCCCTTGTTTGCAAACGACAATAATGATCCGGTGACAACAGGAGCTTTATCGTAACGTTTTATCTAGAGCGCCTGTCGATTCAGACTTTCATTCGGAACCTTTTCACGCGCTTCGGTCTTTATCATAGGTTTAACATGGGACCTGAGAATCGTACAATACGAAAAGAATACGGGTTATTTTGTACGCGCGTGCGTCCCGATACGGAAATATATTGTACGGTCACATGATTCGAATGAGCGTCTACGATTGGACATATAAATTAGGTATAGAATAAATAAATATTATTGTTTGACAGGTTCGTCGTTTGGTCCACAAAAAGCCTTTTGCTTGCTACACAATGTCCAAAGGGTGCCGCTTTTACTGATGTATTTCTGAACCTGTCAAGTAATGGTAGGGGCAGGTTACTCCAGACTAGTGGTATACTGGTTGTCACCATGTCTGTCCATCTGGCATTACTGATTATGATCAAATTATGTCCCTTAGGCCAATGAAGGCCCAACCAAGGGGCACATAGACTTATTTAACCAAATGTTTTATCTAGTTATGTAGCTAATGGTGATCTGTACAAACATGAGTCGCACCATAACTCATAAACATTACTGCATCAGGTAAATACGAGATAATATTTCTTGTCTACCTCGGGTGCAGGATGTTGCGGATTTGATCCCCAGATGGGTCATACCAAAAACGTATAAAACTCCCTAGTTAGCTTGCTCAGGATTGTGGGGTTAACATGAAGAATGATTTGCTGGTGTCAGGATAAATGGACCAGTAGTATCGGAAACTAAGCCAGAAAAGGCAGTAATATACTCTAAAAACTGTTGAAAGCAAAGTAAAATGTCATACAGACAAATAAGATATTTCTTTATCACATAAAGCCCTCTCTGGGAATGTCAAAATCCAATTACTTAAGTATCATATGACACTCCTAGTTTGTTTTCCAGTCTTACGCTCAAGTCTTTGTTACAACGCGGAAACAAAACTTGAATATGACGTCACGTCAGCGGTTTGACGTTATATAATGTTAGTCACTTTGGCGCCGAAATCCGCTAATTTCATGTAGAAATATGGTAAACGTTATGTACATCTTTTCGAAATACGCCTCATAAATCACTTTATGTGATAAATAGAATATCTCGTTTGTGTTAATTTATTATCACTTTTAATAAACTTGTTAACTAAGCTGAATATGAAGCTCGCCAAGGCTCCAGACATATTATCTTAGTAAATTCGTTTATTAAAAGTGATTATATATAAACACTCATTGAATATCCTCTATATATATAAGTTTTTTACTTTTATGTTTTGTTTTTTGAATTTTTCAGGTGAAAGTTGTACACACATCAGGGGAACATAAAGTGTCATGAAAAGAGCTGGCAGGAAATAACGTTTTTTGTTTGTTAATAGCAAATGTTAAAATTCTTCCATATTTAGAATGTTATTCACTCTATGTCACAACTGTTTGTCCCTGATAAGGTTGACTTCTAACGTCTCTGCTGCGAAAGGTCAATCAAAACATTGTGGCAGAGGAGTTTATGGTAAAGGAGTAATGTGTACACTGGTACACATGCATACCAAACGTACTGGCCTATAAAACATTTGAGCTGTCCCGCAAGTAAACCAACATTATGGCATCTGCGTAATGTGTCCGCGCAGACTGATCTGGCCCGACATATTCTGTCTCAAAGGGATAAATGTATATAGTAATGATTCTTGAAACCGAAAATCAACAGGAGGCGAAACGTGTCTGTCCTGTCTAGCCTGCGCAGCATGCTTAGGCTGATCAGGGTCGACACTTTACGCAGAGTCCATGATGTTGGTGTTCTCACGAGACGGCTCATTTCTGTTTGTATAACCTATCAAAAGACAAACTAATTATGGATATTAACTCTTTCCTGTATGCAGACACCGTTTTAAAGATTGTGGCAAAAGTAGAAATTCCTCATTATGAGCAATTTTTCCTTTTGATACAATGTTTTCAACTCTATTCAATGATTATACTTCATTGATCAAGATTTTCAATATAAATACACAGATAATTTGAAAGTCCTCTGCTACAAATTTGGTGAATGTCGGAAAGGGTAAAATCATATCTTATAATTAAAACCATTGCTATTTTTATGAACAATTTCTTTAATCAATACAGTTTAAAAGTTACTATAGAAGATTTTATTTCTTTACCCTTTGCCACATGCAACAAAGCTGCAGCAGATGACTGAAGAAATCTAGATAAAATGAGCACCTCATATGTGATTTTTTTTTCTGCATTTCAGCAGGCCACTTAAAACCATTGCCGCAAAAGGAGAAGTCTTTTATCCCTTTTGCCACAATTTCTTTTCAATAAAGTCGTCTGCTGCAGATGTGCTGCTGTTTTGAGGTTAATGGTTAATAAATTTACTTTCATTTTAAGTGATTTTCCATATTTTTGCCTAGATATTTTCGAAGGTTGTCCTCTGAGGGTTTGTGGTATGTGGAATAGTGTTAAAATTGTTTGGAGTATGAGGCAATAGGATAACCCTTTCCCTCATACGACAAATCTGCAGCAGACGACTTTGAACGTATTTTGTCATAAAACAGAAAATCTCTATAATTGAATGGATAACCTATGACAAAAAGTGGAAAACATTGTGGCAAAAGGAGAAATTGCACGTTTTGTGCAATTTCTTCTTTTGTCACTATGTTTTCAAAACGCCGTCTGCTGCAGAGGCGTCAGAAAGCGTCTATATAAGGGAAAGGGTTAAACAATGAAGGGACCATGATGGGTTTTTGTGATATGTCTTATGCAGCAAGGTTAGTCAGGATATACTGTAATGACGCTATGTCAGACAACATGTTGAATTATTCTTGTGATAAGAACTGATCTTTTATATATGTATTTCTTTTTTTGCAGTTATGTTAACCCTTTCCCACGTACAACAATCGTGCAGCAGACGTCATTTGAAACATACTGACAAAAACGTGAAAAATCTCCATAAATGAGAGTTCAATTATAAAATTGAGTTGAAAACATTGTGGCAAAAGGAGAAATTGCTCGTTTTGAGCAATTTCTTCTTTTGACACAATGTTTTCAAAGGCCGCCTGCTGCAGATGCGTCAAAATGAGTCTACAAGTGGGGAACATGCAGACACATTTTGATACACCTGCAGCAGATGACCTTTGAAAACATTGTGTCAAAAGAAGAAATTGCTTTTCCACATGATTAGTAATTTCCCTTTTTGAGGCAATATTTTCAACACTATTTTTAGCTCACCTGAGCTTTGCTCAAGGTGAGTTATTGTGATCGCCTTTTGTCCGGCGTCCGTCGTGCGTCGTGCGTCGTGCGTCAACTTCTTCTCCTCAGTAACCAGTGGGTCAATTTGGATGAAACTTCACAGAAAGCATCCTCTCATTGACCTCACCAGAATTCCTTCAAATTTTTGGGATCCATGCAAAATTCTGGTTTCCATGGCAACGAAACCGAAAAAACTTCAAAATTCTTCTTCTCCCAAATTGGTTGGCAGATTTTCAAATAATTTTGTAGAAATGTTCCTTGGATGACCCTCTATCAGATTCCTTCAAGCCGTGTTGATTGGTCGAAAAACATGGCCGCCAGGGGGGGCGGGGCTATTTTGCCTTATATGGCTATAGTGAAAATTTAAAAATCTTCTCCTCCGAAAGTGTAAGGCCGATTTACAAATAATTTTGTAGAAATATTCCTTGGGTGACCCTCTATCAGATTCCTTCAAGCCATGTTGATTGGTCGAAAAACATGGCCGCCAGGGGGGGCGGGGCTATTTTGCCTTATATGGCTATAGTGCAAACTTAAAAAATCTTCTTCTCCAAAAGTGTCAGGCCGATTTTCAAATAATTTTGTAGAAATGTTCCTTGGGTAATCCTCTATCAGATTCCTTCAAGCCATGTTGATTGGTCAAAAAACATGGCCGCCAGGGGGCGGGGCTATTTTGCCTTATATGGCCAAAGTGAAAACTTAAAAAATCTTCAACATCTTCTCCTCAGTAACCAGTGGGTCAATTGGGATGAAACTTCACAGAAAGCATCCTCTTAATGACCTCACCAGAATTCCTTCAAATTTTAGGGATCCATGCAGAATTCTGGTTTCCATGGCAACGAAACGAAAAAAACTTCAAAATTCTTCTTCTCCCAAACTGGTTGGCAGATTTTCAAATCATTTTGTAGAAATGTTCCTTGGATGACCTTCTACCAGATTCCTTCAAGCCATGTTGATTGGTAAAAAAACACGGCCGCCAGGGGGGCGGGGCTATTTTGCCTTATATGGCTCTAGTGAAAACTTAAAAAATCTTCTCCTCCGAAAGTGTCAGGCTGATTTTCAAATGATTTTGTAGAAATGTTCCTTGGGTGACCCTCTATCAGATTCCTTCAAGCCATGTTGATTGGTCGAAAAACATGGCCGCCATGGGGGGGCGGGGCTATTTTGCCTTATATGGCTATAGTGCAAACTTAAAAAATCTTCTTCTCCAAAATTGTCGGCCCGATTTTCAAATAATTTTGTAGAAATGTTCCTTGGATGACCCACTTTCAGATTCCTTCAAGCCATGTTGATTGGTCAAAAAACATGGCCGCCAGTAGGCAGGGCTATTTTGCATTATATGGCTATAGTGAAAACTTAAAAAATCTTCTCCTCCAAAAGTATCTGGCTGATTTTCAAATAATTTTGTAGAAATGTTCCTAGGGTGACCCTCTATCAGATTCCTTCAAGCCAAGTTGATTGGTAGGAAACTGGCTGCCAGGGGGCGAGGCTTATATAGCTAAAGTGAAAAAAAAAAAAAAAATCAGGTGAGCGATTCAAGGGCCATCATGGCCCTCTTGTTTATAAGTATACTTTCAAAATAAACAGAAGACTTTTGAAAGCATTGTGTGCCCATAATAAGTAATTTCTCTTTTTGCGGCAATATTTTCAACGATATTTTATCAGTATACTTTCATAATAAACAGACGAATTTTATAAGTATACTTTCATAATAAACAGACGAATTTTATAAGTACACTTTCATAATAAACGGTTATAAGTATACTTTCATAATAAACAGTAGATTTTGGAAACATTGTTACAAGAGTAGAAATTTCTTATGATGAGCAATTTCTCCTTTTGCCAAAATATTTTAAACTTAAATTCGATATTTGTACTCTCATTTATAGTCTTGGAGAACTTTCACATTTTGGCCTCAATGTTGTCAAAGTGATCTGCTGAAGATTTGTTGTATGTGGGAAAGGTTGAAGCAATTAACCCTTTCCAACATACAAACCTGCAGCAGACAACTTTGAAATTATAAAAGTCAAAATATACAACATCTCTATAAAAGAAAGTATGATTATTGAATAGTGTTGAAAACATTGTGACAAAAAGAGAAATTGCTCATTATGAGCAATTTCTCTTTTTGTCACAATGTTTTCAAAAGTTGTCTGCTGTAGATGCGTCCAAACACATCTATAGGTCGGAAAGGGTTAATGATACACAATTATGCTAAATGATCATGTTATTATTGGTGATGTTTGCATGTATTAAGCTGTGAGTGCTCAATTTGACCCTTTTACCACATACAGATGCATTTTAACACCTCTTTAGTAGACAAATACTCTCCTAATTCCAGAGTTAATGGCTCTGTTTTATGCATTTGCATCTGCCAATGAGAACTGATTATTTTTACAGTAAAATGTTGATGCCTCTGCTGCAATTTTTTTTAAACATTGTGAAAATAGATGAAATTGCTGGATGGAGCATTTACTCTTTTCAACGATGTTTTCAGTCAGTTCTCCTAAAAATGTAAAAACTTTTTTTTTTCTTATTTATCAAAAGGAATTTGCTTGGAAAACAAAGTGTCACTGGTGAATGTATACGCTTAACCGAATTACGAACCAAATTAAGACAATTCTGCACTAGACAACTTTGAAAACATCTCTGAAAAAAAAGGGAAAATATCTATAAATCAATGAGATTTTAAATTATTTTGGCAAATAATAAATTGGTCATTATTTATAAGCAATTTCTGTTTTCCACAATTATTTCAAAAGTTGTCTGCTACATAGGTGTCAGAATGTGTCTACATGTGGGAAAGAGTAAAGAAAGCACGAACCAAACAATATTTCTATGTACATGTAGATCTACTTAACTGTTAAGTTAACAAAATGAGAATGTGTAAACACTTTATGACATGTAATTCATTCCATGTTGGGACAATTGATTAACCTTTTCCCAGTTACATACAACTTCCCACACCTCTTAACCCTTTCCCTCATACAACAATTCTGCAGCAGACGACTTTGAATGTATTTTGTCAAAACATAGAAAATCTCCATAATTGAATGGATAACCTATGACAAAAAGTGGAAAACATTGTGGCAAAAGGAGAAATTGCACGTTTTGTGCTGCAGAGGCATCAGAAAGCGTCTATATGAGGGAAAGGGGTAATTAAGTCATACTACTTTTGAACACATTGTGGAAAATGGAGAAATTGCTTGAATTGATTATTTTCCTTTTTCCACAATACTTTCAATTTTGCATTAGACATTTACTGCCAAGTTTAAAGATGTTTTCAAAACAGATTAATCTACTGAAATTTATGTGAGATTAACTCTTTCCCACATACAACAAGTCTGCAGCAGACGAACTTAAAATGATCTTATAGAAATCTCTAGAAATAAAGGCATAATTTAATACTGAAAAAGTTAAAATGTTGTCATATTTTCAAAAGTTGTCTGCTGCAGATGCATCTATAGGAAGGAAAGGGTTAAAGTTTAGCCCTGTAAATGTTATCAACAGTAGTTAATGGGACCCTATTCACATATCTAGCTAAATACCGTTCAAATTCCGCATTTTTAAACCTTTCCCATTTGTATAGGCAGTGTGACGCCTCTGCAGCAGACATTTTTTGAAAACATTGAGCAATTTCTCCTCATGTCACAATATTTTCATTTATTGAGATGTGCTATGTTTTTACCTGTTTGTTTTCAGTCGTCTGCTGCAGATTTGTTGTATGTGGGAAAGAGTTGAATTCACAAAATTTCGGATTGCCTAAATATTTTTGTGTTTCCAATTAGAAGTGTTGTTACTTTGAAAGTAAGGCTTAGAATTAATTGAGTATAATTGGTAAATATAATATTTTTGGAATATTGTTCTCTTGGATTGGCCGGCAGTGGGAGTACCAATGACATGTATTTTTCATTCAGGGCTTTAGCTCTGGTATGGCAATGGCTATTAATTAATCATAGAATGTAACAAAGGTCTAATGTGAATTATAACATTTAGATGGATTAAAGCAAAATGGTTGTAACTACATCTTGTATCATATTGCAAAAAGCCTTTGATTTGAGGACTTACCATTATACAAATCCGTTGCGATATGACCTTAGCTGTTGAAACCGGCTTCAACATTGTCAAACCCAAAACAAACAAATTCATATTTGAAATAATTGATAATTAATTATCTTGTTTGAGGGGCCTAATTCCAATTTCAGAGAAAAACCTGCATCACTTATTGATCTCTTTATATAATATGTATCAGCATTTCACTTCTATTCCACTTCCTTTCATAAACATTCTACTCAAAGAAGGAAGTGGAAATCCTGTTTATTTAGCCACAATGTCAATTACAAGTCAATCGTTGTGAAATTGTTTGATAAACTTAACAAGTCCCTCAGGAAAGAGACCAAAAATGGTTTCACTATTTTTAGCTTGACTTTCCTGGAGTAAAGCTGAAAATGTTTTATGCTCATTTTATAATTGATACTTTGATATCAAGAATATAAACAGTGATCTTTGTAATTCCTCAAGCAATGTGCTGGAAAATGTCTGAATAGTGCTTCGAAACAATATGAAAATATGCACATGTTTGTCTCAAATTTATTCCTCATCTGCATTATTCTTGTTTATTGTATATTTTCATTTGGTACTTTCTCTTAGGGGCCGAGACCTGGTAGTGATAGTTTTTTTAATCCAGGGTTAACCCTTTCCCTCATATAGACACTTTCTGACGCCTCTGAAGCAGACGGCTTTTTGAAAACAGTGACAAAAGAAGAAATTGCTCAAAACGAGCAATTTCTCCTTTTGCCACAATGTTTTTCACTTTTAGTCATAGGTTATCCATTCAATTATAGGGATTTTCTATTTTTTGACAAAATATGTTCAAAGTCGTCTGCTGCATAATTGTCGTATGAGGGAAAAGGGTTAACTAGTTTAAACCCCAGCTTGGCTAACTCTCTTTCCGACGGTTGACAAAAGTCAATACCTTAGGCTTTATTTGCGATCCACCAATGGGCTATCAGTCTGTGTGGTAAAGCAGCCAATTGCTAGGGACGACACATGGATTGTTGAAAACAGCTTTAAACCCAAATCAATTAATTCTCCAAGGGAAGATAGTCTTTGAAAACATCTGAACAAATTGATAAAAGATCTAGAAATTTACATTCAGAAACAGGTGAAAGAATTCTGGGATAAGGAAAAAATTGCTAATTTTAGCAAATTTTCCTTTTCTCACAATGTTTCCAAATTCATTTGTGTTAGGGAAAGGGTTAATGTTTCACTTTCTGGTAGAGTGAAATAAAAAGATAGATGTTTAAAAATATTAAAACTGAATTTGATACTTTATTCAACATTAATGAAATGGCAATATTGTTAAATGAAAATTACAATCATGGAATAAAAGTTATTATGAAACAGTATTTGAACATTTGGTTATTATATATACGGAATATTACGTTGCGGGAGCGATAAAAGTAAGATATGGATTTTCCCACGCTACGAGTCGTGCAATACGTACCCATTTATCGCTCCCGCAACGTAATATTCCTTTTATTATATACCTACGATCTATGAAGAGCGAAAAAACTATTAAATATACAGATTCAATACATTGTTTATTGGGGATACCTCGCTGAAAGTATTCCGCGCACTGTCTGACGTCACAATCTTGTATTTACACCGCATGTAGATACGGAATTTTAATCTGTCGTGGTGTATTTGCGCATGTCAATCTGCATGTATTTCCACCGGAAAATGTACAGGCATATAATAAATATATTTATCAATCTTCCTCCTCATTGTTTAGTCAAACTAATGCTATTTGCTTAACACTTTCCCTTATACAGTTGCATTTTGATTCCACTGCATCAGACGACTTTTGAAAACATTGTGACAAAAGGAAAAATTGCTCAACTCTTCAATTATTACTCTTTCATTCACAGAGATTTACTTAACTTGGTACACAAATGTTTTTAAAGTCATCTGCTGCAGATTTGTTGTTTGTAGGAAAGGGAAATATGAAATTATCAAAGATAGTAAATAGAGTGAAAAAAGCAAACAATCAACAAAAGACCAAATTCCACAAACAAAATAAGCTGTTTTGGGCTTTTTACAAATTACACTTTCCGACTTGCAGGATCCTGTTTAACCCTATCCCTCATATGACAATTCTGCAGCAGTCGACATTGAATATATTTTGTAAAAAAATGGAAAATCTCTAAAATTGAATGGATAACCTATGACTAAAAGATACCAGTGTTATAGTCTTAGAATTATTGTGTGTTATCAATTTTTGTGCTGCAGATAAGGCAAAAGTCACAGAAAGATGAAGTATGATTGATAGAATTATACTGCTGTTTTTCTTCAGATATTTAATCCTTTAATTACAGTACATGCAGATGCATTTTGACTGATCTGCAGCAGACATTTAACCCTTTCCCTCATGCAGATACTTTTTGATGCATCTGCAGCAGACGGCTTTTAAAATAGTTTCTCCATGTGTTACAATGATTTCAACTCTATTCAATAATCATACTATCATTTATAGAGATTTTCTATATTTTGGAGTTGATAGTTTCAAAGTCATCATCTGCTGCAGGTCTATTGTATGTGGAAAAGGGTTAATTAAATACATGGCAAAAGGAGAAAATGCTTTTGATAATGATTTGCCATTTGCCACAATATTTTGAAACTCTATTCAATAATTTTACATCAATTTGTGGAGACTTTCCATATTGTTAGATAGATGATTTCAAAGTCATCTGCCTCAGATGTATTGTATGTGGGAAAAGATTAACTATAAAGATTGCAAGACGGGCCCTTAACCCTTTCCCTCCTGCAGACGCATTTTCACGCAATAGCAGCAGACGATGAACAATTTCTCCTTTGGCCACAATGTTTTCAACTTTATTAACCCTTTCTCTCATACAACAATTGTGCAGCAGACAACTTTGAACTTATTTTGTCAAAACATAGAAAATCTCCATAGTTGAATGGATAGCCTTTGACAAAAAGTGGAAAACATTGTGGCAAAAGGAGAAATTGCACGTTTTGTGCAATTTCTTCTTTTGTCACTATGTTTTCAAAGTCGTCTACTGCAGATTTGTTTTATGTGGGAAAGGGTAAATTACAAAATTCATCATACAGTTATACTAGTATTGTTCACTAATGGTGTCACATTCAGGGTAGATAATGTCGTGTTGATCATAACTTGTTCTGTAGTAGTGTTTGTGATGAAGGGATTGGTGTTCAGGTCAAAGTAAGCTGCTCCCCAAGTATTTACTCCAAGGGTAAGAATGGCAACTGACATCAGATTGCAAATGAACCCAGCTCTCATCTGAAAGATAAAGTGTAGAAAGATTCATAACTTGACCCTTTCCCACACGCGCCCAGTTGTTGTTGTTGCTGTTCCCTTTCTGCATCACCAACCTGGTATACTGATGTACTTGTATAAGGCAAAGCCACACAGCTCAGTTGACACAAATTTACCTTGCCATGCAGAATGTGTCAATGTGTTTCAATGGCCGGCTTGCTCGCAGGATCTGAATCTAATTGAGCAGATATGGGACCTTCTGGGATGCATGGCAATCAATTTCATTTGTGATCTTATAGCTGCTCTTTTCCTAAAATGTAACGCCATTCCAAATGGCGTCTTTCGCCATTACATACAGTCATTGCATTAATTAAAAAGAGAGGAGGACACACTTGGTACTGAACGAAAAACAGCAATTCAAACACATTAACAGCAACATATTCAAGAAAACAACAACGACAATTTTAAAGTAAAAGTTGCATAATTTAATTTGGACATAAGTCATTTAACTTCATAAAAATCTATTTTTTTTATTGGTGTTTATAACATCATGTATGCCAATGAGAATAACCTAAATTTTGGTACCAAATTGGCATACCTATTTCAAAGAATCACATGAAAACAACAGTAAAACCAAAGTGCACAGTTTCTTTTCTGCTTCAGTATATACATAAGAAATGGTCAACAAGGGAGGTAATGATTGTAGTACTGGGAACTTTGTATTGCCATTAACCCTTTCCTTCGTAGACCCTTTCTGGCAAGTCTGCAGCAGATAACTTTTGAAAAAATTGTGGCAAATTGAGTTAATTGAGCAACTTATCAACTCAATTATATAATCATACTTTCATTTAAAGAGATTGTCCATAGTTTTGCGAGTATTTTTTCAAAGTCATCTGCTGCAGATTTTTTGTACGTGGGAAAGGGTTAATTTCAAAACCATCACAGGTGGCTAATTTAATAAAAAATAACTGGACAATATTGCCCTGTTGAAGACCTTTGTGTAAAAGCTATAATTATACATGTATCTAAATGTGTGTTGTTTATCCCACCAGGTGTATTTTCATGAACAAATATGAAAAAAAGATGCACATAACAACACATATCTTTGCCAAAAGGCCACGGACATCTTTATTCCGTTTATATTGTCAAGTAAAATAGTTCTTTGCCCAAAGGCCAGGAACATCTTTATTCCGTTTATATTGTCAAGTAAAATAGATCTTTGCCCAAAGGCCAGGAACATCTTTATTCCACCGATATTGTCAGGTAATACAGATCTTTGCATAAAGGCCAGCAACATCTTTATTCCGTTTATATTGTCAGGTTAAACAGATCTTTTCCCAAAGACCAGGAAAATCTTTATTCAGCTTATATTTTCGGGTAAACAGATCTTTGCCTAAAGGCCAGGAACATCGTTATTCCGTTTATATTGTCAGGTAATATAGATCTTTGCCTAAAGGCCAGGAACATCTTTATTCTGTTCATATTGTCAGGTTAAACATATCTTTTCCCAAAGGCCAGGAACATTTTTATTCTGTTTATATTGTCAGGTAAAATAGATCTTTGCCTAAAGGCCAGGAACATCTTTATTCCATTCATATTGTCGGGTAAAATAGATCTTTGCCTAAAGGCCAGGAACATCGTTATTCCGTTTATATTGTCAGGTAAAATAGATCTTTGCCTAAAGGCCAGGAACATCGTTATTCCGTTTATATTGTCAGGTAAAATAGATCTTTGCCTAAAGGCCAGGAACATCGTTATTCCGTTTATATTGTCAGATAAAATAGATATTTGCCTAAAGGCCAGCAACATCTTTATTCAGTTTATATTGTCAGGTAATACAGATATTTGCCTAAAGGCCAGGAACATCTTTATTCCGTTTATATTGTCAGGTAATACAGATATTTGCCTAAAGGCCAGGAACATCTTCATTCCCTTTATATTATCAGGTAATACAGATATTTGCCTAAAGGCCAGTAACATCTTTATTCTGTTTATATTGTCCGGTAAAATAGATATTTGCCTAAAGGCCAGGAACATCTTTATTCTGTTTATATTGTCAGGTAATACAGATCTTTGCATAAAGGTCAGGATTAAGTTGATATTGGTGAGTTATACAAGAACATATCAATATCTTTGCATAAAGTTCAGGATCCGGACAATATTGTCAAGTAATAGAAATACAGATAAATTTTGAAGACCTCACCATTTCCGTGATTTTAAAATACCCCAAGACGTACACCATGGCATTTGGTGGGGTTGCTACTGGCAACATGTAAGCATATGACGTGGACACAGCCGTTGGAATCATCAGGTACAAGGGGTTGATACCAATACCTAGGGCCTGGAAGGGAACGAAGTGTAAAGGAAATTCAATTTATTATTTCATAATTATATTGCTTGTTTTAAAACCTTTTCCAACATGCAACAAATCTGCAGAAGATCTAGGAAAAATATGTAATATCTGAATGAATGAAACTATACTATTGACATACCGGTAGTTGAAAATATTGTAGGAAATGGAGAAATTGCTCATCATATGGCATGAACCAACAATTTAGACTTTAAAATGGGTCACTACCTCTTATATATTGCTATCACATATATAGTAAATTATTACATATAAAACTGATTTTCTTAAACTCTACGATGGACCATTACAACTTCATGTTTGGAATCAATACATAAATAATGAATTAAATATCATTCAGAGCTTAACCCTTTCCCTCATATAGACGTTTTCTGACGCCTCTGCAGCAGACAGCTTTTTGAAAACATAGTGACAAAAGAAGAAATTGCTCAAAACGAGCAATTTCTCCTTTTGCCACAATGTTTTCCACTTTTAGTCATAGGTTATCCATTCAATTATAGAGATTTTGCATTTTTTGACAAAATAAGTCCAAAGTCGTCTACTGCAGAATTGTCATATGAGGGAAAGGGTTAAAATGGTTGGTTCACACAAAAGTTGTCTCTATAGCTATTTGATTGCTACACTATTTCCAAAGGGCGCCGGCCACCATTATTGGCGTATGCCTGACCCAATATTGTAATAGTAGGGGTAGGGGCAGATTACTCCGGATTAGACATACCAATTGAACTATGATTGGTAGAACTAAAGTACATGTAGCTGTATTATGATATAGTAAGGGCAGATTACTCTGGATTAGACTTACCAGTTGAGCTATGATTGGTAGAACTAAAGTACATGTAGCTGTATTATGATATAGTAAGGGCAGATTACTCTGGATTAGACTTACCCGTTGAGCTATGATTGGTAGAACTAAAGTACATGTAGCTGTATTATGATATAGTAAGGGCAGATTACTCTGGATTAGACTTACCAGTTGAGCTATGATTGGTAGAACTAAAGTACATGTAGCTGTATTATGATATAGTAAGTGCAGATTACTCCGGATTAGACTTACCAGCTGAGCTATGATTGGTAGAACTAAAGTACATGTAGCTGTATTAGTCACCACCTCAGTAACGAAGGAGACTAGAATTGCCACCAGAAAACATGTCAGCCATATTGGCAAATCACTGAATATTGTCAACGCTTCCCGTATTGAGGCAGATAGACCAGATTCCTGTGGGTGTATAAAACAGAAAAAATGGATGAATTTATTATATTATTTAGCTTGCAAAAATTAATTTTAATTCTTTCCAAATAAACATCTATTCTGCGCAGCATACGACATTGAAAACATCTTGGCAAAATTATGAGAAATTTCTCTAAATGAAGATATAGGCATTGAGTAGAGATGAAAACATTGTGGCAAAACGAGAAATTTGTCCCTTTTCCACAATGTTTTCATAATTCATCTGCAGAGGTGTCGGAAAGTCTATGTATGTGTAAAAGAGTTAAAAAACTGAACTCACATATATTTCCTGTCTTTCCATTTAACCCTTTCCCTCATATAGACGCTTTCTGACGCCTCTGCAGCAGACGGCTTTTTGAAAACATAGTGACAAAAGAAGAAATTGCTCAAAACGAGCAATTTCTCCTTTTGTCACAATGTTTTCCACTTTTAGTCATAGGTTATCTATTCAATTATAGAGATTTTCTATGTTTTGACAAAATATGTTCAAAGTCGTCTGCTGCAGAATTGTCGTATGAGGGAAAGGTTGAAGAGAAATGTTTTGATAAATTTCTTGTGAAGATTAAATGACCATGGACTACTAGTATGTAAAAAACATCACATGGACCATTGCTCTCGTAAATAGGTTGAAATGGTACCTTTGTGAGTAAAAGGTCTGTGTTCATTTGAGACTTGATTGTTAGAATATTCATGAAGGCAGTTTGTTTTATTGGTGTTATACACCATTTTCAACAGTCATTATCCCTGGGTAAACTAAAAATCCTTAATACTAGGCTCGAAAATGTGTCTTGCCGAAAGGCACACCACCATGACCGCTGCACCTTGGGATCAAACGTGGCACGCCATTCTCTAACCACTCGGCTACAGGTCATTTAATATTAACAATAAATTCATCAGAATCAAGCATTTGCTTAGAATGGAAAAACAAAAACAAAATAACTCATTTGCAGGGGCGTAGCTGCCTTTAAGCACTGTAGGTGCGTGCCTACACTTTTTTCTAAAAATGCCATAAAATGCAGCTGCGGGAATACACATCTGCGTAATGTATCAACCAGATCAGCCTGCGCTGTCCGGGCAGACTGATCCGGCCGACACATTCCGTCTAAGGGGGGATAGATAGAGTAGTGATTCCTGAAATAGAAAATCCACAGGAGGCGAAAAGTGTATATCCGGGTACGCCTGTGTGGCATGCTTAGGCTGATCCAGGTCGATACTTTGCGCAGAGTCCACAATGTTGATTTTTCTCATGAGACGGCCTACACATTGATTATGGCCAAGCTACGCCCCTGATTTGATATAATTTTTATTTTCTCTTGTGCATATAGCATCTAAATTCCTTTAACCCATTACTTCACACAGACGACAGTGGTCACCTGCCATTAGACATGTTTTTTTAGAACATTGCAATAAAAGGGGAAATTGCTCAAAACAAGCAAATTTTATTGCAATATTTAGTTTTCTAGATTAGTGAAATTGTTATGAGGGAAAGGGTTAAGCATCTTCAACCTTTGTACTATCTTCGACACAATTTGCAGTCAAAGATTTTGTAATAGCATCAATTACTTGTAGTCCTTTACAAACTAGAGTTTAAAATTCTTTGTATTATAATCTCAAAATGTATTCATGAAATTACATTAATTTTGTCTAGATTTTAAATAAGGCCCCCAAAATCTACAATTCAGATGCATTTTCTAATTGTTTTGTCCGTGGCAAAAACTTAAACCGGGAGAGCTCTCATTTTTGGTATGTATACTTTTAGTAGCTAAACCATCCTAATGAAATCAAAATGTTGTATCTTGTGACCTTGACATTTAACGTTTGACCTACATTAAAAAAAAAGTTCCTGCTTGGGGCATCTTGGTTCTTTTACATTTTTTTCAAATCATTTCATTTGGAAAGATAAAATAATGGACAAACTTACCTTGCAACCTGCAGCCAGGGCAAACCCTCCTCCAAACAGTAAGAAGAGACCCCATGGAACTTTATCATGGACAACCCTCCAAGTCAGTAAAGGTTTGATCTGGTTAGTGACAGCTTCTGAAATATTAAACTAATTAAGCGTGCTTCCTATATTTAACCCTTTCCCACATACAACAATTCTACAGCCAAAGACATAAATTCCATCTCTGCAAAGACATGGAAACTCTTTACGAATATGTATACATATAAATAGCTGATAGAGTTGAAAACATTGTGGTGAAAGTGAATTG
Organism: Serripes groenlandicus; assembly: GCA_031761405.1. NCBI lineage: Eukaryota > Metazoa > Mollusca > Bivalvia > Cardiida > Cardiidae > Serripes > Serripes groenlandicus. The sequence continues at coordinate 30,846,201 of JASEVX010000003.1, forward strand.
CACTAGATACCTAAAGATTCGTCTGTCAGTTGCAAAGGTTTAATTTCTAGACACATATACATGAATAGGAATGTTATCGACGAAGCACTGCTTTCTTTCAAAGATGATAAGTAGCAACAGTACATACTAGGTCACAAAGGCCCCCATGTATTGTTTGACCTTTGGGCTACTGGTCTGTATGTAAGTCGCTGAGCCATGGTCGCTCAATCAGTAGCTACGAGAGCATAGTCAATTATAACATTTTTCTGTTGAACCAGACTACTCATGTACTTTTATTATCTTTGCAGCAGAAATCTTTTAATGGCTTTACAGTAGATAATTTTCATAACACTTTTGAAAAAAAAAGAGAAATTGCTGAAAATGGGCAATATTTTCAAATCTATCAAAATTATAATAATTGTAAAAAAAGAGATCTTACATTTGTTTTCCTCTGATTAACGAGAAAACAAATTTGTCATACAGGACTCAAACTCACCAGAGAAATATTAACTGACTGTTTGCATGTTGTTTTTTGTCAATTTCAACAATTTTTCAGTTATATCACAATATTTCCTGGGTAAGTTACCAGTACTACTGATATATTTATCCTGACATCAGCGAGTCGGTTCCATGCTTACCCCACAACACAACACAAAGATGGAAAGTCATTACTACTTATTTCTAAGTATGTGGTATGATCTCTTGAGGGATCAAACCCCACGACCTCCAACATACAAGTGATTTTACCACTTCAACACTTAGGCGGTCATAATTGGCTGTACTTGTCTTCTTCGAAAACTTTTCAGTGAAGATTTGTTATGTCAAGAAATTCAGATGAACAGTTTTGATTATAAAGAGAGTGAAAAAAAATTGTGGGAATTGTATTGTATAATATATTCCGGGTGAAAATAGTCTTGTGAATTACAATTTTACTTACTGTTCGAAAAAATCTCAGGTAAATTTGCTGGTATTAAGAAAAGCAAGGCTGTTACAAGAGTTGGGGCTGCTGAATCTGTGACATAACTGAAAGAAGATAAGATTCTGTTTCAGCATCAGCTTTACTTCAATATGAAGATATATTGAACTTGATCATATTGAATATTGAACCTTTTCCCACATTACAGCAAATCTTTAAAAATAGGAAGATAGGAAAATCTCATTAAATGTAAGTAAAATTATTGAATAGAGTGAAATCAGGTTTAGACCAGCCTCAGTACATCATCTCTGACTTACCACAATCTACACCAGTTTACAGAAGCTTCTTACAAGTTTATGCAAGTTATAGGATACAGTATAGACCCTGGATCTGTTAACCCTTTCCCTCATTCGACAATTCTGCAGCAGACGACTTTGAACGTATTTTGTAAAAAAAAATGGAAAATCTCTATAATTGAATGGATAACCTATGACTAAAAGTGGAAAACATTGTAGCAAAAGGAGAAATTACTCGTTTCACTATGTTTTCAAAAAGCTGTCTGCTGCAGAGGCATCAGAAAGTGTCTATATGAGGGAAAAGATTAACAAATACCATCTTGTACCTTTTCCAATGGACAACCTCATATCAGGAAAACAGTTAACCCTTTTCCACATACAATAAATCTGCAGCAGACGACTTTGAGAACATGGTCACAATAACCTGAAAAATCTCCATAAAAGATAGCTTAATTGTAAAATAAAGTTGAAAACATGAGCAATTTCATCTTTGCCACAATGTTTTCAAAAGTTGTCTGCTGCAGCTAGAGGCATCAGAAAGCGTCTACATGTGGGAAAGGGTTAAAAGATGCAGCAGAGGTAGTAAAAGTCATCTCTATTTTAAAGCTTTTCCACATGCAGTAAAATTAATGAGCAACAGACGACTTTGAAAACATAATGTGGGAAAATATCAATGTTTAAATAGATGAATAATTATTGATTAGAGTTGAAAATATTTTGGCTAAAGGAGAATTTGCTTATTCTTTAGACACATTGCTGCAGATGGGTCAAATTGCATCTGCAAGTTGGAAATGGTTAATAAAACTCACCTTTTCAGAAATAGATTACCCCAACCACCTGCTCCCCCAAGGTCACGAGACACCCAAAGTGCAATGAGTATTACAAACAGAGTTATCACCATAATTTCTGGAAATCTGAAATGTAGCACATGAAATGTTTAGAATTCATATGAAAATTAAACTTGCAGTTTGTGAGGAGGAGATTTGTTTAAGTTTGCTTTTCTTATAATTACCATTTAGGTAACTTAACCCTTCCCTCATACAACAATTCTGCAGCAGACGACTTTTAACGTATTTTGTCAAAAGATAGAAAATCTTTTTAATTGAATGAATAACCTATGACAAAAAGTGGAAAACATTGTGGCAAAAGGAGAAATTGCATGTTTTGTGCAATTTCTTCTGTTGTCACTATGTTTTCTAAAAGCCGTCTGCTGCAGAGGTATCAGAAAGTATCTATATGTGGAAAAGGGTTAAACATAGATCAAAAGAATTAACCCATTCCCACATGTAACAATTTCTGCAGCAGACATTTTTTGAAAATATCAAAACAAAAATAGGAAAAATCTATATAAATTGAAAGGATAATTTACTAACAGAGTTGGGGACTTTGTGGCAAAAGTGGAAATTGCTCAATATATATTTCATTCAAAATTTGGCTGCTGCAGAGGCATCAGAAAACAATTGTATGGTGGATAGGGTTTAAAGTGGAAATATGTCTACCTGACTGGTCCCAAAGCTTTATATTCCCTCTTGATGTATTCCCTTACATTGTGTGAGCCTGTCGGGTTCTTTTTCAAGCATCTGAAATTGACATGTACATTGTTTTTTTTATTTTTATACCGTTGCAGGGTTGATCAGTAGAATCAATGGATACTGATTAACCCTTTCCCTCATGACGACGTATTTTGATACATCTGTAGCAGACAACATTTGAAACCAGTGTGGCAAAAGAAGAAATTGCTCATAATGAGCAATTTCTCCTTTAGCCTCACTGTTCCATATTTTTGTCCAGACGTTTTTAAATGTGTCTGCTGCAATTTTATTGTATGTGGAAAAGGGTTAAACAATCTTAAACACTGAGAAATATCATGTTCGCTCAACAAATATTATAATATTTATGTCGTACTGAAAAACCAACCAACATTGTGATTCAACACAATGACACCACCCACAAACTTTGCTTTCTGGAATTTTAATAAACTTTTTTTCATGCTATATTTTCCCTTTCCATGATCATGCAGACAACTTTTTAACCCTTTCCCACATATGACAAACCTGTAGCAGACAGCATTTGAGAACAGTGTGGCAAAATGAGAAACTGCTCATAAGGAGCAAATTCTACTTTTGTCTCGATGTTTTTAACTTGAACAAATTATTGTACTTAAATTTATTAAGAATTCCACACTTTTTTCAAAATGTTTTCAAAATCGTCTGCTGCAGCCATGTTGTTTGTGAAAAAGGATTAACCCTTTTCCTCATATAGATGCTTTCTGATGCCTCTGCAGTAGACGGCTTTTTGAAAACATAGTGACAAAAGAAGAAATTGCTCAAAACAAGCAATTTCTCCTTTTGTCACCATGTTTTCAACTCTCTTCAATTATTGTACTTTCATTTAACCCTTTCCCTCATAGAGACGCTTTCTGACGCATCTGCAGCAGACAGCTTTTTGAAAACATAGTGACAAAAGAAGAAATTGCTCAAAACGAGCAATTTCTCCTTTTGCCACAATGTTTTACATTTTTAGTCATAGGTTATCCATTCAACTATAGAGATTTTCCATTTGGTGACAAAATCTGTTCAAAGTCGTCTGCTGCAGAATTGTCGTATGAGGGAAAGGGTTAAAGGGAGTTTTCAAATTTGTTCGGGTATGTTTTCAAAGTCGTCTGCTGAAGACATGTTGTTTGTAGAAAAGGTTTAACTCTTAGCACGCTAGTGGCGGGTTTTGTCAACCGTTGATGACATTTGCAAACAGTTTGGATCCAGATCAGTCCCCAAAAAACATGGGGACTTATCTGAGATCCAAACTGTTTGTCACTCCGATTCAATTTCAGTAAACATTTGGGGAAAATAATATTTTTTTCAAAATTTTGCAGACGACAATATTATAGACGAAAATAATTTAGCATGCAAAGGTTTAAAACTGGCTTACTTACCCGCATCCCCTGAAGTAAAGAGTTAACCAGCAGAACAGACCTATAAATATCAGCAGGGAAACAGGAAATGCAAACACAAGCCAGGAACCAAATGTTATACCAGAATTGTCTAAACCGTTTTCTTTGAATAACCTGTAATAAACATGTATGCATGAGATAGAGAATGAAAACAGTTTCCCACAAACAGCCACTTTCAAACGAATCGATAACCTTGTGACTACAGAAGAAATTACTCAATATCTCTTTTTGTCATTATTTTTTCAGCTTTTTTCATTCATACCAGTAATTATTTTCCAGGTTTTTGCTGAATTGCAGGTTTGTTGTATAAGGAAAAGAGTTAAAGAAATATTTATGTTTATTTTTAAGTTTATAGAGAACAAACATGTACTTTGTAGCATATTATCTGCATAATAATTAGGTATATAGCAGCTCAGAAATCTGTACTTCTTGACAAATATTATTCAGTTGATTGATTGAGCTGGGTTTAACACGTTTTTAACAATTATTCGGTCATATCATGGCAGCCAGTTTACAAACCCACGCGGGCTGTCAATCCAGGGGTTGTGAGTTTGAATCCCAGCTCAGTCAACATTCTTTCCGACATTTGACAAAAGTCACTTTGACATGCGTCATTCGTCTTTCACCAGTGGGATGTTTAACAGTCTATGTGGAAAAGCAGTCAGTTGCTTGGAAAGTATGTTGTGTGGTGTACTGGTGTGGGAAAACCAGGAAACGTTTGAGAAGGTGAACTGGTCGCCGTGAAATGACTGAAAAATTGTTGAAAAAGGGTTAAACCCTAATCAATCAATACTCATGCTTTCCCTGGCTTCCTGACAAAGGTATCCCAACAACAGTATTTCCATTAACTAGCTAACTCATAACCCCACGATTGACATTCAATGATGCTACTGACTGAGCACCAAGGCAGTTTTGTAGTTCTAAACCTTTTTCAGCATGACAACAGCAGACTACTTTGATAACATCCTGGCAAAAATGGTGAAAGCATTAAAAACAGTTACAAATATTGTGACAAATAGACACATTGCTCTTAATGAGCAATTTCTCATTTTGCCAAAATTAATGTTTTCAAATATCATCTGCTTCAGAGGCATCAGAATGCGTCTGTATGTGGGAAATGGTTAAGGGAATTTTATTGGAAGGAATCAATGTCATACTCATCTGCCTGCCCTTTGAGGATGATATTGGATGCACAACCAGTGATTGTTGTTGTCCCACCCACATTGGCTGCATATGCAATACTAATGGTCATCGCCTTGGCCAGCTGAAGATGGTCTTTAGAAGGTCCAATCTGCGGCCTGGACTTTTTGCTGTTTCTGAAAACAAATGGAAACAAACTTTCATTCATTCTTTCCAGACAAATTTTGAAAAAACAGATTGGCCAGATAACAAGAAATTTATATTTTTGCCACCATTACTTGATAAACTATTGTTTGTCATTTACTTTGAGTACTGTCATCTGAAGAAGAAAAAGACATAAAGAAATTAAACCATTACTTCACATGACTTTTTACAAAGGTCGTCTGCTTTACTATCATCAAACAATCAATTTCAACAATCTAGAAAACTGAAAAATTTATATTTATAAAGAGTTGAAAATATTGCAATAAAAGGTGAAATTGCTTGTTTTGAGCGTTTTCACCATTTATTGCAATGTTTTCAAAAGTCATGTTCAATTGTAGGTGTCAAATGTTGTCTGTGTGAAGTAATGGATTAAGAAGCATAATTTTGATACTGTTGAAAACACTGTGTGAAAAAATGGCACTGCTAGTATTGAGCAATATCTCCTTTTGCAATATTTTCCAAGGTAAATCTGCTGCAGAGGTGTCTAAAATCTTCAAAATCAGGTAAATGATTTCATTCTTTTTCCAGTTGAGTTTATTACAGAAATGTGTATAACAAATAGCCAAAACGATACCAAGTTAACCCTTTCCCACATACAGACGCTTTCTGAAGCCTCTGCAGCAGACGACAAATGAAACATTGAGGCAAAAGGAGAAATTGCTTAAAATGATATATTTTCATTTTTCCACAATGTTTCAGCCCTTTTTTAATATTAAAACATTCATTTATAGAAATGTTCCATATTTTTGTCTAGATATTTTAAATGTTGTCTGCTGCAGATTTGCTGTATGTGGGAAGGTTTAAGTTAATGAATTGGAGTTTAACGCCATTTCCATCTGTATTTCAGTAATGCCATGGCAGCCAGCATGTTTCCTTGCTTTTTCACACCAGTGCAGTCTACACAACATTCTTTCAAGGCAACAGACTATTTTCCCATATAGACTGTTTAGCCCATTTAGCCTACTTACGAATAACTTTTTGTTAATAATCGGGAAACAATAAATGGAAGAGCCGAGAATGAACTCACAATCACTGGATTGATAGCACCCTGGGTAACCAGCTGAGGCTCCACTAAGAAATAGCCCAAATAAACAAACTAACATAAATTTAACATGTTCCATACCTGTTCAGTTCCTCATCCCTGTTAGACTCTGTGAGTTCTGTATTCTCATCTCTACACACTAAAAGCTGATCAGATTGGATAGCAAGCTGAACGTCCTCCTGTTTATGATCCAAGGGCTGATTCACTTCATCTGAAATGTGGATATTTTTTGACCATGTCCCAAATACAAATGACATTTGACACCTAACCAACAGAAAAAAAATCAAAACATTTTGGAAAAAGGACAAAGTGCTTGCTCATAACTGGCAACTCCTTCAATATAATTATTTCAATTATTTTTCAAAAGTATACGCTTCTTATTCTCTAAAAGTTTCTCTTTTTTTTTCAGCATTTTGATGCATCTGCAACAGACAACATTTGAAAACATTGTGGGTATATAAGGAGAAATTGCTCATGAGTTTTCAAACTTTTTACTTGAGTTTATTACAGATGTTTTTTTAGTATTTTGGAAAGGGTTACCAAAATATTTTTATTTATCTTATTCAGTTAACCATTTCCCTCATACACAATATCCCTAGCAGGCGACTTTAAAAACATCTTACAGAAAATCTATCTCTAAAGATAAATGGAATCCGCTGTGGTCGAGTGGTTAGCGTCGGGGATTTCGAAACCGGGTGTCCCGGGTTCGATCCCCAGTCGCGGCACTACGGTCATGGTGGAGTGCCCTTGGGCAAGGCACATTTTCTAGCCTAGTACTGGTTTGTTTACCCAGGGATCATGAATAATTAAAATTAATTGCACGCTAAATGACCTTAGCTGTCGATGCGCCATAAAACAATATACATTCATTCATTCATGCTAAATATAAAGATAAATGGGTAATTACTGATGTCAGTTGCAAACCTTTAGGTAAAAGGAGAAATTGTTTATTATGAGCAATTTCTTCTTTTGCCTCAATGTTTTCAAATGTAGTCTGCATTTTAGGAGATCTCAGGGTCTAGCAAATTTTGAAAACATTGTGAACAAGGAGAACTAATACCGAATATACTCATATACAATATTAGTTTTTGTCGGTTAATTGTGTTTTTAAAAGTATACATATATCACAAGACATGGGGTAAAAATCAGTATATCAAAAGTGTTCAACAAAAGTTTGAGTTACGCTGTTCTCATTTTCAGACAAACTGTGATGCCTCTGCAGCAGACAACTTTTGAAAACATTGTGTAAAAAAAAGAAATTGCTCATAATGAGCAATATCTTCTTTTTCAAAAATGTATTCAACCCTATTGGATAATCATCACACTATCATTTACATAGATTTTCCAAATATTTGCCAAGATGTAGTCTGCTGCAGATTTGTTGTATGTGGGAAAGGGTTAAAATTAATATACAGTACTTTCATTTATTGAGACACTTTCTGACTTTCTGATGCCCCTGCAGCAGAAGACTTGAACATATTGTGACAGTTCCCTTTAGCCACAATGTTTTAAACTTTATTCAAAAATTGTTCTGTTATTTCAACTTATTTGTGAAGAATCCATACTTTTGCATGGATGTTTTCAAAGTCGTCTGCTGCAGATTTGCAGTATAAGAGAAAGGGTTAAATATGTGAAATATGTGTTGCAACTGGTGGATACCTGTAGCTTCCTAAGATAATTATTAATGTATTATATCCCTTTCCCAAATACAACAAATCAGCAGCAGACGACTTTGAAAATGTCCTTGCAAAAGTATGGAAACTCTTTAAAAATTAAAGAACACTTTTTGAATAATTAGTTAAAACATTGTGACTAAAGGAGAAATTGCTCTTATGAGCATTTCTCCTTTTGGCACAATGTTTTAAAGTCTTCTGCTGCAGGGGCGTCAGAAAGCGTCTGTAAGTGGGAAAAGGTTAGATTCACCTCACAGATTTTATTGCAATTGATGGATCACATAATTCAATACCTCCCTGTATAAACAGGAAATTCAAACACCTTAAATTTCTCCTGTTTTTGAGAATTCTCTGCTTGGGAAATAGTTTCAAAACTAACCCTTTCCCATATACAACAAATGTGCAGCAGACGACCTTGAAAGCATCAAGGAAAAACAATGGAGGCTCTATATAAATGAAAGAAGAATTATTGAATAAAGTTGAAAACGTTGTAGCAAAAGGTGAAATTGCTCATTTTGAGCAATTTCTCCTTTTGTCACAATGTTTTTAAAAGTCATCTGCTGCAGATGCATCAGAATGCGTCCACAAGTGTGAAAGGGTTAAAAGAATAATTGTGATAAAGAGTTGAAAACATTGTGGGAAAAGGAGAAATTGCTTTTCCCATAATATTTTCAAGATTCTCACGTTGCAAAATTATCTACATCTTTAAATTAACTTTTTCACACATACAGATTATTTTGATACATCTGTACCAGGCCACCTTTGAAATTATTGTAGCAAAAGTATGAGCATACTTTTATTTATACACAGTTTCAATATTTTGCCTAGATGTTTACAGAGGCGTCTGCTACTGATATGTTGTATATGGGAAAAGGTTAACATGGCATGGCAAGATATTGGCTAGAATATGGGAAATGTCTGGCAATGAAAGTATAATTGTTAGATAGAAATGAAAACATTGTGGCCTCAGGAGAAATGAGCAATTTCTCAATTTACTACAACGTTTTTAAAAGTAGTCTGCTGCAGAATCATCAAACTGCAATTTGGAAAAGCAAAAATTGCTCAAAACTATTGTTAATTAGCTGAAGTGGTGCAAAAAGCCATCTTAATCAACGAAAGGGTTAAATTTTTACTTAGAACTAAAGTCTGGCATATGTTCCAAAATGTAGATCTCATTGAATCAAAATGTAAAGTCTTTCTTTTGACCATAACATTTTGTTTGTCACAGGCTACCTGCATGCTTAGTTTGAAGTTGATACCTTAACCCTTTCCCTCATATAGACGCTTTCTGACACCACTGCAGCAGATTACTTTCGAAAACATTGTGGCAAAGGTGAAATTACTCATGATGAGCTATTTCACCATTTGCCAAAGCGTTTTCAAATGTATTTAAATAATAAAACTGTCATTAATGGAGATTTTTCACATTTTTGAAAAGATATTTTCAAAGTCGTCTGCTGTATATGTGTCGTTTGTGTGAAAGGGTTAATAAATACGTGAGAAAATAGCCAGACAAGAAAAAGGGGATAAGATGTATAAGTCCAACACCAAATTTCAATCAATCAAATTAAAAAGTCCGGAGCTTATTTTACCTTCATATTTTATAGGTCACAAGCTACATATCATGGGCTTTGTGCAAAACGGTTGTAACTACATATTGTGATGATATGTAGTTACAACCGTTTTTCATGAAGCTATCGATATGTGTTTGCATCTGAAGTGTTAAAGTTGTCACCTTACAAAATAAGTGAGAAAAATTGAAAAAAATAATATTGTAAAGTCGTAATAACGCGAAAAAAGGCATTATAATGCGAAAAAAGGCGAAGTAACGCGAAAAAAGGCATAATAACGCAAAGTAAAGGCGTAAAAATGCAAAGTAAGGTGTAATAACGTGAATAAAAGCATTATAACGCGAAAAATATGCGTAGTAACGCGAAAATAAAGGTGTATTAACGCTAATTAAAAGCGTTATAACGCGAAATAAAGGCGTAATAACGCGCAAATAAACGCGTAATATTGCGAAATAAAGGCGTATTAATGCTAATAAAATGCGTTATAACGCGAAAGAAAGGCGTAGTAACGCGAAAATAAAGTTGTAATAACGCGGAAAAAGGGTGTTATAATGCGAAAAAGGCGTTACATATAACGCGAAAAAGGCGTTATAACGCGAAATAAGGCCTTTTTAGCTATATATATAAATCGATTACTGCTTTTAAGACTCTTTTTCAACCATGGATCTACGACCTAGATCAACCAATTCGCTATGTTTTTTCATTGGCTGAGCTACGATTTACGACCCAGATCAACCAACTCACTATGTCTTTTGAGTGGTTCAGCTACGATATACGACCCAGATCAACCAATACGCCATGTTTTTCTCAGTGGCTGAGCTACGATTGACGACCCAGATTGACCAACTCGCTATGTTTTTATATTGGCTCACCTACGATCTACGACCCAGATCAACCAATTCGAATTTTTATTTCAGTGGCTGAGCTACTATCTAAGAACCAGATCAAACAATTTTCTATTTTTTTCAGTGGCTGAACTACGATCTACGACTAAGATCAACCAATTATCTATGTGTTTTGAGTGGTTGAACTACGATCTATGACCCGTATCAACCAATTCGCTATGTTTTTTCATTGACTTAGCTACGATCTACGACCCAGATCAACCAACTAAGTATGTTTTTTCATTGGCTGAGCTAAGATCTATGAGCCAGATCAGGCATTCCGCTATGTGATTTGAGTGGCTGACCTACAACCCAGACCAACCAATTCTCTATGTGTTTTAAGTGGTTGAGCTACGATTTACGACCCAGATCAACCAATACGCCATGTGTTTTCATTGGCTGAGCTACGATATACGACCCAGATCAACCAATGCGCAATGTTTTTTTCATTAGCTGAGCTACGATCTATGACCCAGAACAACCAATTCGCTATGGGTTTTAAGTGGCTGAGCTACGATCTACGCCTTTTTTTGTGTTATTACGCCCTTTTTCCGTGTTATTACGACGCCTTTCTTTCGCATTATAACGCCTTTTATTAGCATTAATACGCTTTTGTTTAGCGTTATTACGCGTTTATTTTTGCGTTATTATGCCTTTATTTTGCGTTATAATGCTTTTTATTAGTGTTAATACGCCTTTATTTTCACGTTATTACGCCTTTTTTCCCCGCGTTATAATACCTTTATTCGCGTTACTACGCCTTACTTCGCATTATTACGCCTTAACTTTGTGTTATTATGCCTTGTTTCGCGTTACTTCGCTTTTTTTCGCGTTATTACGACTTTACAATTATTTATTTTTATCAGATGGTCCTAATAGGCTTTCGTAGTTTACAATATGAAAGAATGGAATAAAAAGGTAATTGACCCTGTACTGTGAAATACAAGCAAGCTCGGCAACGTCAACCCAAGAACTCAGTCCAACGATGATTTCACAGTGCAGGGTCAATAACCTATAAACATGAGTTTGGGATGGTCAGATACAATTATGTAAGGTTTTATATTAAGCCTTTCCTGTATACAGACGCTTTCTGACACCTCTGCAACAGAGGACTTATGAAAAGGTTTTTTATCTTCACATGCCACAGGATTAACTCTTACCACAATGCAGATACATTTTCAGTTTTCTTCTAAAAATATTGTAGCAATAGGAGAAATGACTCATCAAGCAAAATTACTCCTTTTGTCACATTGCTTTCATCATATTTCAATAATTATAATTTGGTTTATAGAGATTTTAATCTAGATGTTTTCAAAGACTTCTGTTATTAATTTGTTGTATGTGTTGACCCTTTCCCACATGCAGCAACTCTGCAGCAGACAGGTTTAAAAGATTATCTAGTCAAAATAATGGAAATTTCTCATTTTGCTACAATATTTTCAAAGCCATCTGCTGCAAAGGCATCATAATGTTGTCTGTGTTAATAATAATGGAATAGGGTAAAACTGTAAAAGAATTCCTTGGGTAGATGGTAACTGGTTAGCATGTTGAATTAAATGGTCACCAAGACAGTAAACAAAACTGCAGCAGACAACTAAAATAAATGTAAGCAAAACTAATTGCATCTCCATAAATGGAAGCGTAGTTATTAAATAAAGTTGAAAACATTGTGGCAAAAGGAGAGATTGCTCAAAAAGACCCAATTTCTTTGATAGAAAACATAAAATTTGCATAATTATGTGACAATTTTTTTTGTACCAGGGTATGTGGGAAAGGGTTAAATTTTGAGGGTACCTTTTAATTTATGTTTCATCATGCTGTCTACCAAGGGAGCTGACAGAAAATGAACATGTATACTGAGATTGAATATGATTAATCCTTTCCCCAAACTCAAGTTTTAAATCAATTATTTCAACTTTGTATAAATAATTCATTTAATGTTAAAAAGCTTTTAACATGGATGTTTTCAGACAACTTTTTGAAAAATTATGGAGAAAAAAGAAATTGCTCCAAACAAGCAATTTCTCCCTTTCATTTTTTTTTCAACTTTGTTTTATAACTCATTTAATGTAATAAAGTTTTTAACAAGGCTGTTTTCAAAATAGACGGCACCGAAAAGGTCATATCTATTCAATTGTTAAAGACTGTAACTTGATGAGTTCAAGTGAACTGCATGCATGAAATATCCATCCCTTTCTTAAAGTTTGCACTAAGGCCACTGTGGTCAATGTTTTTAGTAGAGTTGTAGAAATTATAATGGGTCACTTATGGAAACATCCCTGTGAAAGTATATACAAATCAATCAAGTGGTTTCTGGGTTTTTTTCTTTCATGGATCTGGACAAATCAATCACATTTGAAGGAATAATAAATAGGACAAAAAGTTGCTTGCTGTGAAGTTTCATCACAATTGAGCGAGAGGTTTAACTGAAGAGAGAAGATGTTTAAAGTCGAAACATAATGCACAGAGAAATAAGCCATGACAAAAGTTTGACTGACTTTCAGCCAGTGGTTCTAAAAAAATGAAACAGGGGCATGTGGCAAAAAGTTTTTTGTGTGTTTTTAGCTGCTTTCAACACTTTTTCAGTTATATCACAGCTTTTCCTGGATAAATTGCCAGTAATAAAGGTCAATTTATCCTGACACCAGCCATTCAGGCGCTATTCTAACCCTGCAATCTTAAGGGCCAAGGAGTGCAGCCAATACTATCATTTTTAAAGTCTTTGGTATGATCTGGCCGGGCATCGAACTGCGACTGCACCAGAGGCAGACCCTCTTCCTCTACAAAATCGATGTGGTCTGGCAAAAAGGGGATTAACTCCATATTAAGAACATTTATGCTCAGACTAGTCTGTGCATATTCACAGTCCCTTAGAGCAGTGACTGTTAACATTAACAATAGATGTAAAATGGCCCAATGTGTAACTTCTGACAAACATCCAGAAGTGCAGCTCCAGCTGGTTTAACTCTCATGCACTTCTATCTGATGCCAAAACAGAGATACTAAAAGAAAAATTTTAACCCATTTTTAGATGCATCTGCAGACGACATTTGAAAACAGTTTAGCAAAAGAAGAAATTGCTGATAATAAGCCATAAATTAAAGTGTTACTATTGCACACAACTGGAAAAAAAATATGGTGAAATTAACACAGTTTTCAAAAGATGTCTGCTGTAGATGCATTAAAAGGCATCTGAATGTGGGAAAGCATTAACCTGATGAACATGAAATTAAAATATAACAATAAGTACTCACTAGTTTCATCGCTTCCCACTTCTTCCCCTTTCTGGAGTTCCTTAAGCAGGGCATCAGCTATAGGACACATCATGGCAGTGGTGGCCATGTTACTTGTCCACATGGACAAAAACCAAGATGGCAGCATCATTCCAAACATCAACCTACATACAAATGATAGTAAAATACTTTCCCACATATAGATGCCTATAATACGCATCTGCAGCAGATTACTTCCATGGTGAGCAATTTCACCTATTGCTGTTGCAGAGGACTTTTGAAACCATTGCATTAAAAGGTGAAATTGCTCAAAATGAGCAATTTCACCTTTTATTGCAATATTTTTAACTCTTTATCAATATAATTCTTTCAGTTTTCTAGTGTCGTAGAAGCCAGCTTTTATAGCAACTTTGGTAGAGTGGTTGACCTTTTCATAAATTTAAGCAACGTTCATCGCGGTTAGTACCTGAATGGGTGACCCCACGATAGCTTAACGCCGGTACACGTTACACGTTACAAACGGTGGCATCGGTGGGATTTTTGGGTTGATATCACCATCATCCCTGGACCCCGGTGGTTCCCAGTGATGTTACATAGACTCCGCTCTGGTATACTGCTTGTGTTCAGTTGTGTGACTTCGGGTCGAAGTCAAGAGAAAAGAGGGAGAAATGTAACGGGAACGGGTTATAGGTATAAATATCACTGCTACGGCCTTGTCGTAGAAGCCAGCTTTTATAGCGGCGTTGGTAGAGTGGTTGACCTTTTCATAAAGTTAAGCAACGTTCATCGCCGTTAGTACCTGGATGGGTGACTCGCAATGGCTTAACGCTGGAACACGTTACACTAGATTGGTGAAATTGTTTGTCTAATGATTGTAAAGCAGACAACCTATGACAAGCCATGTGAAGTAATAGGTAATACACATAGTGAGCTATTTCTCTTTCTTTTTTCCCCCACAGTGTTTTCTTGCTTGATAAATACTTGTATGTGGGGAAATCTAAACCCTTTCCCACAAACAACAAATCAGAAGCAGACGACTTTAAAAAACACCTGTAATTTCTGTAAGTGAAAGTATATATTCAGAACAAAATCGAAAACATTATGACATAAGGAGTAATCGCTAATCATAACCAATGTATTTTTTTTGCTGCAATGTTTTCAAAAGTAGTCTCCTTAAGATGCGTCAAAATACATCGACATGTTGGGAAAGGGATCATGAATCCATCTCGCAAAGTATGCAGACGAAAAATACATCATATACATTCTCACATTGTAGGTTGAGTGCCAATGAGAAGTAACAGTTTCAGGGCAATGCGTTTGTGTATGTTCCATTCCTCAACGGCTGCAGCCATTATCAATCCACCAACAAACAGCATGGACGAGTCCTGTACAAAATAAAAAATGGATGATGGAAACATTTGAGCTTTTATTGACCAACCATTTAAATTCATTCTAATTCTAAATTTGAAGTTAATTATTAATTTAATGTAACACTATTTCTGATATTTTTATGAACCATTCTAATTTCAAAGTAAATCTTTAATTCAATGTTACAAAATTTCTGATAGACAAAACCACATGTAGTATATCGTTTTACGTAGTACATGTAAATGGTTTAGCATAACACAAATTGTTTTACTTCATTGATTTAGTATTTGAATGATACCTAGAACAATTGATGAAAACACATCTTGAAGTTTTCCTGAATTAACCCTTTCCAACACTTCCGCGGCAGAAAACATTGAAAACATTTGGACAAAAATGTGAAAAATCTCTGTAAGTATAATTAATTCTTGAATTAAGTGGAAAACATTTCTTCAATTTGAGCGATTTCTTCGAAAGTCAAAATGATTTCTGATGGCGTCGATTGCTTCAAAATGTGCCTAAATGAGGGAAAGGGTGAAAGCAATATGAATGTGAAAACATGTAGACTGTATTTCTCTTTTTATTTCACAATAACTGTTATCACTTACTGACAACAAACCTGCACCAGATACTTTGAAAACATCTATGCAAAAATTTAGACAATCTTTTATAACCCTTTCCCACATTTTTAAAATTTCATAATTTGGTACATGTTCTGGTATTCATATTTTGTTATGGACTGTTTAAATTGGAACTCTTTCCCATATATACAGATGTGTTCTGATGCCTCTGCAGCAGTTGAATTTTCAAAATATTGTGTTAAAAGTAGAATTTTGCTCATGATTAGCAATTTTCCGTTTCACCATGAAATGTTCAAGTCAATTAGAAATTAAACTTTCACTTCTAGAGAATTTCCGTATATTTGCTTGATCGAGATTTAAAAGACCTAAATTGCTGCATATAAGATGTATGCAGGAACTGTTTAACCCTTTCCTTCATATAGACGTTTTCTGACGCCTCTGCAGCAGACAGCTTTTTGAAAAAACAGTGACAAAAGAAGAAATTGCTCAAAACGAGCAATTTCTCCTTTTGCCACAATGTTTTCCACTTTTAGTCATAGGTTATCAATTTAATTATAGAGAATTTCTATTCTTTAACAAATTATGTTCAAAGTCTGCTGCAGAATTGTCGTATGAGAGAAAGGGTTAATAGCAAGTTCTCTGTTTGTCATAATGTTTATAAAAGTGGTATGATGAGAAGATCTTCAAAATTCATCTTTATGTGGGAAATGGTTAATGACATAAAAAGCATGTACGTTCTTTTAACTAAAATCTGAAGGGCTGAGAAGCAATATTAGAAAGATAAAGTCGTCTTTTGCAGAGGCATCAGAAAGCATCTGTATGTGAGAATGAGTTACGATTATTCATACATTAACCCTTTCCCTCATATACACGCTTTCTGACGGCTTTTTGCAGCAGACGGCTTTTTGAAAACATAGTGACAAAAGAAGAAATTGCTCAAAATGAGCAATTTCTTCTTTTGCCACAATGTTTTCTGCTTTTAGTCATAGGTTATCCATTCAATTAAAGAGATTTTCTAATCTTTGACAAAATATGTTCAAAGTTGCTGCTTCATAATTATCGTATGAGGGAAAAAGTTAAAGGAAGTTCACACTTTTCCCAACATGTTTTCAAAGTTGTCTGCTGCATATTTGTAGCAACTTGGGAGAATGGGTGTGCTAATATAAATATGAACCCATGTCCAATGTTTGAGTAAAAAGTAGCCTTACATTGATGTATGTTTTCTTACATTGAGTAAAAGGTAGCCTTACATTGATGTATGTTTTTGATACACTTTTCCCTTTCATAAGCCCAACCATCGGGAACAGCATAACTGGTAACAAGGCTGTCACGGCAATCGGGAACGCCTCTGTTGCCCAGTAGACTGCCATCAGAATCAGGCAGAAACCTGCTGCTGCCTCCTGTAATTCAATACATATAAATTAGTTCAATTAAAATTATTTAATTTTCATTGATGGTGAAACAAGCTTTCAGTTTATATTAATGAGTCATACACGCTGGATGTTAAAAAAAGAGGTCTGCTGCAGATGCGTCACATTGTGTCTGCAAGTAGGAAAGGGTTATAATCCTTGAACTATGAGATAAAAATAAAATGCAGGATTTAGAAAGTTTCTTCTTTTCCCATATTGTTTTCATCTCTTTCTTAATTTTGTTTAACTTCATATTTTAACCCCCCTTTCTTACATACAACAAAACTGCAGCAGACAACTTTGAAATAATCCATACAAAACACTGGGAACATTTATATAAATGCATGCATGATAGTTTGATTAATTGGAATAGAGTTGAAAACATTAATATTGTGGCAACAATGATAATAATGAGCAATTTCTCCTTTTGTCAAAATGTTTTCAAAAGTAGTCTGCTGCATGCATGGCATCAGAAAGCATCTATATGTGGGGAAAGGGTTAAGATCATTCTTTCTTCAGCAGACAACTTTCAAAAGGTTCATATCAGGTAAATGAATAAAGTAACTTTCAGTGGTATAAGGTGATATTAACCATTTCCCACATACCAAAAAAATCTGTAGCAGATGACTTTGAAAACATGTAGCCAAAAACACAGAAAAATTCTATAATTCAGATATGATTGCCTAAAAATATGAAAACATTGTGGCAAATGGTGAAATTGCTCATGATGAGCAATTTCACCTTTGCCACAATGTTTTCAAAAGTTGTCTGCTGCAGAGGCGTCTGAAAGCGTCTATATGTAGAAGGGTTAAAGACAACTAAATGTATGGGATTGGATTACAATATTTTTTTAACCCTTTTCCACAATGTAGATGCAGTCTGACACATCTGCAGCATATGAATTTTAAAACAATGTGGGAATATGAATAATTGCACAAATTGAGAAAATTTTCCTTTTTTCACTATGTTTTCAACTTTATTCTATGAATATACTTTCTTTTTATGAGAATTACCTTCTTTTATTCTAGATGTTCTTAAAGTTGTCTGCTATGAACAGATTTGTTGTATGTGAGAATGGGTTAACATACTTGGCTGGATACAAAATGTTGATGAAATACATACCTTTAAGGTTACACAAACAAGTCAAATACTAGTATATCTTATCTGCATACAAATATTCTCTGAAGGTTCTGCAGCAGACAACTTTTAAAAACATTCAATCGGTCTGTTCTAAATTTCAACTGTTAACCTATTAAATTGGATACTGAGCAGTTTCTCCTTTTGCCAAAATGTTTTAAAATTTTTTTTTTTTTCAATTATTATATATTGATTTAAGGAGATTTGCCATACTCTTATTTGCATAAGACATGGCATATCCTTTTTAGTAGAGTGGAGTCGTGGAGTGGAGTGGAGTGGAGTCTTGGAGTGGAGTCATGGAGTCTAGTTTTGGAGTGGAATCGTGGAGTGGAGATTTGGAGTGGAAATCAAATTTATTATTTGATACTTACTTTTGCAAACTGGATGTTTAAATGAGGAGTAGATACCACTTACTTTAAGTTTCATACATTTTCTTGTACCTGTCGGCTGAAGTCTAGTCATCTTTATGTTACTTTATGGGTGATAATGAATCCCATTGGGAGTTAAACTGGATGGCAGATCTAACACGTCATCAATGTCTCATTATGTTAGGACATTAAATACTCTCTTGGAGGGTTAAATTAGAACAGTTATTTCACCGGGCACAGTGATTTTTAACATGTTATATCTCTGTGGTTTACCTTTTTGAACTTTTAATTACAAACAAAATATAAGGTAGTCAGACCTTTTATTACAATATTGCTTTATTGCACCAACATAAGTACATGTATATATTGTTTATTCTGTAAAGTATTGTTAACTAGCAAAAATGAGTGTATGTCAAAACCCATATGGTCAAAACCCATATGGTCAATTTTTGTCATAGTAGTCAAAACCCATATGGTAAAAAAAAAACAGGGTAGTCAATTTAACCCATACGATAGAAAATGCAGGGTAGTCAAAACCCATACAATAGAAAAAACAGGGTAGTCAAAACCCATATGGTTGAAAATGCAGAGTAGTAATAATTCAATCACAGATGATAATGGGAGGACGTCCCTTTACATGGTAAAATTATCAATTATTTTTAACAAGGCCTACAATGGCAGTACTATGACTGTTATATTATATAAGTGGAGAAAATTATTAAATTTAAAAAAAGAAGAAAAAATGTGAATGGTCACACCAAAACTAGACTCCATGACTCCACTCCAAGACTCCACTCCACTCCAGCCCATGACTCCACTCTACTAAATAGGATATGCCATAAGACATGGTCTGTGTCTGAAATTTCCTATCATATTAACCCTGTCCAACATACAAAATAATTGCAGCGGACGACTTAGAAAATTTGAATGCAAAAACATGAAAAATCTCATAAAAATGTTAAGTAAATTACTTCAGCTGCATGTGGGAAAGGGAGGGTTAATGTAATAATTGTCCTACCTGCGAACCCTGTGCCAGCAATGGACTCAACAGTATGGGAGTCACCATGATCACGATGGCTTTCCGTAACATCCATAGTTTTTGTAAAATCCCCATGATTTAACCCCTATGAAACACACAGTAACTGCAGTTGTTACTAAACTGAAATGAAGACACTAAACTGCCAATCCAATTTACACCTAGAACATTAACCCTTTCCCACTTCTAGACACATTCTGATCTATCTGGAGCAGACAATTTGAAAACATTGTGACAAAAGAGGAAATTGCTTTTATAATGATAAATTTCTTCTTTTGTCTCAATATTTTCAACTGTTTTCAATAATGAAATTTTCCTTTACATTGGATTTTACAGTCATCTATTGTCACTATGTTTTCAAAAAGCTGTCTATGTAAGAGTTGTCTGCTTAACCCTTTCCCACATGTAGTCACATTTTAACACATCGGCTTTTGAAAACATTGTGACAAAAGGAGAAATTGCTCAAAACAAGCAATTTCTCCTTTTTGCCACTTTTTTCCGTAATTATCCTACAATTATAGAGATTTTCTTTATCTTTTAGAAGATATTTTCAAAGTCGTCTGCTGCAGGTTTGCTCCATGTGGGAAAGGGTTAAAAAAAAAAAAAAATGTAGCACCTGCAAATGTAGAAGCATGACTATGTATAATACAGAACTGTGAGTAAATCTAAATAAAAGTGTAACCACAGAGATCTCAAAAGCTTTCTGTATCAAGAAAAAGGTTAACCCTTTCCCACATACAACAAAACTGCAGCAACCGACTTTTTATTTATTGAGAATATAGAAAATCTCTTTAATTGATAGTATGAATATATATATTGAATAGAGTTGAAATCATTGTGGCGAAAGGAGAAATTGCTTGTTTCGAGCAAATTTCTTTTTTCGCCACAATATTTTCAAAAGTCGTCTGCTGCAGAGGTGTCAGAAAGTGTCTTTATGTAAGAAAGGGTTAATGCATACACTCTGAAATGGGACAGTGAAAATATAACCCTTTAACCCCTTTCCCTCATATAAACGCGTTTGGACGCCTCTGCAGCAGACGGCTTTTTGAAAACATAGTGACAAAAGAAGAAATTGCACAAAACGTGCAATTTCTCCTTTTGCCACAATGTTTTCCACTTTTTGTCATAGGTTATCCATTCAGTTATAGAGATTTTCCATTTTTTGACAAAATACGTTCAAAGTCGTCTGCTGTAGAATTGTCGTATGAGGGAAAGGGTTAACCCCTTTCCCACTCACAGCCATTCTGACATCCCTGCAGCACCGAATTTATGGTTTCCATATTTTTAACTCAATGCTTTGAAAGTCGTCTGCTGCAGATTTGTTGTATGTGGGTAAGGGTTAAATCAGACCCACAAATTGGTATACCTACATTACATAGAGAAATAAAAGAATTTATTATTTTCACGATTTACCCTGCTTCCTGGATAATCAACCAGTACTTTGACAGTGTGTTTTAGGGGTGATCCCGAAGGTTCATCCGGCCCTCTCCGGATTCGAACATGTTACCTTTAGATTGTGAGGCTAGTACTCAATGTCAACAATAAAGCTTGGAATGTGAAAATAATTAACCCTTTCCCTCATACAGATGCTTTCTGATGCCTCTGAAGAAGACGACTTTTGAAAACATTGTGGCAAAAGAAGAAATTGCTCATGATGAGCAATTTCTCCTTTTGTCTCAATATTTTCCACTTTTTGTCATTGGTTATCCATTCAATTATACAGATTTTCCATTTTTTGACAAAATATGTTCAAAGTAGTCTGCTGCAGATTTCTTGTATGTGCAAAAGGGTTAAGATTGATTGATTGATTGGGGTTTAACGCCGTTTTAAACAATTTCTCATATTATGGCGGCCAGTTCACCTACTCATGTGTTTCCTGGTTTTCTCACACCAGTACTCCACACAACAATCTTCCCAAGCAACTGGCTGCTTTTCCACATAGACTTAGCCCATTGGTGGAAGACAAATGACGCATGTCGTAATGACTTTTGTCGGAATCAAAGTTGGCCGAGCCGGGATTCAAACTCACAACCGCTGGATTGACAGCCCGCGTCGTTACCGACTGAACTACCGGGACTCGACAAAAAAGGAAAGGGTTAAGAGGTACTACAGGAAAAGTTTTTATTAAATGAATGGAAAAAAACCTGCCTGCTCATCAATGCTTATACATCCTAGTAGATAGTTCTTTACAAAAGTTATATGAAATATTCTATGATTAATCAGTATTGGTGAACAGTGCAGAGTTTGATCAGACTGTACAGATGTGCTGTCTGATTCAGATATTCACTGGTATAATATGCTCTACAGTTGTTTTTTCACAGATCTCTTCTTAAATTTTTCTTTATCATTCAAATTTCTTCTTACACAAGCTTAATTATTCATTGTTGCTATTATACACAAGGTGGCAAAATTGCATTGGATTAAAAAGCTCTTAACCCTTTCCCTCATATAGATGCTTTCTGATGCCTCTGCAGCAGATGGCTTCTTGAAAACATGGCGACAAAAGAAGAAATTTTTCAAACAAGCAATTTCTCCTTTAGTCACCATGTTTTCAACACTATTAATTAAACTATTGTACATTCATTTAAAGGGAGTTTCCAATCTTTTGGGGGGTATGTTTTCAAAGTCGTCTGCTGCTGATTTGTTGTATGTGTGAAAGGGTTAAACTGAAAACTTAATCAATGATTGGGAAGTTATGAGCAATTTCTTCTTTCGTCAAAAAGTTTTCAAAAAATCGTCTGCTGAAGATGCATCAAAATGCATCTGCAAGTGGGAAAGGGGTGAGAATGACAACAAAAGAAATGTAATTTCCTACGTTTGAGAAAATCGAATAAGGAGGAAATTAATTTCCCCCTGTTTGAAAGCAATGAACGCTAGGTGGCGTTGTTTTAAAGTGAATTGCACGAGGAAAGTTCTCGTGATCAGTCTTTCAGGTTTGGACAGTCGGACTGTGGTGACGTGTAACGAGTTATATTTTTTCACGATAGTTAAATTGGTGCGTATAACCAGAGATTTTCGGAATGGCCTCCGGTGATGATAGGGGTTCCTTAAACAGTACTGGACATGAAAGTGAGAGCGCCAACCCCTTTAAGTCCCAATTAAGTGTAATTCTGTGCGAGCTGAGTAGTTTAAAAAACGAGGTACAGGGAAGAAATAGGAGCGTGGCGGCAGAAGTTAAGAAGTTGCAGTCAGGGCGAGACATCATATAAAAGATGAGTATAATTATAAATATTTCACCCATGATTTTTATGAGTACGAGAATGGTAAAAAACATATGATTGTTAAGGGAAGACTTAAAAAACATTTATCTTTTTGGAGTGAAATTGGAACAAATGATTTCATATTAGATGTTATCGAAAATGGATACAAAATTCCATTATATTCGTTACCACCAAAGGGAAACTGGTGACCATGTTTTTAGACGATGGACTTGCTGGTGCTCACTCATATATAGATACCATGTTGTTAGGTTCATCTATTAAGGCAGATTTATTAAAATCGGGTTTTGTACCAAATGCTATTAAGAGTATATGGGTACCCACCCAACAATGTGAATTTCTAGGATGCGATCTTGATACTGTAGAAGGAACTATTTCCATTCCAAATCGCAGAGTTTTAAAAGCAGTTGACAATATTTCAGAATTGATTTGTTCTGCTAAAAAGAAGGCTCGTGTCTCTGTTAGGAAAGTTGCCAGCGTAGTAGGTCAGTTAATTTCTATGTCGGTGGTTATCGGACATATCTCTCAAATCATGACGAGATATTTGAGTACAAATATATTGATGGCACGTCATTGGGATTCGTTTATATTCCTTAGTGATGAAAGTTCACAACAGTTATTGTTTTGGAAAGATAATTTGAGATTGATTAATAAAAAGGATATTGTACAGTCACATACATGTACTAAAATAGTGTATTCAGATGCAAGTCAAGTTGGTGATGGGGGTTACGAAGTCAACAGTGTAAATGGTATTTCTCATGGTGTATGGTCCGAGACAGAAAGTGTAAAATCCTCCACTTGGAGAGAGTTAGTAGCGGTATATAGAGTCTTGTTGTCTCTTAGAAATATACTCAAAAATCAAAAGGTGAAATGGTTTACAGACAACCAAGGGGTGAAATCCATTACAGTAAAAGGTTCAATGAAAAGAGAATTACAAGATATTGCGTATTACATTTTTCAGTTCTGTATGGCAAATTCAATAAGTCTTGAAATGGAGTGGATTCCGAGATCCGAGAACGATAAAGCAGATTACCTGTCTAAACTAACAGATTCAGACGATTGGGGAATTTCCTATGATATTTTACAAATTATAGAAAATAAGTGCGGGAAATTAGAAGTTGATTGGTTCGCATCTTTTTACAATGCAAAATTGCCGAAGTTCTATTCAAGGGTTTGGAACTCGTCTTGCAGTGGTATAGATGCTTTTTCAGAATATTGGGGTGACCAATTCGGGTTATTTGTTCCCCCTATTAGTGTAATACATAGTTATTCATAACATGTCTATAGATCAAGCTAAAGGTGTTTTAGTTATACCTTACTGGAAATCAGCACTTTTTTGGCCGTTTATTTGTCAGAATGGTTCATTTGTGAAAGAAATTACTCATTGGTTTGATTTGCCAACTGAAAAGCATAATTACATAAGGTGTAAAAATGGCAAAGGAATGTTTGGCAACACGGATTTGAATTTCAGAATGCTGGCGATCATGATTAGTTATAAGCAAGGGAAATAATAAAGAGTTGCCCCCCTTATACAAAGAAGCAAAAAAGAATTACGCTATTACAGCAGTACTGTTAAAGATGAGGCGGTATCGCCGAAAGATTGACTTTCCATGTAGTTAAAGTCAGGCGGAATCGCATCAAAATTGATTGCTCAAGTAGCTAAGTCACGCGGGATTGCAGCAATACTGATTTACCATGTAATAAAGTCAGGTGTAATCGCATCAGTGTGGATTTTGCATGTAGAGTCCTATCGGAATCGATAAAAATAGCTAAGGAATTGCCCTCCTTATATTAAGAGAAAAAAGAATGAAAGTAGTAAAAAAGAATGACGTTATTACAGCAGTATTGCTAAAGATTAGGCGGTATCGCCGAAATATTGACTTTCCATGTAGTAAAGTCAGGTGCATTCGCATCAGTATGGATTTCCAATGTAGAGGCTTATTTGAATCGGTAAGAATAGCTAAGGAATTGCCCTCCTTATATTAAGAGAAAAAAGAAAGAAAGTAGTAAAAAAGAATGACGTTATTACAGCAGTATTGCTAAAGATTAGAGGGTATCGCCGAAATATTGACTTTCCATGTAGTAAAGTCAGGTGCAATCGCATCAGTATGGATTTCCAATGTAGAGGCTTATTTGAATCGGTAAAAATAGCTAAGGAATTGCCCTCCTTATATTAAGAGAAAAAAGAAAGAAAAAGTAGTAAAAAAGAATGACGTTGTTACAGCAGTATTGCTAAAGATTAGGCGGCGAAATATTGACTTCTCATGTAGTAAAGTCAGGTGCAATCGCATCAGTATGGATTTCCTATGTAGAGGCTTATTGGAATCGGTAAAAATAGCTAAGGAATTGCTCTCCTTATATTAAGATAAAAAAGATAGAAAGTAATAAAAAAGAATGACGTTATTACAGCAGTATTGCTAAAGATTAGGCGGTATCGCCGAAATATTGACTTTACATGTAGTAAAGTCAGGTGCAAAGGAAAAAGTACTAAAAAAGAATGACGTTATTACAGCAGTATTGCTAAAGATTAGGCGGTATCGCCGAAATACTGACTTTCCATGTAGTAAAGTCAGGCGGAATCGCATTAAAAATTCTTAAAGTAGCTAAGTCACGCGAAATTGCAGAAATACTGACTTCATGTAGTAAAGTCAGGTGAAATCGCATCAATATGGATTTCTCATGCAGAGTCAGGCGAAATTACATAAATATTAACTTTCCATGTAGTAAAGTCGGGTGAAATCGCAGTAATATTGATTTCTCATGTAGTAAAGTCAGGCGGAATCGCCATGTTTAGTATATTTAGGCGAACTCGCCATGATTATAATACTTAGGCGGAATCACCATGTTCAGAATACTCAGGTGGAACAGTCAGTTCTAGAATACTAATGCAGAATTACATGCTTATAATTACTAGGCTGAAATATATATATGGTAGAGTGCAATGTATGGCAGCGTTTTACATTTGCTAATGTTTGTCAGTGTTTTACATTGTTTCATGTATATGAAGTAGCAGCTTGCTATATTACGTATTTCTTATGTAAATTTGTTTTTTCAGATTCACGCAGAAAATATTAATGATTTACCGGAAGTTCTAGCGGAGAAGGCGTATCTACTCCCGGATCTACTTAGACAATCAAGGGCATGCAGTACGGAAAATAAGTACAACGGTGCTTTTATGCGTTTTCATAAATGGGCCTTGTGTAATGGGCTTGGGAGTAGGGACACTTTGCCCGCTAAAATTCCTACAGTCGCAATATATTTAGCTTCTGTGATTCAAACTGCTAATACCCCTAGTCCAGTGATTGCTGCATTTTATGCTATTAAGTGGTACCATGATTTGTTCGGTTTAGATTCGCCTACAAATTCAAAATTAGTAGTTAATGTTCTAGAGTCAGCTAAAAGGATTTTATCCAAACCCGCTGCTAGGAAAGAACCTTTAGATATTGGTATTGTAACCAGCGTATATGACAGATTGTATGTCGACACAAATATTAAAAGTCAGCGCATTATTTGTGCTTTTTTGGTAGCTTTTGCTGGGTTTTTAAGAAGTTCAGAACTTCTAAATATTCGTATTTCTGATATTGTTTTCAATATTTCTTATATGGCTATATTCATAGAAAGCAGTAAGGCGGATCAATATCGTGATGGTGCTTGGGTAATGATAGCTAAAACCGGATCAAAGTACTGCCCAGTTGAAAATGTTAGAAAATTGATAACGTGGGGAAAATTGACAGGAGATGATTACTTGTTTTGCAATATATGTTCAACGAAAGAAGGATACAGTGAGAAAATCGAACAAAAAGTTATCGTATACAAATCCGAGGGAGCTATTCCTAGAGGCTTTGAAGTCGCATGTAATGGACGTTGAGAAATACTGTATTCATTCCTTGCGCTCAGGAGGGGCTACTATTGCTGCGAATAACGGAGTAAAAGACAGATTATTCAAAAGACATGGACGTTGGTCAAGTGAAAGTGTAAAAGATTGCTATATTAAAGATAGTGCACATGAACGATTGTCGGTGTCATTACATTTAGGACTGTAAATAAATAACATTCAAATGCTGTTTGGATACAGTGGGAAATAAAGTTCGATTTGAAAAATTAGTTCATATCTAATAGGCTAAAATGTTCATTTTATTTCCCATGTATGACAGGTCTATCATAATTCCTTACATATACTGTTGCCCGTTCTTTTCATTCAGTCGACCGTCCAAATGCTTGTCGCAATTATAGAAAATGTTTTTTCAATATAAAGTGTTATTTGTTTCATTTGTCATTAGTCAATTAATGGCAAAAATAAGTCCGTGAATGGAAAGGTGCATGAGGAAATGTAATTTCCTACGTTTGAGAAAATCGAATAAGGAGGAAATTAATTTCCCCCTGTTTGAAAGCAATGAACGCTAGGTGGCGTTGTTTTAAAGTGAATTGCACGAGGAAAGTTCTCGTGATCAGTCTTTCAGGTTTGGACAGTCGGACTGTGGTGACGTGTAACGAGTTATATTTTTTCACGATAGTTTAAAAAATCAAAATTACAAAGAGTAGTTCGGAGATTAGTTCTGTTAATGTTTTTGATACATTCAAAGATTGTTTTCTTTGAATTATGCTGTTTCCATTTTTTATGGATGTATTATTACAATATGATTGCTAGATGCGAATGAGGCCCAACATTTCTTGGTTCGACATTGACAAATGGGCACAGGTTTCCAGAGTTTTTGGCTATAAAATGTTTTATCTCTGGTTGTTCCTGGGCGAGTTGAACTATCTGCATATATACATATTTAATCCATTGGTCATGTTAGTTATGCTGATTTATTGAATTATATAATTCACAGTAAGTGCAAGTAGACAAATGGTGTAAACGCACACGGGTTTTTGTGTGGGTGTTATATGGCAAACATGTAATTGCCACATGTATAACTATCCAAATATGTTGTAAATTAAGAATGCGTTGTACTGTACATATGTATTCGACTGAGTCGACCGTCCAAATGCTTGTCGCAATTATAGAAAATGTTTTTTCAATATAAAGTGTTATTTGTTTCATTTGTCATTAGTCAATTAATGGCAAAAATAAGTCCGTGAATGGAAAGGTGCATGAGGAAATTGAGGTATGTTTGTGAAATGTGACATTTATAGCAATTAGTTCAGCCATTAACACTGACAGGACTGAACATTTAACCCTTTCCATCATACAACAATTCTGCAGCAGATGACTTTGAACATATTTTGTCAAAAAATAGAAAATCTCTATAATTGCATGGAAAACATTGTGGCAAAAGGACACATTGCTTGTTTTGAACAATTTCTTCTTTTGTCACAATGTTTTAAAAAAACCGCCTGTTGCAGAGGCGTCATAAAGCGTCTATATGAGGGAAAGGGTTAAACAACTGTAACTAAAGTTATGTTAACCCTTTCCCTCATACAGACGTTTTCTGACGCCTCTGCAGCAGATGCCTTCTGAAAACGTTTTCTCCTTTTCCCACAATGTTTTCAACTTTTTCAGTAACTATACCCTCATTTATAGGGATTTTCCACATGTGCTCCAGAATTGTTGTATGTGGGAAATAGTTAACCTCTTTTGATACACAGACAACTTATACAGACCGTTCTAGAGCAGAAGACTTTTGAGAACACATATATGATATATGTGAAAAGGAGAAGAATTTTAATACTAATGATATTAGTAATTCCTCCTTTTCTAATAATGTTTCCAAAATATTTTAAGAAAATTTGAAAAAAACTAATAAAGAGATATAAACCAATTCAATCAATGTTTTATACTTTAATTATAATTGAACCCACATTTGTTTAAATTTCTTTTTTTATACGTTGCTTTCAATTTTGAAGTCCAAAAGTGTCATTATGGCTTGACAAATGGAAATAAAATGTAAATAAAGACAAATCTGTGTTAAAGGTCACATGTATTTAGCAACCACTTAGTCTTTACCAGCCACCTTTTTTTGAAGGTCATATAATGAATACAATCAAACCTGCATTGAGCAACAACACTTGCAGTTTCACATATACACATATATTAGAGTAAAATGCCCTTTCTTTTAGCAGTCAACTGCTTTTAATGTCAGATTTGTGTTTTTCTTAGTTTTGCTCAGCTTCAGATTGATTTGAAGGTATTTTCTAATGTGGCTGCTAAAGACAGGTGGCCTGTGTTTTCTAATGTGGCTGTCAAAGACAGGTTTATGTGTTTTCTAAAGTGGCTGCTAAAGACAGGTTTGTCTGTGTTTTCTAATGTGGCTGCTAAAGACAGGTGGCCTGTGTTTTATAATGTGGCTGCTAAGGACAGGTGGCCTGTGTTTTATAATGTGGCTGCTAAAGACAGGTGGCCTGTGTTTTATAATGTGGCTGCTAAAGACAGGTGGCCTGTGTTTTATAATGTGGCTGCTAAAGACAGGTGGCCTGTGTTTTATAATGTGGCTGCTAAAGACAGGTGGCCTGTGTTTTATAATGTGGCTGCTAAAGACAGGTGGCCTGTGTTTTATAATGTGGCTGCAGCTTATGACAGATTTGACTGGGTTTCTGTGTGTGTCCGCTAAAGACAGGTTTGCCTATGTTTCCTCATGTGAATGCCTATGACAGATTTGACTGTGTTTCATTGTGTGGTTTCTTATGACAGATTTGACTGTGTTTTCTGATATGGCTGCTTATGACATGTTTTACTGTGTTTCCTGATGATGACAGAATAGAATGTTTCCAAGTGTGACTGCTCATTAAAGGTTTGGCTTCCTTTCCTTATGTGACTGCTTATAACAGATATGGCTCCCTTCCCTGATGTGGCTGCAAAAGACAGATTATACTTTGTGCCTGTTATTGACATATTTTAATTATTGGAAGCCATCTATGTTGATAAGAGGTAAACTTAATTGCAGCTAAATTATCCATCATTGATAAGCAATAAACTAGGAAGAATAAAAAAACGTGTATGATTGAAACCAAACTGTGCAGAGGATTAACCATATTCTTGACTGTTCCCTGCTAATCTACCTTTTTTATGTGAGGTCAAAAGCCATTGATGCAAATAAAATTAATTGTCCAGTGTGACAAGTAAATTAGTACAAAACATTACATAACATTAAATACACAGAATTCCAGGATGGTAAAGTCCACACACAAACATTAAGAGGTTATTCCTATCCATTAACCCTTTCCCTCATACGACAATTCTGCAGCAGACGACTTTGAACGTATTTTGTCAGATGGATAACCTATGACTAAAAGTGGAAAACATTGTGACAAAAAGGAGAAATTGCACGTTCTGTGCAATTTCTTCTTTTTGTCACTATGTTTTCAAAACGCCGTCTGCTTTAACCCTTTCCCTCATACGACAATTCTTCAGCAGACGACTTTGAACGTATTTTGTCAAAACATAGAAAATCTCCATAATTGAATGGATAACCTATGACAAAAAGTGGAAAACATTGTGGCAAAAGGAGAAATTGCACGTTTTGTGCAATTTCTTCTTTTGTCACTATGTTTTCAAAAAGCCGTCTGCTGCAGAGGCGTCAGAAAGCGTCTATATGGGGGAAAGGGTTAAACAGAGTAATTTAGATACCTCTGCAGCAGACGACTTTTAAAGACATTCCCACAATAAATCCAACTGTATTAGAATTTTAAATTCCAATTTTCAATATGATACAACTTTTGCTCATTTAGTAACACAGAGCAGACAAGGTCAATTCTATCCAGGTGATACATAGGTGAGATGTATGGGTGTGTAAACCTCCAGAAATACTTCCTATAAATAAAAATTTGTTTGAATGGCTCTTACTTAACACCTGTAATTCACCCTCTGTGGCATGCAATAACTTTGCATCAGACGACTTTGGAAACACCCTAGAAAACATATCAAACATCTCCTTAAATGAAAGTATATCTATTGCATTGGGTTGTAAACATTGTAGCAAAAGGAGAAATTGCTCATCATGAGCATTTATCCTTTTGTCACAATGATTTATAAGATTGTCTGCTGCAGATGTGTTTGAAATACTTCAGCAGGTAGAAAAGGGTTAAGCATCTGCATTTCCTGGGCGGGATTCAATTCTCAGGTTGACTTTTTTTAATAAGCTCCATTCTTCCATTCCTACATTCTTCTTGTGCAGAAAACATTTTCTACTTTTACCATAATGTTTCAACCCTATTTAACAAGTGTAAAATAACAATTTTGCCTATATATTTTCAGTCACCTGCAGGAATTGGTTTAAAACATTGTAACAAAAGAAACTAGAATTGTTTTTGCAAAAAACAGATGTCTCCCCCTCAAATATCTGTCAAAATATCTCAAAACATTCCAACCTATAAAGCAGACAATGGGTTCTGCACATCGCATTGATGAGGTGAACATGTGACCAAATTTTCATGAAAATCCTTCAAGCCGTCTTGGAGATATGAAGCGGACACGATTTGGGGCAGACAGAGAGACAGACAGAAGGACAGACAGACAAACAGTCAAGACATGGGTTCTGCACATCGCCTTGATGAGGTGAACATGTGACCCAAGTTTCATGAAAATCCTTCAAGCCGTCTTGGAGATATGGAGCGGACACGATTTGGGACAGACAGATCGACAGTCGAGACATGGGTTCTGCACATCGCCTTGATGAGGTAAACATGTGACTCAAGTTTCATGAAAATCCTTCAAGCCATCTTTGAGATATGGAGCGGACACAATTTGGGACAGACTTACGGACGGACAGACAGACAGACAGTCGAGACATAGGTTCTGCACATCGCCTTTATGAGGTGAACATGTGACCCAAGTTTCATGAAAATCCTTCAAGCCGTCTTGGAGATATGGAGCGGACATGATTTGGGACAGACAGACAGACAGACAGTCGAGACATGGGTACTGCACATCGCCTTGATGAGGTGAACATGTGACCCAAGTTTCATGAAAATCCTTCAAGCCGTCTTGGAGATATGGAGCAGACACCAAATAAAGCCTCAAACCTTTGACCTTCAAGCGTGACCTTGACCTTGACCTTGAACCAGTATCGTCGAGACATGGGTTCTGCACATAGCCTTGATGAGGTGAACACGTGACCTAAGTTTCATGAAAATCAAGACGTCTTGGAGATATGGAGCAGACACAAAATAAAGCCTCAATCCTTTGACCTTCAAGTGTGACCTTTACCTTGAACCGGTATGGTCGAGACATGGGTTCTGCACATCACCTTGATGAGGTGAACATTTGACCCAAGTTTCATGAAAATCCTTCAAGCCATCTTGGAGATATGGAGCGGACACCAAATAAAGCCTCAAACCTTTGACCTTCAAGCGTGACCTTGACCTTGAACCGGTATCGTCGAGACATGGGTTCTGCACATAGCCTTGATGAGGTGAACATGTGACCCAAGTTTCATGAAAATCCTTCAAGCCGTCTTGGAGATATGGAGCGGACACCAAATAAAGCCTCAAACCTTTGACCTTCAAGCGTGACCTTGACCTTGAACCGGTATCGTCGAGACATGGGTTCTGCACATAGCCTTGATGAGGTGAACACGTGACCCAAGTTTCATGAAAATCAAGCCGTCTTGGAGATATGGAGCGGACACAAAATAAAGCCTCAATCCTTTGACCTTCAAGTGTGACCTTTACCTTGAACCGGTATGGTCGAGACCCAAGTTTCATGAAAATCCTTCAAGCCGTCTTGGAGATATGGAGCAGACACAATTTGGGACAGACAGACAGTCGAGACATGGGTTCTGCACATCGCCTTGATGAGGTGAATATGTGACCCAAGTTTCATGAAAATCCTTTAAACCGTCTTGGAGATATGGAGCGGACACGATTTCGGACCGACAGACAGACAGACCCCAAGGACAAAAACAATATATCTCCCCTGTATACAGGGGGAGACATAATGATTGCTTGCTAAATTTATAAATTAATTATTTTTTCAGTTTATATAAGGTAGATGGGTAAGCGTAAGGCTTAACCCTTTCACACATACAGCAAAACAACAGCCTACAACATTGAATATATATAGACAACCTTATGGAAAATCTCAAGGAATGTTAGATTATTGAAAACATTGTGGCAAAAGGGGAATTTGATCATAGTAATCAAATTCTGCTTTTTCTACTATGTTTTCAAAAGTTGTCTGCTGCACATACTTAATAAGGTGTCTACATTTGGGAAAGCTTTCATGTAACCCAAGCAACTACCTTGTACACTTTTATTACAGTATTTCAAAGTTTAATCTTTTTAATAGCTTTTGAATTGACAGTTGATGAAGACACTCCTATGATAGCATCTTTTATTTTGGAAATGCATTAGTTAGGAAAATACCCGAGGTTTCTCTTATTGCCTTTTAATATTTCTCTGATGTGGACAACATTAATGCATGAGACTTTGGTTGATTCCCTTCAACCCTTTCTCTCAAATAGACGCTTTCTGGCGCCTTTGCAGCAGACAATTTTTTTAGAACAAGCAATTCTGCTTTTGCCACAATGTTTTCAATTCTATTCAAAAATTGTTCTTTAATTTGTATTTTATTATGTGTTTTTGCCTAGATGCTTTCAAAGTTTTCTGCTTCATAAGTGTTGTATGCGGAAAAGGGTTATATCAATGATGGAAGAGGAGAAATAGCCTATTCCTGCATTTAATTTGTACTGTAACCTTTTACATGATACCATGATTATCCCTTTTCCATATACAACAAATCTGTAGCAGACACCTTTTAAAAAAAGAAATTGTCAAAAATATGTCATAATGAAAATGAAATTATTGAGTAATGTTGAAACATTGTGGAAAAAATAAGTAATTGCTTATAATGAGCAATTTCTCATTTTGTCACAATGTCTTCAATAATTGTCTGTTGCAGACACGTCAAAATGCATCTGCAAATGGAAATGGTTGAATAAAGAGTAATCTGCTTAAAAGAACACATCTGGCAATAAGACAAAATTACATCTGCAAGAAAAACAAAGCAAGAGGGCCATGATTTCCCTGAATTGCTTACCTGAGTAATGTCATGTTATTTGTCATGCCAACCACAATAACTAATTTTGTGTTCAGGTAAGCTTATACAATAGGACCAGTATAGCTCCACTGCCAAAAGACGAAATAACCAACACCTTATGTTGTATATCTTCAGTCAAATTAATATGACTAAAAATGTCACCAAAGAGACGTTTATGTACCAGTTCATATTTTAAGTTCTGACATATATTTTCTTACACTCTGTGCTTTAAAGGTAAAACAGCCCAAGCCCATGGTGGACATGTCTTTTGACCAATCAACATGGCTTGGACAAATCAAGTAGCGGGTCACCCAAAGATCATTTCTATAAAATTGTTTAAAAAACAGCCAACCGGTTTGAGAGGTTGATTGATTGGGATTTAACACCGTTTTTAACAATTTATCCGTCATATCACGGCGGCAAGTTCACCTACTCATATGTTTCCTGGTTTTCACACACCAGTACTCTACACAACAATCTTCCCAAGCAACTGGCTGCTTTTCCACATAGACTTAGCCCATTGGTGGAAGACGAATGACGCATGTCGCAATGACTTTTGTCAATCCTTGGAAAGAAAGTTGGCCGAGCCGGGATTCGAGCTCACAACCCCTAGATTGATAGCCCGCATCATTACCGACTGAGCTTCCGGCACTCGACCCAGTTTGAGAGAAGAACATTCATCACGTTTTTTCTTTTGGTTGCCATTAGGAGAATGCTTGCTGTGAAGTTTTATTCCAATTGGTCCACTGGTTACAGAGAAGATGTAAAAAAGGGAGCCCGGACAAGGGAAGATCACATTAACTCACCTTGAGCACGTCTTGCTCAGGTGAGCTAAAAAATTAGACAGTGTTGAAAACATTATCGTAAAATAAAAATTGCCGATGAAAAATTTATCCTGAAACTTCTTTGACTTCATTCACTAACTAACAAATGGTTCTTCATAAACATGCAAACAATTGTAAGATGTCAAGGATGATAAGATACTAGTTACAGGAACGTATCTCAGAGTCAGGTATGAAAGCATTTTAGTATTATTAATTGATTGATTGGTTGGGGGTTTAAAATAGTTTTCAACCATTTTTCAGTCATATCACAGCAAGCATATTCACCTACCTATGTTAATTCTGGCTTTCTCACATCTGATATTCAGTACTCAAGATTAGTCTTTCCAAGCAACTGGCTGCTTTACCAAATTTTAGCACATGATCATAGAGTTGTAGTATAAGGTGCGCAATTCCTGTTCTACAATCCTTATTTGACGCTTAAACCCGATGTTGTGAGTACTCAATAGAATCGTCTCTTTGAGATGATTATTTTGAGAACCCACAACTAAGGGTCTTGTTAGATAATTTTGGATCACAGAGTTATAGATAATGTGCATAATTCCTGTTCATTGAGACAATTCTTTTGAGTACCCTAAACAAATGGTCTTGTTAGGTATAAGGGGAGATTACTCTACAACACATCATATATCACTCACCTGATTTAATAGAACTTCACTAGTTTTCAATATTCTTACTCTATACATTTAAGGAAAATATGTCGTGCCCCCTGGTGGCAATGTTTTTCAACGACTCAATGTAATTTGAACAATCTTGGTAGCAGGTTACCTAAGGAACAGTTCCACCAAATTGTTTTCAAATGCGGACAAAAACAAATTTGAAAGAACCGCCTAAGGAGATTTTGTTATTAGAAATATGAACAGACGGACTGTTGCAAGCAGATGATCACAGAAGCTCACCTCACACTTTGTCCTCGGGTGAGCTAAAAATCGACATTTTGAAATGGACACTCTCGCTTCAAAGGTGAACACCAATGTGGTGTATAAACCGCAAAGATTAATAAGGAAATTGCATTCAACATTTTAATGGATTAAAGAAAACTTGAGCTAACTGTTCATTTAGAAACAATGAACACATTGTTACATACAACGGCTGTTGAATCTGCAGTGAACTGTATACCTTTGAATGTCTAGGTTTTTTGTATTTTAGATATTCTTTGCAAACGTTTTCAATTTGGGAGAGTTTAAAAAGGGTAGCTTACATCGAGATATAAAATATAGTCAACACCAAGAAAGGAATTGGTAAATTTATATCCAAGTCCAACACATCTGCTCTTTATCTTCATCCTTAACACTTAATTGTTAATCATTTATGATCATTTATAGAGAGTTTCTATAATTTTGACTAAATGTTTTCAAAATCAAAGGCTTTTGAGAATATTGTGGCTAGAGGAGAAATTGCTCAAAATGTTTTCATTTCTATTTAATAATTATAATGTTATTTCATGGTTGTCCTCTGCGATTTTGTTGTATATGGGATGGCCAATGCCTAATCTTAATGACTTACTACTACAATAGTACTGCACACAATATTCTTAACTCTTTATCAATATCATACATTCATAAAATAATATTTAATCATATATTTAAATTATTTTCCCACATACATAAACATGTGCTTTCTGACGCCTCTGCAGCAAACGACTTTTGAAAACATTGTGGCAAATGAAAGAAATGGGTCATAAATAAGCAATTTCTCCTTTTTCTATACTTTTTTCAACTCTTTTCAATAAATATACTTTCATTTTCCATACTTTTACTTAGATAATTTCAAATGTGTCTGCTACAGATTTGTTGTACATGGGAAAGGGATAACGTCTTCCATAACACTTCAAAAAGTCTTCATATACATGTACATACACATAAAAAAGCTAACTTCAACATTCTAGATAAGGAGAAGTAAACATGATCTTTCCCAGACAATATCACCCTTAACCCTTTCCCTCGTACGACAATTCCGCAGCAGACGACTTTAAACGTATTTTGACATATAGAAAATCTCCATAATTGAATGGACAACCTATGACGAAAAGTGGAAAACATTGTGCCAAAAGGAGAAATTGCACATTTTGTGCAATTTCTTCTTTTGTCACTATGTTTTTACAAAGCTGTCTGCTGCAGAGGCGTCTGAAAAGCATTTATATGAGGGAAAGGGTTAATAACCTTTTCCCACATAGAGATGCATTTTGACATATATGCAGCAGACGACATTTGAAAATATAATGATTAATTTCTTCTGAGCCTACAATACGTTTTTTTTCTCTATTTAATAATCATATTTTTAAAAAGAGATATTCAACATATTTGCCAATATGTGTTCATAGTCGTCTGCTGCAGATTTCCTGTATATCAACTTCCCAAATGTTTCCTGGCTTTCCCACAAGTCCTTCCAAGCAACTGGCTGCTTTCTCATATAGACTTTAACCCCATTGATGGAAGTGGAATGACACTTGTCGCATTGACTTTTTCCAAATGTTGGAAAGAATGTTGGCCAAATGTGGATTTATGCCATGAAATAGGCTCCTATCTATAGCTCTGTATAACCCTTTCCCTCATACAGAAATCTCTGCAGCAGATGACTTTTGAAAACATTTGACAAAAGGAGAAATTGCAGGCAACCTATGAAAACATTTCGACAAAGGGAACAATTGCTCATAATAAGCAATTTCACCGATTGCCACAATGTTTTCAAATCTATTTGATAATTATACTTTCTTTTATGGAGATATTCCTTATTCTTACCATAATGCTTTCAAAGTCATCTGCTGCAAATTTTTTGTATGTGGGAAAGGGATAATATCATTCACCATACAAGTCTCTGACTAATATCACAATATAATACACCGCTGAACTGTTTCATCATATTTTGGGTTAACCTTTGGTTTACTTGTCCATACTTCTTCCTGAAATTTCTTAATTTCTGTTTTAGCTTTTTCAGTCAGCGATTCTTTCTCCCCCAAAATTTTAATTTGATCACTATTTCGGTCTGAACTCCTTGGTGGTATGTGCTCCCAGTCTTCCGGAGGTTCTGATCTGTACTCCCATACATCGTTGTTTCTTGCTGTTTGTAATCGAAACTCTCGCCTCACTAACTCATGTGACACAACATAATCCTGAAATGATTGACCATTATGATTATGTGGCATAATTACTCAACTAAATCATCACTGGGATTATTCCACACAAATGGCACAAGTACTGGTTAAGTCTCCAGGAAGGACGCATTAAGCATGATTAATATAAGCTTAAAGCGACTGAAATCCAGATGGCACGAAAAAAAACAAGAAAAAAAACCCGAATTCGCCCTAAATGTTATTCTTTATGTTATCCAACTAAAACCAGGGTAGAAAATGTATTGTTTTTTATCAATAAAGTGAACTTGAGTCGTTTTCAATTGTCCCGATGAAGGGGTTTCCTATTTAAAAATACTTACCCCTTTACTGACAGAGTAGAATTTGCGATGGAAATAGTATCAAAAACAAGAAATTCTCACCGATTATAGGGGTATGTAATAATATGTCTGTTATCATATTTTAATGCCCCAAATACAAAAATAACACTTATTTTCTTAAAATTGGAAATTTTATTTTTGTTCGACAGTTGGGTATCTGGAGTTCAGTCTCTTTAAAGTTTGTTTTGCAATTGATGTAAAATAAATATGCATATATATTATATATATGACTTTAACCATTATATATCTTTGCACATAGCCCCGCTCTGGTTCAGGTCAATATTGTCTTGTTATATGCATAGTCTGTTTTCTTGAATACAGGTAAAAACCAGCTGTGGCATAGTTTATATCCAGATCTTTCTGCACAGTCTGATCTGGATCTGCATTCACAAATCAGTCTAAAATATTTATAATTCTAAATTTGCTGATTGTAATACATTTCAATATTCATGAATTTGCATTTCTTTATGAGATTGTTTTGTTTGTATTTTTTATGCCGTTTCTCATACTTATTTCAGTTATATTACAGCAACAGAGCACTATTCATGATCACTGGGTAAACAACCAGTACTAGGCTAGGAAATGTGCCCCCATCAATCCAGCATGATTGCCACACACGGGGATTGTACCCGGGACCCACTGTTGCAAATTCCCTACTCCAACCTTCCAGGAGTTTCTTATACTAGCTAAAGGAGAATGATATGTATTTACAATGATTGGTAAACCTGTGCCTTGAATCTACACTGTTCACAATTTAGTTAAAGAATACTTTTACCCTTTACATTTTTACATCTGCAACAGACAGCTTTTGCCCCCAATGTTTTCACCTCATAAAATAATTATATTTCAATTAATTTTTAGAGATTTTCAATATTTGGCCTAGGTGGACAAATTTAATAGACATCGCTACAGAGGCAGGTAAGAAATTGAAAGCATAAATCAAAATGTTGTTATTAATCATACTGAACAACAAACAACCATCGTCAATCAAAGGTTGCTTTTAAAACTCTGTAGTTAACCCTTTCCCTCATATAGATTTTTTCTGACGCCTCTGCAGCAGACAGCTTTTTGAAAACTGTGACAAAAGAAGAAATTGCACAAAACGTGCAATTTCTCCTTTTGCCACAATCTTTTCCACTTTTTGTCATAGGTTATCCATTCAATTATGGAGATTTTCTATGTTTTGACAAAATACGTTCAAAGTCGTCTGCTGCACAATTGTCGTATGAGGGAAAGGGTTAAAACTTTCTTACCAAAGCTTCTTCATCTTTCTCTTTTTTCCATGTTTTACAAGATTCATATGCCTTTAGCCAATGTTCACACTCTGCCGGTTCTCCAAATGTATAGTAGTTGCTGAACTTCCCTCTCAAACCTGAAAATAATGACAACTATAAAAACAGCCGTTCTCTGTAATTGGCAGTTTTGGTGCCTCCATGGCAAACATTTAAATTGCTTAGAATGAGCATTATCTCCTCTTCCCTGCTTTCTTCTAAAACTTAAACATACTACAATTTATCTACATTTTCCATATATTTTACAAATGTTTTCAATCTTTTAATTGCTCACTGAATTAAAAGTGCCAAAGTTCTTTCATTAATTTTTTAAGCCTTTCCTATATATATTTAGACAATTTTGCCGGTCACAAGCAAGGCAGTTACAATGCTAACCCCACAATGCTGAGCACCAAGGCAATGGGGGCAGTCATTACTACGGACGCTCTACCACTACGCCACTGAAGTGGTCATGACAGACTACAGTCACTGTCAAATTAACACTATGCCATACAATCTAAGTTCTGAGTACTTACTGAGAAATTCTCTTGAGTATCAAGACATAGGGACTAAGGTTCGAGTTAACCTTATCCCATACACAACAATGTTGTACATAGCAGACGACCTTTAAAACATCTATGCAAGAATGTGAAAACTCTTAAAATGATAATCACTTTTTTGAAAAGAGCTGAAAACATTGTGGCAAAAGGAGAAATTGCTCATCACAAGCAATTTCTTCTTTTGCCACAATGTTTTCAAAAGTCGTCTTCTGCAAAGGTGTCAGGAAGCGTCTGTATATGGGAAAGGGTTAATTAATTAAGAGGTATTCCTGGAACAAAGATCAGTTTACAGCCCTTAATCAGGGTTGTCAAAATGTTTTGTTATAACAGATCAAATGAGAAAAGTAACTGATCAGGCTTGGGGTCAGATCAAGAGCAAATACCTGGAAGGGAGCCCAGGGGAGCAAAACTAACAGATCAAAAAGTGATTATTACAGATGATATTGATCGGCAATCGGTTAATTTTGAAAACCCTGCTTAATGATGGTCTAGAGATGTAAAAGCTAAATACAAAATTAATACAAATTGAGTGTTACTGTGTAAAAAATTTACATACAGTTACAGGCTTTGTGCTCTTCTTTGTAATAGGAACAGTCTCTGATCTGAAATGAAAATGTTTGTTTGTTGGGGGTTTAAGACCATTTTCAACAATATATCAGTCATACCAAAACGGATGGGAGCACTTATTCAGGATCGCCGGGTGACAAACTTTCCAATACTAGGCTAGGAAATGTGCATTTCCCAAGGGCACTCGAGCAGTAGCGCTAGCCTTTTGATTCATTTAAAACGCAGATACTAGGTTATTAAAAAACAGTTCTGAAACGAATTGTGTGGGATTTCCAATACATCTAAAACATTCAGAACTTATCAGAAGTGCCGACCAAAAGACAGATTTAGATGCAATATGATCCAAAGATAAAAGAAAGAATATGCAGCTTCTTT
This sequence comes from Serripes groenlandicus, assembly GCA_031761405.1. Taxonomy (NCBI): domain Eukaryota; kingdom Metazoa; phylum Mollusca; class Bivalvia; order Cardiida; family Cardiidae; genus Serripes; species Serripes groenlandicus. The sequence continues at coordinate 30,887,243 of JASEVX010000003.1, forward strand.
CTATCGTTCTCACCAATAGGCAGAGTGTGAGGGTAAACAAACCAAGATGGCAAGTCTTTCATTCTAAAGTCAAATAGCTTAAACAATGTGGAAAATTTAGACCCCTAATCTTAACAATCTAATTAGGCTGATGCTAATCTCTACACGCTTCACGCCCTGAACCACCTTAGATTGTTGATCATTACGTCAGCTGATCCGGATGGGTCACCAAAAATTATCTTGTGTATGATTTAACATTTAGGATTTTACTTGAATTAAGAAATTCTTTGTGAGACCAGAGTAAGTTTCCCTAAACTTTTCCATTAATTTAGACTCAAACACGAAGGATGCACTTTATGTGATTGATTTGGAAAATGATAATGTTTATACCGTTTCCAATACCCCACCCACCACAAGTGTGTTAAATCACCGGTAAACAAGCTAATTTTTGAAGGCTTTGAGTGCAACAAGTAAAAAGTAATTACACTCTACCGTAGATAACTTACAACATTTATGTATTTTCTCATCCACAACCTCGCTTCTTCAGTGTCAGAAGCGTATGGATGTTCAAAACCTTCGTCCTTCCTAGCGGTCTCGTCGGACATGGGCGCAGCCATATTGGAAGTGTCTGGTTCCTTAACAAGCTGTCAAACTGCATAGTGGTACCAGGCCGAATCGTGTGTCAACAATGAAGAAGTTTAGCATCTGCAAATGCCTTTATTCTAAGAATATATTTCTTAAGCGATTAGATATTCACGTAGAATACCACAATCGAACAGATTTTTTGAAGAATTACACACAGGTTTGTAAACAAATAGATGACAAACTCTGCAGAAAGAGGAGTGTAGAATTAAACACAGAGGCCTAGACATCTCTATTCCCTAAAATATTTCTCCTTATAACCACAGTTTACCACACCAAATCCTATGTTGTGGGTTCTTAAAATAATTGTCTCACTCAGATAAACACGTTTCTGGTAGGCATACGGTTACTTACATCATTGGGTTTGAGAGTCAAATAATGATACAACTTGGAAAAGATGTTCTGTTCAAAGTGATAAGGCCAAGTAGATCGACATTACATGCATAAGTCTACATCAGATATTAACATATTTGTTTCTCCTAAATGTTTCTCTTATTACCTATTCAAAACCTAAGTTGTGGGTTCTTAAAGAATTGTATCCATGAGACGATTCTTTTGAGTAGTACTGGTACCTATAATATAAGTTTTAGGATCAAAGAGAATTTTAACCCTTTCCCACAGCATAATTTATATATGTGAAGCAGACAACTTTAAAAATATCCAAGCTGAAACCTGGAAAATCTCTATTATTGTAAGTTGAATTACTGAATAAAGTTAAAAAAAATTGTGACAAAAGGAGAAATTAATTGTTTTGAGCAATTTCTCTTTTTGTCACAATGTTTAAAAAGTCATCTGCTGCAGAGGCGTCAGAAAGTGTCTATATGTGGGAAAGGGGTAATCTAGAACATGAAATATGCAACTAATCCAGAGCTGTGGATTTTGATTCACCCTCGCAATGCAGGTTTTTTTACCTATATGGAAGGGGCCGTTAACCTCGGAAAATAAGCATAGTTTTTCCCCTAAAAATATAAATTCCCCTCCGATAAAAAAAAAAAAAAATATATATTTTTTTTTTTTCTCTCTCATATTTAACTTTTGAACATTAGATTAAATCTCATTTATCTTTCCACAATGAATAGAATAAAATTTGACTTGAGGTGTAGGCTTGGTGCTAAAATACTTGATATTTTGATGAGAATTAAAGTTGCTGATGTTGCCCTTAGAGAATATGACCCAAAAACTGCTGTGACAAGATGGATGCTGTCTTGACTAAGTCAGAATAGACCCCATACTTTGCCATATGGAGCAATAAATGGAAACACAGTTTTAAGACTATGTTGTATATCTGACAGTCTCAGCAGCTTCTTTTCACAGCATGTTTTGGACCATGTTTACATTACATTCATGATTGACCATAACAGTGTATATTGCACTATTGTAGTTCACATTGTGTTGCTTAAAATTAAAGTTCTAATAAGTTGTTTTCTCATTTAGCAAGTAACAAAAAATAGCAGTTGCGAAAAAATGCAAGTAGAAAATCTTGCTAATTTCGACCCTTAACAGTGGTATAGTTTGAGTGAACTGGATTATGACAATCTAGTGGAGGAGTTCAAGAACATGAAAAATAGACAGATGGCCTTGTAATGATAAAAGTTAAACATGCACATTATAGTTTTATACTAGTTTACAATTTTTCCCCTTTATTCTAAAATGCCGCGAAATTTTCCCCTTCTCAAAGGCCCCAGGCCCCTTCCCCTTTTTCAGAAAAAAAAACCTGCAATGTAGTTATGACTACCGTATTTGGCGGGCAAAGTGGGTGAATCTATAGATTGCTGTGTGATCAGGTTTGTGTTCCAAGATTACAGCTATTAGTATTTACAGAATGGGGAGAGATTCACATGTAGTATGCATTATGCATGTTAAACTGCACATGATTATCTTTCGATTTAAAAAAAACCCCAAAAAACAATTAGACTTTCATCAGACTGCATGGAGGTGCAGGAAAGTATGGATCTTAACCCTTTCCCACATACAGACGCTTTTTGATGTCCATGCAGCAGACGACTTTTGAAAACATTGCAGCCAAATTTTGAGCAATTTCTCCATTTTTCACAACATTTTCAAATCTTTTCAGTTATTAACCTTTCTTTTATAGACTCGAGATGTTCCATGTTGTTGTATAAACTGTTTTCAAAGTCATCTGCTGCAGATTTGTTTTATGTTGAAAATGGTTAAGTCATTCCCACGTGTGACAAATATACTACAGTCGACTTTGAATGAATCAAGGCAAAACTATGGAACATCTCTTTAACCCTTTCCCTCATATAGACGCTTTCTGACGCCTCTGCAGCAGATGGCTTTTTGAAAACATAGTGACAAAAGAAGAAATTGCACAAAACGTGCAATTTCTCCTTTTGTCACAATGTTTTCCACTTTTAGTCATAGGTTATCCATTAAATGATGGAGATTTTCTATGTTTTGACAAAATACGTTCAAAGTCGTCTGCTGCAGAATTGTTGTATGAGGGAAAGGGTTAAATAAAAGAATGATTATTTAATACAGTTGAAAACATTGTGACAATTAAGGAGAAATCGTTCATCATAAGCAATTTTTCCCCTCCTCACAATATTTTCAAATTCATCTGCTGAAGATGTACCAGAAGGCATCTATATGTGATCAAGGGTTTAACCCTTTCCCTCATACGACAATTCTGCAGCAGACGACTTTGAACGTATTTTGTCAAAACATAGAAAATCTCCATAATTTAATGGATAACCTATGACAAAAAGTGGAAAAGATTGTGGCAAAAGGAGAAATTGCACGTTTTGTGCAATTTCTTCTTTTGTCACTATGTTTTCAAAAAGGCGTCTGCTGCAGAGGCTTCAGAAAGAGTCTATATGAGGGAAAGGGTTAAACAAAATATAAGGTAATCAATTTGGATTGATGAATCCTGTATGTATATTTCGCAGGTTCTTACTAAACATGGTGTACAGACTGATGAAGACAGAGAAGAGATCATTGCTGAGGTAATATTTAAGTCTTTTATATCATTCTGAATCCTGAGACTTAACCCTTTCCCTCATACGACAATTCTGCAGCAGACGACTTTGAACATATTTTGTCAAAAAATTGAAAATCTCTATAATTGAATGGATAACCTATGACAAAAAGTGGAAAACATTTTGGCAAAAGGAGAAATTGCACGTTTTGACTTTCTTCTAGATTGAAAGAGAGGTTGCAAGAAGATGTGGTTTATCAAAAGCTTCTCAAGAAAGACAACTCCTGATTGAAAACCAATACAAGAGAAAACATCCAGATTTATTTCAATTAAAGGTAACAATTTATATAATTATTATGATTTCATCAGCCCTTTTCTACATACAGCTGCTTTCTGATACCTCTGCAGCAGACAACGTTCGAAAACATTGTGACAACTTTTTGCAGTAATTATACCTTCATAATTGAGATTTTCTGTTTATTTAAGCTAAAAGATTTAAAGTTGTCTGCTGCAGATTTGTTGAATATTACATGTACCATATTAAGATGGGTTTCATTCAATACTATACTTACTAAAACAAAGTTTTTTACATCTACTATAACAAGTAATGTCATAAGAACCCACTTTTTTAATGACATCATAAGTATAACAGATTTTATTTCACTGATATTTTACAATATTACACTGCTCGGTCAGAGGTCAAGATAAGAAGGGGTATACAGCATCTTTCCACACAATATCTCTCTTAACCCTTTCCCTTATACGACAATTCTGTAGCAGACGACTTTGAACATATTTTGTCAAAAAGTAGAAAATCTCTATAATTGAATGGATAACCTATGACTAAAAGTGGAAAACAGTGTGGCAAAAGGAGAAATTGCACGTTCTGTGCAATTTCTTCTTTTGTCACTATGTTTTCAAATAGCCGTCTGCTGCAGAGGCGTCAGAAAGCGTCTATATGAGGGAAAGGGTTTATATGAGTATATGTGCTACGTATTTTGGGTAAACTAACAAATCTGAATGGTGATGCCAGTTATCATGATCTCATAGTCTTATGCAAATAAACTAAAAATCTTCATCTGTTTAATTAAGCATATCTTCCACTTTAAAATATGGTCAAGATATCAAATCCATGAAATAATGATAACTGGTAAAAAAAGTAATCGACATGCCCTTCATAAAGAACTTCCAATGGAAAGAAAAGGGGTATACAGCTTTTTGAGTCTTCTACTGCTGATTTATTGTATGGGGGAAAGGGTAAAAATCTTCTCACTGCAGGTTTTAGAACTGCATGGTTCTGGCAGTCCAACTTGTCATTTTGAATAATTTCAGCAAAACTATTTAGCTCCAGAATTCCTGCAACTTGTAGACTACTGCAACAGGCCGGATTCAGAATTTGAGGCGATGTTTACTGACAGTCCAATGAAGGAAACAAACAGTTAAGTGCCATCCTGTGAGATATTGTATATGAGATGTAGATCAGGAGTTAACTTATCTTTACTTTACAATTTCACTCTTGCTACTTTCAACAGCCATGTTTTTAAGTCACCTTTTTTAAATACTTCTGACTTAGAAAGAAAACAATTCAAAACACTTTTGAGTTAATCTTATAAGTGAATAAAGGGTGAAAATATTGTGAATAAACAAGAAATTGCTCCTTCTGACAATGTTTTCAAATTTATGTAAAATCTAAGCTTCTTATTATCCAAATTAAGAAGTCGTTTACTCAGATGTTTTTAGTATATTGTTTCAACAATATATGTATCAACCCTTTATAAAAGATATAGACACATCTGCAGCTGACGAAAGATTTGTGACAAAATGCGATATTGCTCAGAATGAGCAATTTCTCTTTTTGCCAGCATGTTTTGAACTCTTTTCAATAATTAATCTTAATCTCTTGTAGGCAATTTTCTATTTTTAGATGTTTTCAAAGTGGTATGCTGCAGATGTGTCATAATGCTTCTACAAGTAACTTGAAGTAAGACGCTTTCCGACGCCTATGCAGCAGACGGCTTTTTAGAAAACATGGCGACAAAAGAAGAAATTGCTCAAAACAAGCAATTTCTCCTTTTGTCACCATGTTTCAACTCTGTTCGTTTATTGTTCTTTCATTTAAAGGGAGTTTCCACTTTTCTTATGGTATGTTTCCAAAGTTGTCTGCTGCAGAATTGTTGTATGAGGGAAAGGGTAAAGGTTCAAGGAACCATGAAAGTTTTCAAAAGTTGCTGCCATGGAGGTGTAAAAATGTTTCTGTATGAGGTAAAGGGTGAATTCTATTGCAGTTAGCAGAGCCTACACAGTACCCATGTTCACTGAAGACTTCTGTCGACGGTTCCTGGAAGAAATCCAGAGTTTTGAGGACAGCAAATGTCCCAAAGGAAGACCTAACACAATGAATAATTATGGAGTAAGTCTGAGCAGAGCCAAACTGGAGGAAACCAACCATAACCTCTTTCCCACATACAACAAATCTGCAGCAGACGACTTTGAAACGTTATTGGCAAAGCTGGAGATTTCTGTAAATTACAGTTTAAAACTATTGAAAAGATTTGAAAACATTGTGGCAAAAGGAGACAAATTTACCGTTTGGCATAATGCTTTCAAAAGTCGTCTACTGCAGAGGCTCCATAAATCATCTGTATGTGGGAAATGGTTATACAGGGCTATAGATAAGGGGCCTATTTCATGATGGAAATGTGACTTAATGCATCTGCAAGTGGGAAACCATTAAGGCATTTGCAACCAATGCTAGATCTAGATCAACTTGCACATTGGTGGTTTTATTTGGTTTTGTACTGTTTGTCACATAAGGTTTGAAGAATATCCTTACAAGCATTATATAAATATTGCATGGCTTCCAGTGTGACAGTACATATTGACAACATGAGAAAAATACTGTTACACTAGGCGAAGCCAAGAATAACATTATTTACCCGAATGTTGGCAATATGTACTGTCACACTGGAAGCCATGCAATATTTATTTTATTATACCGAACAAAATTACAAGTGTATTCAATGTTTTCTGTACCTTTATAGGGGAGGTGAACATGGGTAGATCTACTACAATATAACACACACATATGAATATACCGGTTAACAGTATACTGTTACATGGCATGCATGTCTAAACGGTGACAATATTGTTTTAAAAAACATCATGCACATGCATGACCAACATTTTAGACGCGGTAGCCATGTAACAGTATACTTTTAACCGGTCAAAAACGTACTGTTAGCATGAGACAGTAAGAAATTGCCCATGATGAGTATATGAGAATTTAACTTGTCATGTGAGGTATAATAATGCTTATTATTATACCTCACGTGACTTTGTAATGTTAAATTATCATATACTCCGGTTAACAGTATACTGTTACATGGCACGCACGTGAAAATGTTGGTTATGCACGTGTACGACGTCATTTCAAACAATAACGTCACAATTTAGACGCGCGTGCCATGTAACAGTATACTGTTAACCGGTATATTCATATGTGTATATTACATTATAGTAGATCTACCCATGTTCACCTCCCTACAAAGGTACAGAATAAATTGAATAAACGTGTAATTTTGTTCGGTATAATAAAATGCAATCTATATATAAATATTGCATGGCTTCCAGTGTGACAGTACATATTGTCAACATTCGGGTAACTTCACCTCGGGTAACAGTATTTTCCTCATGTTGACAATATGTACTGTCACACTGGAAACCATGCAATATTTATATATAGATTGCATAGACACAAAGGTACATCTTTATCTATGCTTATAATATTAAGTCTCTCACATGGCACAAGTTATTTCTGCTTTTGCCAAAATGATTCCAAAAGACGTCTACTGAAAATGATTTTCTGATTTGAAAACATCCAATTGATTGGAATTTTACATGGTTTTTAAATATTTTCTTGAAGTTGAAAACATGGTGCCAACATTGTTTTTCAATTTTTTGACACAACAATCTTCCCAAGCAACTAGCTGCTTTTCCACATATACTTAGCCAATTGGTGAAAGATGAATGACGCATGTCGCAATGACTTTTGTCAAACGTCGGAAAGAAAGTTGGCCGATGTTGCAGAAAAGTGTGAAAAAAGAATGAGCACAAACAGAGGCAAAACATTATGCCCCATCAATTTCCTGGAAATAAGGAGCATAGTTTACCCTTTCTAATAAACAACAAGTCTGCAGCTGTTTACTTCAAAAACATTTAGTCAAACATTTGGAAAAAAACAAATGAAAGGCCAATTATTGAATAAAGGTGAAAAAATTGTGGGGAAAGGATAAATTGCTCCTTTTGGCCACAATGTTTTTCAAAATTTGTGAGCTGCAGAGACCTAAGAAAATGTCTGTATGTCGTATATGTTTACATTGTCAGGTAATGGGGTTTATAGAGATGTATACAGTAACCTCTGTTTTAACCCATTTCAACATATAGACGCTTTCTGATGCCTCTGCAGCAGACAACTTTTGAAAACATTGTGACAAAAGTAGAAATTACTCTTTTCAGTTATTATACCTACATTTATGGACCTTTTCTGTGTTTTTGCCAAGATGCTTTTCAAAGTCGTCTGCTGCAGATTTGTTGTATTTGGGAAAAGGTTAAGAGATGTTTCCATATTGTTGCCTGGATGTTTTTCAAAGTTTTATGCTGCCGATTTGATGTATGTGTGAAAGGGTTAAGGCAGGTTGGTCTCTGATTGTTTTTCTTTTTACAACAGGTCCTTCTAGATGAGCTAGGGTTTAACGATTTTATCTCTGAACTGAGAGAGAAATATCTGTGTCCGATATCCAAGATCCTGTTTCCAGACTGGGGTGGTTCTGGGCTCGACTCTCACAAAGCTTTCATAGTTCAGTACAAAGTGGGTGAAGACCTGGACCTAAGCTACCATTACGACAACGCTGAAGTAACTCTAAATGTTTCATTATCTCCAATAGAATCGTACAGTGGAGGTAAATTGTATTTCGGTGACATGCGTACAGAGAGTGACAACAGGAATTATGTTGAATTTGAACATGAGCCAACAGTTGGTCTAATACACAGAGGGCAGCACAAGCATGGTGCACGGCCAATATCAGGAGGAGCAAGGTATAATCTGATAATTTGGATGAGGGCTTCCTCTGTTAGAAACAGAAAGTGTCCAATGTGTGATCTGGTACCCAACCTAGAGGAGACCGTTGGGTTTGGAGGTGGATTTAAACAGCAGGAACCAGCCACAGTAAATGTCTGTTCACTTACATAAAAGTTATGTCATAAAAACAGTTATGAGTAAGCCAATGGGAAAAAAGAAGCCTTGAGAAGAGATTTGTTTGAACAGCATTAACATTTATTATTTTGTATTGATGTTTTCAAAGTTGTCTGAATCTGATGCAGATTGGTTGTAATTGGGAAAAGGTTTATCTCTTGGTCCTTGCTGGTTGTAAATTCCCAATGGTGTCCAGTAACATGTCTCAAACAGCATATTGGTGCATACTGTTATTTTACGAAAAATTATACACATATAGATGCTTACTGACATTCTGATAAAAGGAAGAATTGCTCATTATTGCAACAGTGTTTTCAACTCTATTTATTTATTATACTTCTGTTTATAGACGTTTTCCATATTTTTTCTCAGAATTCGTCTGCTGCAGAATTGTTAATGTGTGAGCAGCTGCAGTTTTCTACATAAGTTAACTTAGGACATATTTTCAAAGGTTGAAATTTCAACCTTTGACCCAACATGAAAATGTTCTGTATGAATTTGGGGCTAATAAACATAATTAAGAAGCAGAAATATATATGATACTGAAGAACGGTGCTCATCAACAGCAAAGCTTCAATGTTTAAAGAAAGCTGATATCAACAACATAAAGACGCTTACTGCAGTGAACAATATATGTTTATTGATTGTGAAAACAGAGATATACATATCTAAAACTATTCAACATTCATTCATAATCCTGCTCTTTTGAGCCAATGTTAACCCTTTGCCACATACGACCTCAAAAGTATTTAGTTGAAAACATGAAAAGTTAAAAATGAAAGAACAGTTGTTGAATGAAGTTGAAAACAATGTCACAAAAGTAGAAATTGCTCATTATGAGCAATTTCTCCTTTTACCACAATGTTTTCCAGGGTTGTCATCTGCAGAGCTGGAGAATGCGTCTGTATGTCAAATTAACCCTTTCCCTCATATAAACACTTTCGGACGCCTCTGCAGCAGAGGGCTTTTTGAAAACAGGGACAAGAGAAGAAATTGCACAAAACGTGCAATTTCTCCTTTTGCCACAATGTTTTCCACTTTTAGTCATAGGTTATTCATTCAATTATGGAGATTTTCTATGTTTTGACAAAATACGTTCAAAGTCGTCTGCTGCAGAATTGTCGTATGAGGGAAAGGGTTAACCAAGAAGAGCAATTCTTTCCTTGGCCACATTGTAAAACAATTGGTCTGCAGGAAAACCAAACTTACAACACTAGAAACTTCTATAAGGCTTCTGTGAATAAATGCTTTAAAATACATCAGACTCATTTAACCCTTTCCCACTTGCAGACACATTTTGACGCATCTGCAGCAGACAACTTTTAAAAACTGAGTTGCAAAAGAATAAATAGCACATAATAATTCAACAGTCATACATTCATTTATAGAGATGTTAAATAACCTTTGCTACATGTATTATAAGTTGTCTGCTTCAGATTTGTTGTATGTGGGAAAGAAAGGTTTAAAAAACAGTAAACTTAAAATCCTCTCAAACTTTCATGCATCTTATGGCTTCCTCTTTAAAAGCTCTACACCTAACACATTTATATGTACAAAATATGTATTAGCTCTTTACATAACAATAACAAATTGAAGCTAAAAAATATTGCAATTAAGACATTTTTTGGTTAAGGTAAAGCTGTTAAAAATAAAACATGTATTTACAGTAATTTTACAAATAGTCCTTCATGTGTAATGTTGTATTTAACCCTTTCCCTCATACGACAATTCTGCAGCAAAACATAGAAAATCTCCATAATTGAATGGATATCCTATGACAAAAAGTAGAAAACATTGTGGCAAAAGAAGAAATTGCACGTTTTGTGCAATTTCTTCTTTTGTCACTATGTTTTCAAAAAGCCGTCTGCTGCAGAGGCGTCAGAAAGCGTCTATATGAGGGAAAGGGTTAAAAGGTAAATTTTTATCCACTTAACAACATAAGTGGAAGTCTATGTTGTCTTTGATTAACTGCTTCCTACATCTGCAGCAGATAACTTACAAAAAAACATCATGGCAAAAGGTCAAATTGCTCATGATTTCTTTCCTTTCAAAAATGTTTTCATCTCTATACAATAAATATACTTTTATTGATAGAGATTGCCTCACTCTGTATGTTTACATAGATATCTGCAAACCCAACTGCTGCATGGGCCTACTTTGAAAATCAGAGAAAATCAGAGGAAAGGAATTTGTTCAGCCACAATCTTTTGACAAGTCCTCCACTGAAGGGGCATCAATAGTAGTCTATATCAAGTAAATGGGATAGCACTTTATTATTCATTTTAACTTTACATCTTTAACCCTTTCCTACATACATACAACTTTGAACATAACTAAGCAAAAATGTGAAAAATCTCTCCATATGAAAGTATAATTATTGGAAAGATCTGAAAACATTCTGGCATAAAGAGAAATTGCTCATTATCAGCAATGTTTGCCTTTGCCACAATGTTTTCAAAAGTCGTCTACTGCAGAGGAGTCAGAAAGCAACTGTATTGGGAAAAGGGTTAAACGTCTCATACAAAGGTAAGCACATTTACAGGCAATGTATACTGTACAGTACATGTCATTTTAACTGTCACAAGAAGAAGACATAATAATGTTATTTTAAATAGAATAGATTACAATAATAATGTTATTTTACATCAGAGCTTTAGATAAGGAGCATTTTACAAGTTCTAATATCCTTATTTGACATTCAAACCCTATGTTGTGGGTACTCGAAAGAATTGTCTCAGTGAGACGATTCTTTTGAGTACCCACAATCTAGGATTTGGTTGAGTAATAAGAGAAATATTGTGGGGAAAAGACCTGTTCACGCCCTCTTATCCAGTCCTCTGTAAATTACATAGAATAATATAATTATAGTCTTCATTGACCTATAGATGAGCCACATGACTCCGACAGCCCAATTTAACCCACAGAATACCAAACAATTCCAAATTTTACTTACTTAATTAATTATTTAAAACAGAATAGTATTGTAGTACTCTTTTTGTACAGTGTTCAAATTGTTCAGTAATAGTTACACAATAACTGCTCTGTTTTTACACTGGTTAATATGTGTAACCAGTGTTCATGTTTTATCTTATCAGAAAAGTTATTATGCCCTAGGATTTAAGCCTACTTTTGTTAAAGGATTTATTTTAAATTAAAAAAAAATACTGAAAATTGCTTGTACTTTTTTGTTTGTTGTGTTTATTGGGATTTTACACCATTTTCATTATTTCAGTTATATCGTGATAACAGTTCACTTATTTATGCTCCCTGGGTAAACAAACCAGTACTGGGATAGGAAATGTGCCTTGCCCAAGGGCACTCCACCTTGACCACTGCAACTAGAGAATGACTCCGGGAAGCCCAATTCCAAATCAAAGACACTAACCACTAAGCCACAATGATTTCCTCTCTCTTAAATAAACAAGAGGGCCATGATGGCCCTGGAATCGCTAACCTGATTTTTTTTTTCACTTTAGCTATATAAGCCCCGCCATCTGGCGGACATAGTTTCCGACCAATCGACTTGGCTTGAAGGAATCTGATAGAGGGTCACCCAAGGAACATTTCTACAAAATAAGTTCAAAATCTGCAAACCAATTTGGGAGGAGAAGAATTTTGAAGTTTTTTTCGTTTCGTTGCCATGGAAACCAGAATTCTGCATGGATCCCAATAAATTGAAGGAATTCTGGTGAGGTCATTGAGAGGATGCTTTCTGTGAAGTTTCATCCCAATTGACCCACTGGTTACTGAGGAGAAGATGTTGAAGATTTTTTAAGTTTTCACTATAACCATAAAAGGCAAAATAGCCCCGCCCCCTGGCGGCCATGTTTTTCAACCAATCAACATGGCTTGAAGGAATCTGATAGAGGGTTACCCAAGGAACATTTCTACAAAATTATTTGAAAATCGGCCTGACACTTTTGGAGGAGAAGATTTTTTAAGTTTGCACTATAGCCATATACGGCAAAATAGCCCCCCCCCCCCCCCCTGGCGGCCATGTTTTTCGACCAATCAACATGGCTTGAAGGAATCTGATAGAGGGTCACCCAAGGATCATTTCTACAAAATAATTTGAAAATCGGCCTGACACTTTCGGAGGAGAAGATTTTTTAAGAATTTTGAAGTTTTTTTCATTTCGTTGCGATGGAAACCAGAATTC